>OY723385.1:25966475-26283975 GCA_963210295.1 Ophion ellenae | reverse complement strand
CTCGCGGCATCGTCAGACTTCTCGACCCAATCTGACGGGAAGTAGGATAAAATCGGAGAAGAATTCGGGGCAGGAATGTTGGGAATGTCCGATCAAGGCTCCGAGAACCATTCCGAGAACGGATTTTATCTTTGTTAAATAAACAAAGCTCCTTCCGTCGTTCTCGCGGCATCGTCAGACTTCCTTATCCATTCTGACCGGAAGTAAGATCAAATCGGAGACGAATTGGGGCCAATAATATCGGGAATGTCGAATCGAGCCCCCGAGAACCATTCCGAGCAT
This sequence comes from Ophion ellenae, assembly GCA_963210295.1. Taxonomy (NCBI): domain Eukaryota; kingdom Metazoa; phylum Arthropoda; class Insecta; order Hymenoptera; family Ichneumonidae; genus Ophion; species Ophion ellenae. Next base: position 26,283,693 of record OY723385.1, on the reverse strand, counting down.
CGTCTTTATCTTTGTTAAATAAACAAAGCTCCTAGCGTCGTTCTCGCGGCATAGTCAGACTTCTCGACCCAATCTGACCGGAAGTAAGATAAAATCGGAGACGCTTCGGGGGCAGTAGTATCGGGAATGTCGGATCGAGGCCCCGGGAACCATTCCGAGCACCGATTTTATCTTTGTTAAATAAACAAAGCTCCTAGCGTCGTTCTCGCGGCATCGTTAGACTTCTCGACCCAATCTGACCGGAAGTAGGATAAAATCGGAGACGAATTCGGGGCAGTAATATCGGGAATGTCCGATCGAGGTCCCGGGAACCGTTCCGAGCACCGATTTTATCTTTGTTAAATAAACAAAGCTCCTAGCGTCGTTCTCGCGGCATCGTCAGACTTCTCGACCCAATCTGACGGGAAGTAGGATAAAATCGGAGAAGAATTCGGGGCAGGAATGTTGGGAATGTCCGATCAAGGCTCCGAGAACCATTCCGAGAACGGATTTTATCTTTGTTAAATAAACAAAGCTCCTTCCGTCGTTCTCGCGGCATCGTCAGACTTCCTTATCCATTCTGACCGGAAGTAAGATCAAATCGGAGACGAATTGGGGCCAATAATATCGGGAATGTCGAATCGAGCCCCCGAGAACCATTCCGAGCATCGTCTTTATCTTTGTTAAATAAACAAAGCTCCTAGCGTCGTTCTCGCGGCATAGTCAGACTTCTCGACCCAATCTGACCGGAAGTAAGATAAAATCGGAGACGCTTCGGGGGCAGTAGTATCGGGAATGTCGGATCGAGGCCCCTGGAACCATTCCGAGCACCGATTTTATCTTTGTTAAATAAACAAAGCTCCTTCCGTCGTTCTCGCGGCATCGTCAGACTTCCTTATCCATTCTGACCGGAAGTAAAATAAAATCGGCGACGAATTGGGGGCAGTAATATCGGGAATGTCCGATCGAGGCCCCGGGAACCATTCCGAGCACCGATTTTATCTTTGTTAAATAAACAATGCTCCTCCCGCCGTTCTCGCGGCATCGTCAGACTTCCTTATCCATTCTGACCGGAAGTAGGATAAAATCGGAGACGAATTGAGGGCAGTAATATCGGGAATGTCCGATCGAGGCCCCGGGAACCATTCCGAGCGGCGATTTTATCTTTGTTAAATAACCAAACCTCCTAGCGTCGTTCTCGCGGCATCGTCAGACTTCTTGACCCAATCTGACGTGAAGGAAGATAAAATCGAAGACGGTTTGGGGGCAGTAGTATCGGGAATGTCCGATCGAGGCCCCGGGAACTATTCCGAGCACCGATTTTATCTTTGTTAAATAAACAAAGCTCCTAGCGTCGTTCTCGCGGCATCGTTAGATTTCTCGACCCAATCTGACCGGAAGTAGGATAAAATCGGAGACGAATTCGGGGTAGTAATATCGGGAGTGTCCGATCGAGGCCCCGGGATCCGGTCCGAACACCGATTTAATCTTTGTTAAATAAACAAAACTCCATGCGTCGTTCTCGCGGCATCGTCAGACTTCTCGACTCAATCTGACCGAAAGGAGTATAAAACCGGAGACAAATTCGGGGTAGTAATATCGGGAATGTCCGATCGAGGCCCCGGGATCCGTTCCGAGCACCGATTTAATCTTTGTTAAATAAACAAAACTCCTTGCGTCGTTCTCGCGGCATCGTCAGACTTCTCGACCCCATCCGACCGGAAGTAGGATAAAATCGGAGACGGATTCGGGGCAGTAATATTGGGAATGTCCGATCGACGCCCCGGGAACCATTCCGAGCACCGATTTTGTCTTTGTTAAATAAATAATGCTCCTTCCGTCATTCTCGCGGCATCGTCAGACTTCCTTATCCATTCTGACCGGAAGTAGGATAAAATCGGAGACGGATTCGAGGCAGTAATATCGGGAATGTCCGATCGAGGCCCCGGGAACCATTCCGAGCACCGATTTTATCTTTGTTAAATAAACAATGCTCCTTCCGTCGTTCTCGCGGCATCGTCAGACCTCCTTATCCATTCTGACCGGAAGTAGGATAAAATCGGAGACGAATTGGGGGCAGTCATATCGGGAATGTCCGATCGAGGCCCCGGGAACCATTCCGAGCACCGATTTTATCTTTGTTAAATAAACAAACCTCCTAGCGTCGTTCTCGCGGCATCGTCAGACTTCTCGACCCAATCCGACCGGAAGTAGGATAAAATCGGAGACGGATTCGGGGCAGTAATATCGGGAATATCTGATCGAGGCCCCGGGAACCATTCCGAGCACCGATTTTATCTTTGTTAAATAAAAAAACATCCTAGCGTCGTTCTCGCGGCATCGTCAGACTTCTCGACCCAATCCGACCGGAAGTAGGATAAAATCGGAGACGGATTCGGGGCAGTAATATCGGGAATGTCCGATCGAGGCCCCGGGAACCATTCCGAACACCGATTTTATCTTTGTTAAATAAACACTGCTCCTTCCGTCGTTCTCGCGGCGTCGTCAGACTTGTTGACCCAATCTGACCGGGAGTAAGATCAAATCGGAGACAAATTCCGGGCAGTAGTATCGGGAATGTCCTATCGAGGCCCCGGGAACCATTCCGAGCACCGATTTTATCTTTGTTAAATAAACAATGCTCCTTCCGTCGTTCTCGCGGCATCGTCAGACTTCCTTATCCATTCTGACCGGAAGTAAGATAGAATCGGAGACGAATTGGGGGCAGTAATATCGGGAATGTCCAATCGAGCCCCCGGGACCCATTCGTCAGACTTCTCGACCCAATCTGACCGGAAGTAGGATAAAATCGAAGACGAATTCGGGGCAGTAATATCGGAAATGTGCGATCGAGGCCCCGGGAACCGTTCCGAGCACCGATTTTATCTTGGTTAAATAAACAAACCTCCTAGCGTCGTTCTCGCGGCATCGTCGGACTTCTCGACCCAATCTGACGGGAAGTAGGATTAAATCGGAGAAGAATTCGGGGCAGGAATGTCGGGAATATCCGATCAAGGCTCCGAGAACCATTCCGAGAACCGATTTTATCTTTGTTAAATAAACAATGCTCCTTCCGTCGTTCTCGCGGCATCGTCAGACTTCCTTATCCATTCTGACCGGAAGTAAGATAAAATCGGAGACGAATTGGGGCAAGTAATATCGGGAATGTCCAATCGAGCCCCCGGGAACCATTCCGAGCATCGATTTTATCTTTGTTAAATAAACAAAGCTCTTAGCGTCGTTCTCGCGGCATCGTCAGACTTCTCGACCCAATCTGACCGGAAGTAAGATAAAATCGGAGACGGTTTGGGGGCAGTAGTATCGGGAATGTCCGATCGAGGCCCCGGGAACCATTCCGAGCACCGATTTTATCTTTGTTAAATAAAAAATGCTCCTTCCGTCGTTCTCGCGGCATCGTCAGGCTTCCTTATCCATTCTGACCGGAAGTAGGATAAAATCGGAGACGAATTGGGGGCAGTAATATCGGGAATGTCCAATCGAGCCCCCGGGACCCTTTGGTCAGACTTCTCGACCCAATCTGACCGGAAGTAGGATAAAATCGGAGACGAATTCGGGGCAGTAATATCGGGAATGTCCGATCGAGGCCCCGGGAACCGTTGCGAGCACCGATTTTATCTTTGTTAAATAAACAAACCTCCTAGCGTCGTTCTCACGGCATCGTCAGACTTCTCGACCCAATCTGACGGGAAGTAGGATAAAATCGGAGAAGAATTCGGGGCAGGAATGTTGGGAATGTCCGATCAAGGCTCCGAGAACCATCCCGAGAACGGATTTTATCTTTGTTAAATAAACAAAGCTCCTTCCGTCGTTCTCGCGGCATCGTCAGACTTCCTTATCCATTCTGACCGGAAGTAAGATCAAATCGGAGACGAATTGGGGGCAGTAATATCGGGAATGTCCAATCGAGCCCCCGGGACCCATTCGTCAGACTTTTCGACCCAATCTGACCGGAAGTAAGATAAAATCGGAGACGCTTCGGGGGCAGTAGTATCGGGAATGTCCGATCGAGGCCCCGGGAACCATTCCGAGCACCGATTTTATCTTTGTTAAATAAACAAAGCTCCTTCCGTCGTTCTCGCGGCATCGTCAGACTTCCTGATCCATTCTGACCGGAAGTAAAATAAAATCGGCGACGAATTGGGGGCAGTAATATCGGGAATGTCCGATCGAGGCCCCGGGAACCATTCCGAGCACCGATTTTATCTTTGTTAAATAAACAATGCTCCTTCCGCCGTTCTCGCGGCATCGTCAGACTTCCTTATCCATTCTGACCGGAAGTAGGATAACATCGGAGACGAATTGAGGGCAGTAATATCGGGAATGTCCGATCGAGGCCCCGGGAACCATTCCGAGCGGCGATTTTATCTTTGTTAAATAACCAAACCTCCTAGCGTCGTTCTCGCGGCATCGTCGGACTTCTTGACCCAATCTGACCGGAAGTAAGATAAAATCGAAGACGGTATGGGGGCAGTAGTATCGGGAATGTCCGATCGAGGCCCCGGGAACCATTCCGAGCACCGATTTTATGTTTGTTAAATAAACAAAGCTCCTAGCGTCGTTTTCGCGGCATCGTTAGATTTCTCGACCCAATCTGATCGGAAGTAGGATAAAATCGGAGATGAATTCGGGGTAGTAATATCGGGAGTGTCCGATCGAGGCCCCGGGATCCGTTCCGAGCACCGATTTAATCTTTGTTAAATAAACAAAACTCCTTGCGTCGTTCTCGCGGCATCGTCAGACTTCTCGACTCCATTATGATATCCATTATGACCGGAAGTAAGATAGAATCGGAGACGAATTGGGGGCAGTAATATCGGGAATGTCCAATCGAGCCCCCGGGACCCATTCGTCAGACTTCTCGACCCAATCTGACCGGAAGTCGGATAAAATCGGAGACGAAGTCGGGGCAGTAATATCGGGAATGTGCGATCGAGGCCCCGGGAACCGTTCCGAGCACCGATTTTATGTTTGTTAAATAAACAAAGCTCCTAGCGTCGTTTTCGCGGCATCGTTAGATTTCTCGACCCAATCTGATCGGAAGTAGGATAAAATCGGAGATGAATTCGGGGTAGTAATATCGGGAGTGTCCGATCGAGGCCCCGGGATCCGTTCCGAGCACCGATTTAATCTTTGTTAAATAAACAAAACTCCTTGCGTCGTTCTCGCGGCATCGTCAGACTTCTCGACTCAATCTGACCGAAAGGAGTATAAAATCGCAGACGAATTCGGGGCAGTTATGTCAGGAATGTCTGATCGAGGCCCCGGGAACCATTCTGAGCACCGATTTTATCTTTGTTATACAAACAAACCTCCTAGCGTCGTTCTCGCGGCATCGTCAGACTTCTTGACGCAATCTGACCGGAAGTAGGATAAAATCGGAGACGAATTCGGGGCAGTAATATCGGAAATGTCCGATCGAGGCCCCGGGAACCATTCCGAGCACCGATTTTATCTTTGTTAAATCAACAAACCTCCTAGCGTCGTTCTCGCGGCATCGTCAGACTTCTCGACCCCATCCGACCGGAAGTAGGATAAAATCGGAGACGGATTCGGGGCAGTAATATCGGGAATGTCCGATCGAGGCCCCGGGAACCATTCCGAGCACCGATTTTATCTTTGTTAAATAAACAATGCTCCTTCCGTCGTTCTCGCGGCATCGTCAGGCTTCCTTATGCATTCTGACCGGAAGTAGGATAAAATCGGAGACGGATTCGGGGCAGTAATATCGGGAATGTCCGATCGAGGCCCCGGCAACCATTCCGAGCACCGATTTTATCTTTGTTAAATAAACAATGCTCCTTCCGTCGTTCTCGCGGCATCGTCTGACTTCCTTATCCATTCTGACCGGAAGTAGGATAAAATCGGAGACGAATTGGGGGCAGTAATATCGGGAATGTCCGATCGAGGCCCCGGGAACCATTCCGAGCACCGATTTTATCTTTGTTAAATAAACAAACCTCCTAGCGTCGTTCTCGTGGCATCGTCAGACTTCTCGACCCAATCCGACCGGAAGTAGGATAAAATCGGAGACGGATTCGGGGCAGTAATATCGGGAATGTCCGATCGAGGCCCCGGGAACCATTCCGAGCACCGATTTTATCTTTGTTAAATAAAAAAACATCCTAGCGTCGTTCTCGCGGCATCGTCAGACTTCTCGACCCAATCCGACCGGAAGTAGGATAAAATCGGAGACGGATTCGGGGCAGTAATATCGGGAATGTCCGATCGAGGCCCCGGGAACCATTCCGAACACCGATTTAACTTTGTTAAATAAACAATGCTCCTTCCGTCGTTCTCGCGGCGTCGTCAGACTTGTTGACCCAATCTGACCGGGAGTAAGATCAAATCGGAGACGAATTCCGGGCAGTAGTATCGGGAATGTCCGATCGAGGCCCCGGGAACCATTCCGAGCACCGATTTTATCTTTGTTAAATAAACAATGCTCCTTCCGTCGTTCTCGCGGCATCGTCAGACTTCCTTATCCATTATGACCGGAAGTAAGATAGAATCGGAGACGAATTGGGGGCAGTAATATCGGGAATGTCCAATCGAGCCCCCGGGACCCATTCGTCAGACTTCTCGACCCAATCTGACCGGAAGTCGGATAAAATCGGAGACGAAGTCGGGGCAGTAATATCGGGAATGTGCGATCGAGGCCCCGGGAACCGTTCCGAGCACCGATTTTATCTTTGTTAAATAAACAAACCTCCTAGCGTCGTTCTCGCGCCATCGTCAGACTTCTCAACCCAATCCGACGGGAAGTAGGATTAAATCGGAGAAGAATTCGGGGCAGGAATGTCGGGAATGTCCGATCAAGGCTCCGAGAACCGATTTTATCTTTGTTAAATAAACAATGCTCCTTTCGTCGTTCTCGCGGCATCGTCAGACTTCCTTATCCATTCTGACCGGACGTAAGATAAAATCGGGGACGAATTGCGGCCAGTAATATCGGGAATGTCCAATCGAGCCCCCGGGAACCATTCCGAGCATCGATTTTATCTTTGTTAAATAAACAAAGCTCTTAGCGTCGTTCTCGCGGCATCGTCAGACCTCTCGACCCAATCTGACCGGAAGTAAGATAAAATGGTTCTCGGAGCCTTGATCGGACATTCCCAACATTCCTGCCCCGAATTCTTCTCCGATTTTATCCTACTTCCCGTCAGATTGGGTCGAGAAGTGTGACGATGCCGCGAGAACCACGCTAGAAGGTTTGTTTATTTAACAAAGATAAAATCGGTGCTCGGAACGGCTCCCGGGGCCTCGATCGGACATTCCCGATATTACTGCCCCGAATTCGCCTCCGATTGTATCCTACTTCCGGTCAGATTGGGTCGAGAAGTCTGACGAACGGGTCCCGGGGGCTCGATTGGACATTGGAGAAAACGGATTTTATCTTTGTTAAATAAACAAAGCTCCTTCCGTCGTTCTCGCGGCATCGTCAGACTTCCTATCCTTTCTGACCGGAAGTAAGATCTAATCGGAGACGAATTGGGGCCAGTAATATCGGGAATGTCCAATCGAGCCCCCGAGAACCATTCCGAGCATCGTCTTTATCTTTGTTAAATAATCAAAGCTCCTAGCGTCGTTCTCGCGGCATCGTCAGACTTCTCGACCCAATCTGACCGGATGTAAGATAAAATCGGAGACGCTTTGGGGGCAGTAGTATCGGGAATGTCCGATCGAGGCCCCGGGAACCATTCCGAGCACCGATTTTATCTTTGTTAAATAAACAAAGCTCCTTCCGTCGTTCTCGCGGCATCGTCAGACTTCCTTATCAATTCTGACCGGAAGTAAAATAAAATCGGCGACGAATTGGGGGCATTAATATCGGGAATGTCCGATCGAGGCCCCGGGAACCATTCCGAGCACCGATTTTATCTTTGTTAAATAAACAATGCTCCTTCCGCCGTTCTCGCGGCATCGTCAGACTTCCTTATCCATTCTGACCGGAAGTAGGATAAAATCGGAGACGAATTGAGGGCAGTAATATCGGGAATGTCCGATCGAGGCCCCGGGAACCATTCCGAGCACCGATTTAATCTTTGTTAAATAAACAAAACTCCTTGCGTCGTTCTCGCGGCATCGTCAGACTTCTCGACTCTATCTGACCGAAAGGAGTATAAAATCGCAGACGAATTCGGGGCAGTAATGTCGGGAATGTCCGATCGAGGCCCCGGGAACCATTCCGAGCACAGATTTTATCTTTGTTATATAAACAAACCTCCTAGCGTCGTTCACGCGGCATCGTCAGACTTCTTGACGCAATCTGACCGGAAATAGGATAAAATCGGAGACGAATTCGGGGCAGTAATATCGGAAATGTCCGATCGAGGCCCCGGGAACCATTCCGAGCACCGATTTTATCTTTGTTAAATAAACAATGCTCCTTCCGTCGTTCTCGCGGCATCGCCAGATTTCCTTATCCATTCTGACCGGAAGTAGGATAAAATCGGAGACGGATTCGGGGCAGTAATATCGGGAATGTCCGATCGAGGCCCCGGGAACCATTCCGAGCACCGATTTTATCTTTGTTAAATCAACAAACCTCCTAGCGTCGTTCTCGCGGCATCGTCAGACTTCTCGACCCCATCCGACCGGAAGTAGGATAAAATCGGAGACGGATTCGGGGCAGTAATATCGGGAATGTCCGATCGAGGCCCCGGGAACCATTCCGAGCACCGATTTTATCTTTGTTAAATAAACAATGCTCCTTCCGTCGTTCTCGCGGCATCGTCAGACTTCCTTATCCATTCTGACCGGAAGTAAGATAGAATCGGAGACGAATTGGGGGCAGTAATATCGGGAATGTCCAATCGAGCCCCCGGGACCCATTCGTCAGACTTCTCGACCCAATCTGACCGGAAGTAGGATAAAATCGGAGACGAATTCGGGGCAGTAATATCGGGAATGTGCGATCGAGGCCCCGGGAACCGTTCCGAGCACCGATTTTATCTTTGTTAAATAAACAAACCTCCTAGCGTCGTTCTCGCGGCATCGTCAGACTTCTCGACCCAATCTGACGGGAAGTAGGATTAAATCGGAGAAGAATTCGGGGCAGGAATGTCGGGAATGTCCGATCAAGGCTCCGAGAACCATTCCGAGAACCGATTTTATCTTTGTTAAATAAACAATGCTCCTTCCGTCGTTCTCGCGGCATCGTCAGACTTCCTTATCCATTCTGACCGGAAGTAAGATAAAATCGGAGACGAATTGGGGCCAGTAATATCGGGAATGTCCAATCGAGCCCCGGGGAACCATTCCGAGCATCGATTTTATCTTTGTTAAATAAACAAAGCTCTTAGCGTCGTTCTCGCGGCATCGTCAGACTTCTCGACCCAATCTGACCGGAAGTAAGATAAAACCGGAGACGGTTTGGGGGCAGTAGTATCGGGAATGTCCGATCGAGGCCCCGGGAACCATTCCGAGCACCGTTTTTATCTTTGTTAAATGAAAAATGCTCCTTCCGTCGTTCTCGCGGCATCGTCAGGCTTCCTTATCCATTCTGACCGGAAGTAAGATAGAATCGGAGACGAATTGGGGGCAGTAATATCGGGAATGTCCAATCGAGCCCCCGGGACCCTTTCGTCAGACTTCTCGACCCAATCTGACCGGAAGTAGGATAAAATCGGAGACGAATTCGGGGCAGTAATATCGGGAATGTCCGATCGAGGTCCCGGGAACCGTTCCGAGCACCGATTTTATCTTTGTTAAATAAACAAAGCTCCTAGCGTCGTTCTCGCGGCATCGTCAGACTTCTCGACCCAATCTGACGGGAAGTAGGATAAAATCGGAGAAGAATTCGGGGCAGGAATGTTGGGAATGTCCGATCAAGGCTCCGAGAACCATTCCGAGAACGGATTTTATCTTTGTTAAATAAACAAAGCTCCTTCCGTCGTTCTCGCGGCATCGTCAGACTTCCTTATCCATTCTGACCGGAAGTAAGATCAAATCGGAGACGAATTGGGGCCAATAATATCGGGAATGTCGAATCGAGCCCCCGAGAACCATTCCGAGCATCGTCTTTATCTTTGTTAAATAAACAAAGCTCCTAGCGTCGTTCTCGCGGCATAGTCAGACTTCTCGACCCAATCTGACCGGAAGTAAGATAAAATCGGAGACGCTTCGGGGGCAGTAGTATCGGGAATGTCGGATCGAGGCCCCGGGAACCATTCCGAGCACCGATTTTATCTTTGTTAAATAAACAAAGCTCCTAGCGTCGTTCTCGCGGCATCGTTAGACTTCTCGACCCAATCTGACCGGAAGTAGGATAAAATCGGAGACGAATTCGGGGCAGTAATATCGGGAATGTCCGATCGAGGTCCCGGGAACCGTTCCGAGCACCGATTTTATCTTTGTTAAATAAACAAAGCTCCTAGCGTCGTTCTCGCGGCATCGTCAGACTTCTCGACCCAATCTGACGGGAAGTAGGATAAAATCGGAGAAGAATTCGGGGCAGGAATGTTGGGAATGTCCGATCAAGGCTCCGAGAACCATTCCGAGAACGGATTTTATCTTTGTTAAATAAACAAAGCTCCTTCCGTCGTTCTCGCGGCATCGTCAGACTTCCTTATCCATTCTGACCGGAAGTAAGATCAAATCGGAGACGAATTGGGGCCAATAATATCGGGAATGTCGAATCGAGCCCCCGAGAACCATTCCGAGCATCGTCTTTATCTTTGTTAAATAAACAAAGCTCCTAGCGTCGTTCTCGCGGCATAGTCAGACTTCTCGACCCAATCTGACCGGAAGTAAGATAAAATCGGAGACGCTTCGGGGGCAGTAGTATCGGGAATGTCGGATCGAGGCCCCTGGAACCATTCCGAGCACCGATTTTATCTTTGTTAAATAAACAAAGCTCCTTCCGTCGTTCTCGCGGCATCGTCAGACTTCCTTATCCATTCTGACCGGAAGTAAAATAAAATCGGCGACGAATTGGGGGCAGTAATATCGGGAATGTCCGATCGAGGCCCCGGGAACCATTCCGAGCACCGATTTTATCTTTGTTAAATAAACAATGCTCCTCCCGCCGTTCTCGCGGCATCGTCAGACTTCCTTATCCATTCTGACCGGAAGTAGGATAAAATCGGAGACGAATTGAGGGCAGTAATATCGGGAATGTCCGATCGAGGCCCCGGGAACCATTCCGAGCGGCGATTTTATCTTTGTTAAATAACCAAACCTCCTAGCGTCGTTCTCGCGGCATCGTCAGACTTCTTGACCCAATCTGACGTGAAGGAAGATAAAATCGAAGACGGTTTGGGGGCAGTAGTATCGGGAATGTCCGATCGAGGCCCCGGGAACTATTCCGAGCACCGATTTTATCTTTGTTAAATAAACAAAGCTCCTAGCGTCGTTCTCGCGGCATCGTTAGATTTCTCGACCCAATCTGACCGGAAGTAGGATAAAATCGGAGACGAATTCGGGGTAGTAATATCGGGAGTGTCCAATCGAGGCCCCGGGATCCGGTCCGAACACCGATTTAATCTTTGTTAAATAAACAAAACTCCATGCGTCGTTCTCGCGGCATCGTCAGACTTCTCGACTCAATCTGACCGAAAGGAGTATAAAACCGGAGACAAATTCGGGGTAGTAATATCGGGAATGTCCGATCGAGGCCCCGGGATCCGTTCCGAGCACCGATTTAATCTTTGTTAAATAAACAAAACTCCTTGCGTCGTTCTCGCGGCATCGTCAGACTTCTCGACCCCATCCGACCGGAAGTAGGATAAAATCGGAGACGGATTCGGGGCAGTAATATTGGGAATGTCCGATCGACGCCCCGGGAACCATTCCGAGCACCGATTTTGTCTTTGTTAAATAAATAATGCTCCTTCCGTCATTCTCGCGGCATCGTCAGACTTCCTTATCCATTCTGACCGGAAGTAGGATAAAATCGGAGACGGATTCGAGGCAGTAATATCGGGAATGTCCGATCGAGGCCCCGGGAACCATTCCGAGCACCGATTTTATCTTTGTTAAATAAACAATGCTCCTTCCGTCGTTCTCGCGGCATCGTCAGACCTCCTTATCCATTCTGACCGGAAGTAGGATAAAATCGGAGACGAATTGGGGGCAGTCATATCGGGAATGTCCGATCGAGGCCCCGGGAACCATTCCGAGCACCGATTTTATCTTTGTTAAATAAACAAACCTCCTAGCGTCGTTCTCGCGGCATCGTCAGACTTCTCGACCCAATCCGACCGGAAGTAGGATAAAATCGGAGACGGATTCGGGGCAGTAATATCGGGAATATCTGATCGAGGCCCCGGGAACCATTCCGAGCACCGATTTTATCTTTGTTAAATAAAAAAACATCCTAGCGTCGTTCTCGCGGCATCGTCAGACTTCTCGACCCAATCCGACCGGAAGTAGGATAAAATCGGAGACGGATTCGGGGCAGTAATATCGGGAATGTCCGATCGAGGCCCCGGGAACCATTCCGAACACCGATTTTATCTTTGTTAAATAAACACTGCTCCTTCCGTCGTTCTCGCGGCGTCGTCAGACTTGTTGACCCAATCTGACCGGGAGTAAGATCAAATCGGAGACAAATTCCGGGCAGTAGTATCGGGAATGTCCTTTCGAGGCCCCGGGAACCATTCCGAGCACCGATTTTATCTTTGTTAAATAAACAATGCTCCTTCCGTCGTTCTCGCGGCATCGTCAGACTTCCTTATCCATTCTGACCGGAAGTAAGATAGAATCGGAGACGAATTGGGGGCAGTAATATCGGGAATGTCCAATCGAGCCCCCGGGACCCATTCGTCAGACTTCTCGACCCAATCTGACCGGAAGTAGGATAAAATCGAAGACGAATTCGGGGCAGTAATATCGGAAATGTGCGATCGAGGCCCCGGGAACCGTTCCGAGCACCGATTTTATCTTGGTTAAATAAACAAACCTCCTAGCGTCGTTCTCGCGGCATCGTCGGACTTCTCGACCCAATCTGACGGGAAGTAGGATTAAATCGGAGAAGAATTCGGGGCAGGAATGTCGGGAATATCCGATCAAGGCTCCGAGAACCATTCCGAGAACCGATTTTATCTTTGTTAAATAAACAATGCTCCTTCCGTCGTTCTCGCGGCATCGTCAGACTTCCTTATCCATTCTGACCGGAAGTAAGATAAAATCGGAGACGAATTGGGGCAAGTAATATCGGGAATGTCCAATCGAGCCCCCGGGAACCATTCCGAGCATCGATTTTATCTTTGTTAAATAAACAAAGCTCTTAGCGTCGTTCTCGCGGCATCGTCAGACTTCTCGACCCAATCTGACCGGAAGTAAGATAAAATCGGAGACGGTTTGGGGGCAGTAGTATCGGGAATGTCCGATCGAGGCCCCGGGAACCATTCCGAGCACCGATTTTATCTTTGTTAAATAAAAAATGCTCCTTCCGTCGTTCTCGCGGCATCGTCAGGCTTCCTTATCCATTCTGACCGGAAGTAGGATAAAATCGGAGACGAATTGGGGGCAGTAATATCGGGAATGTCCAATCGAGCCCCCGGGACCCTTTGGTCAGACTTCTCGACCCAATCTGACCGGAAGTAGGATAAAATCGGAGACGAATTCGGGGCAGTAATATCGGGAATGTCCGATCGAGGCCCCGGGAACCGTTGCGAGCACCGATTTTATCTTTGTTAAATAAACAAACCTCCTAGCGTCGTTCTCACGGCATCGTCAGACTTCTCGACCCAATCTGACGGGAAGTAGGATAAAATCGGAGAAGAATTCGGGGCAGGAATGTTGGGAATGTCCGATCAAGGCTCCGAGAACCATCCCGAGAACGGATTTTATCTTTGTTAAATAAACAAAGCTCCTTCCGTCGTTCTCGCGGCATCGTCAGACTTCCTTATCCATTCTGACCGGAAGTAAGATCAAATCGGAGACGAATTGGGGGCAGTAATATCGGGAATGTCCAATCGAGCCCCCGGGACCCATTCGTCAGACTTTTCGACCCAATCTGACCGGAAGTAAGATAAAATCGGAGACGCTTCGGGGGCAGTAGTATCGGGAATGTCCGATCGAGGCCCCGGGAACCATTCCGAGCACCGATTTTATCTTTGTTAAATAAACAAAGCTCCTTCCGTCGTTCTCGCGGCATCGTCAGACTTCCTGATCCATTCTGACCGGAAGTAAAATAAAATCGGCGACGAATTGGGGGCAGTAATATCGGGAATGTCCGATCGAGGCCCCGGGAACCATTCCGAGCACCGATTTTATCTTTGTTAAATAAACAATGCTCCTTCCGCCGTTCTCGCGGCATCGTCAGACTTCCTTATCCATTCTGACCGGAAGTAGGATAACATCGGAGACGAATTGAGGGCAGTAATATCGGGAATGTCCGATCGAGGCCCCGGGAACCATTCCGAGCGGCGATTTTATCTTTGTTAAATAACCAAACCTCCTAGCGTCGTTCTCGCGGCATCGTCGGACTTCTTGACCCAATCTGACCGGAAGTAAGATAAAATCGAAGACGGTATGGGGGCAGTAGTATCGGGAATGTCCGATCGAGGCCCCGGGAACCATTCCGAGCACCGATTTTATGTTTGTTAAATAAACAAAGCTCCTAGCGTCGTTTTCGCGGCATCGTTAGATTTCTCGACCCAATCTGATCGGAAGTAGGATAAAATCGGAGATGAATTCGGGGTAGTAATATCGGGAGTGTCCGATCGAGGCCCCGGGATCCGTTCCGAGCACCGATTTAATCTTTGTTAAATAAACAAAACTCCTTGCGTCGTTCTCGCGGCATCGTCAGACTTCTCGACTCAATCTGACCGAAAGGAGTATAAAATCGCAGACGAATTCGGGGCAGTTATGTCAGGAATGTCTGATCGAGGCCCCGGGAACCATTCTGAGCACCGATTTTATCTTTGTTATACAAACAAACCTCCTAGCGTCGTTCTCGCGGCATCGTCAGACTTCTTGACGCAATCTGACCGGAAGTAGGATAAAATCGGAGACGAATTCGGGGCAGTAATATCGGAAATGTCCGATCGAGGCCCCGGGAACCATTCCGAGCACCGATTTTATCTTTGTTAAATCAACAAACCTCCTAGCGTCGTTCTCGCGGCATCGTCAGACTTCTCGACCCCATCCGACCGGAAGTAGGATAAAATCGGAGACGGATTCGGGGCAGTAATATCGGGAATGTCCGATCGAGGCCCCGGGAACCATTCCGAGCACCGATTTTATCTTTGTTAAATAAACAATGCTCCTTCCGTCGTTCTCGCGGCATCGTCAGGCTTCCTTATGCATTCTGACCGGAAGTAGGATAAAATCGGAGACGGATTCGGGGCAGTAATATCGGGAATGTCCGATCGAGGCCCCGGCAACCATTCCGAGCACCGATTTTATCTTTGTTAAATAAACAATGCTCCTTCCGTCGTTCTCGCGGCATCGTCTGACTTCCTTATCCATTCTGACCGGAAGTAGGATAAAATCGGAGACGAATTGGGGGCAGTAATATCGGGAATGTCCGATCGAGGCCCCGGGAACCATTCCGAGCACCGATTTTATCTTTGTTAAATAAACAAACCTCCTAGCGTCGTTCTCGTGGCATCGTCAGACTTCTCGACCCAATCCGACCGGAAGTAGGATAAAATCGGAGACGGATTCGGGGCAGTAATATCGGGAATGTCCGATCGAGGCCCCGGGAACCATTCCGAGCACCGATTTTATCTTTGTTAAATAAAAAAACATCCTAGCGTCGTTCTCGCGGCATCGTCAGACTTCTCGACCCAATCCGACCGGAAGTAGGATAAAATCGGAGACGGATTCGGGGCAGTAATATCGGGAATGTCCGATCGAGGCCCCGGGAACCATTCCGAACACCGATTTAACTTTGTTAAATAAACAATGCTCCTTCCGTCGTTCTCGCGGCGTCGTCAGACTTGTTGACCCAATCTGACCGGGAGTAAGATCAAATCGGAGACGAATTCCGGGCAGTAGTATCGGGAATGTCCGATCGAGGCCCCGGGAACCATTCCGAGCACCGATTTTATCTTTGTTAAATAAACAATGCTCCTTCCGTCGTTCTCGCGGCATCGTCAGACTTCCTTATCCATTATGACCGGAAGTAAGATAGAATCGGAGACGAATTGGGGGCAGTAATATCGGGAATGTCCAATCGAGCCCCCGGGACCCATTCGTCAGACTTCTCGACCCAATCTGACCGGAAGTCGGATAAAATCGGAGACGAATTCGGGGCAGTAATATCGGGAATGTGCGATCGAGGCCCCGGGAACCGTTCCGAGCACCGATTTTATC
The DNA here is from genome assembly GCA_963210295.1 of Ophion ellenae. Classification (NCBI taxonomy): domain Eukaryota; kingdom Metazoa; phylum Arthropoda; class Insecta; order Hymenoptera; family Ichneumonidae; genus Ophion; species Ophion ellenae. The sequence continues at coordinate 26,267,427 of OY723385.1, read as the reverse complement.
TTTGTTAAATAAACAAACCTCCTAGCGTCGTTCTCGCGCCATCGTCAGACTTCTCAACCCAATCCGACGGGAAGTAGGATTAAATCGGAGAAGAATTCGGGGCAGGAATGTCGGGAATGTCCGATCAAGGCTCCGAGAACCGATTTTATCTTTGTTAAATAAACAATGCTCCTTTCGTCGTTCTCGCGGCATCGTCAGACTTCCTTATCCATTCTGACCGGACGTAAGATAAAATCGGGGACGAATTGCGGCCAGTAATATCGGGAATGTCCAATCGAGCCCCCGGGAACCATTCCGAGCATCGATTTTATCTTTGTTAAATAAACAAAGCTCTTAGCGTCGTTCTCGCGGCATCGTCAGACCTCTCGACCCAATCTGACCGGAAGTAAGATAAAATCGGAGACGGTTTGGGGGCAGTCGTATCGGGAATGTCCGATCGAGGCCCCGGGAACCATTCCGAGCACCGATTTTATCTTTGTTAGATAAACAATGCTCCTTCCGTCGTTCTCGCGGCATCGTCAGGCTTCCTTATCCATTCTGACCGGAAGTAAGATAGAATCGGAGACGAATTGGGGGCAGTAATATCGGGAATGTCCAATCGAGCCCCCGGGACCCGTTCGTCAGACTTCTCGACCCAATCTGACCGGAAGTAGGATACAATCGGAGGCGAATTCGGGGCAGTAATATCGGGAATGTCCGATCGAGGCCCCGGGAGCCGTTCCGAGCACCGATTTTATCTTTGTTAAATAAACAAACCTTCTAGCGTCGTTCTCGCGGCATCGTCACACTTCTCGACCCAATCTGACGGGAAGTAGGATAAAATCGGAGAAGAATTCGGGGCAGGAATGTTGGGAATGTCCGATCAAGGCTCCGAGAACCATTCCGAAAACGGATTTTATCTTTGTTAAATAAACAAAGCTCCTTCCGTCGTTCTCGCGGCATCGTCAGACTTCCTATCCTTTCTGACCGGAAGTAAGATCTAATCGGAGACGAATTGGGGCCAGTAATATCGGGAATGTCCAATCGAGCCCCCGAGAACCATTCCGAGCATCGTCTTTATCTTTGTTAAATAATCAAAGCTCCTAGCGTCGTTCTCGCGGCATCGTCAGACTTCTCGACCCAATCTGACCGGATGTAAGATAAAATCGGAGACGCTTTGGGGGCAGTAGTATCGGGAATGTCCGATCGAGGCCCCGGGAACCATTCCGAGCACCGATTTTATCTTTGTTAAATAAACAAAGCTCCTTCCGTCGTTCTCGCGGCATCGTCAGACTTCCTTATCAATTCTGACCGGAAGTAAAATAAAATCGGCGACGAATTGGGGGCATTAATATCGGGAATGTCCGATCGAGGCCCCGGGAACCATTCCGAGCACCGATTTTATCTTTGTTAAATAAACAATGCTCCTTCCGCCGTTCTCGCGGCATCGTCAGACTTCCTTATCCATTCTGACCGGAAGTAGGATAAAATCGGAGACGAATTGAGGGCAGTAATATCGGGAATGTCCGATCGAGGCCCCGGGAACCATTCCGAGCACCGATTTAATCTTTGTTAAATAAACAAAACTCCTTGCGTCGTTCTCGCGGCATCGTCAGACTTCTCGACTCTATCTGACCGAAAGGAGTATAAAATCGCAGACGAATTCGGGGCAGTAATGTCGGGAATGTCCGATCGAGGCCCCGGGAACCATTCCGAGCACAGATTTTATCTTTGTTATATAAACAAACCTCCTAGCGTCGTTCACGCGGCATCGTCAGACTTCTTGACGCAATCTGACCGGAAATAGGATAAAATCGGAGACGAATTCGGGGCAGTAATATCGGAAATGTCCGATCGAGGCCCCGGGAACCATTCCGAGCACCGATTTTATCTTTGTTAAATAAACAATGCTCCTTCCGTCGTTCTCGCGGCATCGCCAGATTTCCTTATCCATTCTGACCGGAAGTAGGATAAAATCGGAGACGGATTCGGGGCAGTAATATCGGGAATGTCCGATCGAGGCCCCGGGAACCATTCCGAGCACCGATTTTATCTTTGTTAAATCAACAAACCTCCTAGCGTCGTTCTCGCGGCATCGTCAGACTTCTCGACCCCATCCGACCGGAAGTAGGATAAAATCGGAGACGGATTCGGGGCAGTAATATCGGGAATGTCCGATCGAGGCCCCGGGAACCATTCCGAGCACCGATTTTATCTTTGTTAAATAAACAATGCTCCTTCCGTCGTTCTCGCGGCATCGCCAGATTTCCTTATCCATTCTGACCGGAAGTAGGATAAAATCGGAGACGGATTCGGGGCAGTAATATCGGGAATGTCCGATCGAGGCCCCGGGAACCATTCCGAGTACCGATTTCATCTTTGTTAAATAAACAATGCTCCTTCCGTCGTTCTCGCGGCATCGTCAGACTTCCTTATCCATTCTGACCGGAAGTAGGACAAAATCGGAGCCGAATTGGGGGCAGTAATATCGGGAATGTCCGATCAAGGCCCCGGGAACCATTCCGAGCACCGATTTTATCTTTGTTAAATGAACAAACCTCCTAGCGTCGTTCTCGCGGCATCGTCAGACTTCTCGACCCAATCCGACCGGAAGTAGGATAAAATCGGAGACGGATTCGGGGCAGTAATATCGGGAATATCCGATCGAGGCCCCGGGAACCACTCCGAGCACCGATTTTATCTTTGTTAAATAAACAAAGCTTCTAGCGTTGTTCTCGCTGCATCGTCAGACTTCTCGACCCAATCTGACCGGAAATAGGATTAAATCGGAGACGAATTCGGGGCAGTAATGTCGGGAATGTGCGATCAAGGCTCCGAGAACCATTCCGAGCACCGATTTTATCTTTGTTAAATAAACAAAGCTCCTACCATAGTTCTCGCGGCGTCGTCAGACTTCTTCACCCAATCTGACCGGGAGTAAGATCAAATCGGAGACGAATTCGGGGCAGTAGTATCGGGAATGTCCGATCGAGGCCCCGGGAACCATTGCGAGCACCGATTTTATCTTTGTTAAATAAACAATGCTCCTAGCGTCGTTCTCGCGGCATCGTCAGACTTCTCGACCCAATTTGACCGGAAGTAGGATAAAATCGGAGACCAATTCGGGGCGGTAATATCGGGAATGTCCGATCGAGGTTCCGAGAACCATTCCGAGCACCGATTTTATCTTTGTTAAATAAACAAAGCTCCTACTGTCGTTCTCGCGGCATCGTCCGACTTCTCGACTTAATCTGACCGGAAATAAGATAAAATCGGAGACGGCTTCGGGGCAGTACTATCAGGAATTTCCGATTAAGGCTCCTAGAAATGTTGCGACTACCGATTTTATCTTTGTTAAATAAATAATGCTCCTTCCCTCGCTGTCGCAGGATCGTCAGACTTCTCGACCCAACTACAACATGTGAAGATAATTTATGCAACATTAAAAAACAAAATTCTCGTAATATTCGGAAAAATTAATAATTCCACGTCAAATTACTTTAAAATGTATTGCTAGAATCATTTATTCCAAAAGTTGTTGGCGAATCGCTAATGATTGAAAATCCTATTTTCAGTGCACGGAATCCTCGAACATTTTATGAATTGACATTATTTTGACTTAAGTTCTCAGATAGGGACACATTCAGGTCGCTCGGCTCGACCGCGTATCATCGGACTCTGAACCAACTTCCTGTGACAGCCGACCTTTCGGAAGTTGCTGCTGTGACGTCAGCAGACTAGCACTTCCTATAGCACTGTCGTGCCTGACTTAGCTCGTTTGTTCCACTGATTAAATTCCGATTTATACACTTTAATCGTATGTTTGATGATTTTTTTCTCCATGACGGGGAGCACAAATAAAGTTTTTCGGGAGTGTCCCGTATTCGGAATTTTATAAATTTCATTCTCCTGCACGCAAAACGAATTTTTTATTCTCTTCCAGAATACGCTATTTTCTCTGGCAAATGCTATTCATGACAAAAATACGATATATTTTTTTTCAAAGAAAGCGTGAAAAACCATTAAAAATCATATTTTTTTCAGTCGCAAAATCACCGCGCAAGACCCTCTAAAAACACCTGTCCACCTTATAAAAGTCACCCTAAAATTTGACATACATATTAACGTTCAAATATATATATATATATGTGTGTGTGTGTGTGTGTGTGTGTGTGTGTGTGTGTGTGTGTGTGTGTGTGTGTGTGTGTCTATCATCGTTCGGATAATTGAGGGTTCGGATGATCGAGGTTGTACTGTATTATTATATTTAAATTAACGTATAAACTAAAAAAATAAGCGATCAGAGTGCGCGATACATTTTTTTGTATACATTAATAATACAGAGAATCAAGAGCTAAATAAGCATTGATATTATCTAAAAGCCTCGCGCGTTCCGTCGGATGACGTCACGCGCAAGTCGTGCTCAGATTGCTTTTTCCCTCGAAGCCTTCGTTTCGGCTTGGCCGCACATGAACGTCCTCAGCGTCCATGTGTTGGTGTAGCTGCCGGAGGCGCGGTCGGGGATCTTCGACCCCGCTCGGCTCTTGCCGAAGATGTCCGAACGTCGCTCGCTCACGGACACGCGCTACTATGATTGTGTGACGGGCGCGTAAGAGACTAGAGAGGGAGTAACTTTTACGCGCGATCTGGCTGCACTGGTTCGAGTGCCGTCTATGCTATTTTTTTTCAAATTATTGTTGAAATTTATAACTGATGCTTAGAAAATTGCAAGAAATTGAAAAATAATTTACGCGCCTTTATTGATCAAAACTTACGAATTAAATGTCAATTTTTTTTCAACTCTCTTGCAGCTTTTTTAATTTGATAAAATAAATTAGCCGTAATTTAATTCATTTTTATTTTTATTTGATATTTTTTTTCAATTTTTGGACATCTTTTTCGATGGAGCAGAGAATATTTTAAAAAATTACCAAGGAATATAGGAATTGAATATCTGTTTCATTAATTAAAAATGTCTTCAAGCAATGTTTTCTTAATACTCACGAGTACACTCTGACCGGTGATAATCATTATAAAAACAATCAAAACATTTATACTTTTTTACATTGATTACATATTTACATTTTATTTCATTTCTTTCAATTTTTTATTATAAGTTATAAATTTCAACAATAATTTTATTATACTTTGCGACGAGGTCGGTTGAGGAAGGTTAGGGAAGGGGGAGAAAGTATACATGGCGGCGGAGGAAAGCGGAGCGTCCTTCTACTCCAGAACTCTGCGCGCGTCACACACACGAAAAGCGAGAACCCGGAAAATAAAGAAAGAAAACCTACCCACCGCGGGTAGTAAGCCGCGAACTCGTTAGTCCGCTCACGTTCGCGAAATCTCCGCGAAATTACGCGAACGGTCGGTCGCGCTCCAGGGAAGAAAAACCGATATCTCACGAGCCACGGGCGCGAGGGCCGTGAGCGCGAGAACGCGGGAAGCCTCGTCGGACACCCGCGAGTCCGGCAGCTTACCCCCGCAAATGGTGATAGCCTATTACGTGCGCGTACGTAATTTCGTACTAATATATCAGAGTAACTATTTAATATAAAGTTGTTATATTTGCATACTATAAAAGGACGAGTCTGAGATACCCTATCACTCCTCTGCGCGATTCCTCCCGATCCCGTCGCCGAAGGGCTAGTTCGACGAAAACTGCTCTTATAACATTTTCAGAAGTGGGATTAGTCGGGAAAAATCGCGGATAAGAGTGCGGTGCGTCCATGTACGAGCGCGAGTTCGACGAATTCAGTGATCGCGTAATAAACACCGTCATAGCTGCCACGAACAGGTCGCACGGTATTCGCGACGCCGTGGACCCGGTGGACGCTGAGATCACGCGCATGCGCGCTGATCTAACGAGATCGGAAGTAACCGGCAATGGCGGCCGGCTAGGCGATTCGCTCGACCGCGTGAGCGTTCAAGATGGCGCCGCCATCGGCCGGATGCCGCAAGGCGGAGAGGCGGACGGCCGTCAACCGGATCTCGGGTGGACGCCGCGTGACCCGAGCCACTACGAGGGTCGGCCGAACGTCGACAATACTTACCGTGAGGCGTTGCGCGACGCTGAAGACACGGAGGATTCGCTCCGTCGATTACTAGCACGGATGGCGCTGAATGCACAACCGCGTCAGGACGTGCCGTTGTACCAGGTCATCCTGGATTTTGGGAAGAACATCCAGGATTTCCGTGGGAATGGCCGAGGCCCGACCGCTGCGGAGTGGATAGAAAATTTAGAAGGCATGCAACGAATCCACGGATGGCCGGAAAACTATCCGCTCGAAGCAGCGCGTATGCATCTCGTCGGAGGAGCGCGCGAATTGTACAGGGCGCGAGCACCGACGCTACGCTCCTGGCCGGTCTTCAGTGCGGCGTTTCGGCAGACATTCTGTGTGCCTGAAACCACGTCGGCGAAGTGGCAAAAGATGATCCGTTGCGTGCAACGGAAGGGCGAAGAGTTAAGTGAATATTTCCATACAAAATCGCGTCTGTGCATCGAATTAGGTTTGGATATGAAAGACGCGAAAGAACAAATACTGGACGGTTTGTGGTCGCGCGAATTGTGTGTGTCGTTACTCTCTCGTGCTCACTATACAATGGACGAACTAGTGCACGATCTATTGGCGAATGATCCAGCGCTGTCAATGCGGTCAGCGCGCATGCGAACGAGCCGGGACCAGGACACTCGCGAAAGGCCCCGGTCGACGAGACTCGTAGGCACAGTGCGACCGACGGGGACCGAACCCGTCGGAGAGGCGAGCCTCGGTGCTTTAACTGCGAAAGGCATCGACACATCTCGCGGAACTGTCCTGAGCCGCGAAAAGTAGAGAAGTGCTCAAAGTGTGGAGGCACGGGTCACACACAAAAACATTGCGCTGTGGAGCCCCGCGTGGCTCAAGGGCGTTCCCTGGCCGACGAGGTAGGCGGGAACACAGTGGACAAATATATAAAGCAAGTGCGGGTCGGCGCACACGAGGTCCGAGCCCTCATAGACATGGGGAGTTCAGAGTGTACCCTGAAGGCCACGCGAGTCCTAGTGGATGGGCACACTCTGATCCCAAAGGTGAATTACCTAAAGCCGTTCGGACCAGCTCATTACCAGGTGACGTCGCCAGGGATGGTCCGCGCGGACGTCGCGGTGGACGGAGTTCTAATGCCGAACATACTGTTGCGGGTCGTGTCGGACGATACGCAGCAGTATGATGCGATAATCGGTCGCTCATTCACCGAGCAGCCGTATGTAGAATACGCTAAGAGCGGAGGCGAGCTGCGGTTCTGGCGGCGCGAGGGAGTCGAGCTTGCGGAGCTCCCGTCTAATGCGGAAGGAATCAGCTCGGGACTCCGCACCAGCGAGGCGCACGTGATACCGCCAGCGCAGATTCAGTTGATCGAGGTGCACGACGGGACCGCTGATATACAAGTCGCCGTCTACAACGCGAGTCTGGAGACGCAGACCGTGGGCGCAGGGCGGAGTATCGAGAAAGGCGTCTTGAGCTCCGTGCCTTGGAAACAGACGCGTGGCATGCCGAGGCGGATAACGGAAGCGGACCTCGACGTCGGTCCAGACCAACCTAACGAGGTAAAGTTAGAGCTATTAGATATTTTAAATGAGCATCGCGACACGGTGGCCCTGGATATAACGGAGCTAGGCCAGGCCACCGGCATCGCAATGGATATACAAGAGAAGCCTGGTTCTCGGCCGGTTAGCTCAAAGCCGTACCGAGCAAGCGAGCGGGAGAGAGAGGAGCTGCGCAAGATCTTAGCCGAGTGGCGGGAGGCCGGTATCGTACGGGACACCGAGTCGCCATACGCCAGTCCGGTACTTATGGTCAAGAAGAAGGATGGCTTATCGCGAATGGTCGTCGATTTCCGGAAGCTTAATCGGCAGACAGAGAGAGTCCACTTCCCGCTGCCGAGTATGGACGACCACTTCGCCCTCATTCGCGACAGCAAGCTGTACATCACGTTGGACCTAGCTAACGGCTACCTGCAAATACCGCTGACGGAGAATGCGAGGCAAAAGATGGCGATTATCACTCCAGATGAGACTGCGGAGTTCACCCGCATGATCTTTGGCCTAATGAACGGGCCAGCATATTTTTCAAAGGCAATGCACCGAGCGCTCGGCCCGTTGCGCGACAGTGTAGTCTTATTTTATCTGGATGACATCCTAATTCCAGGTCGAGACTGGATGGACGTGCGAGACCGGCTGGTGAAGACCCTGCGAGCGTTGCGAAAGGCCGGCTTGACCATCAACCTGGGAAAATGTCAATTCCTGAAACCAAAAATCACTTACCTGGGGTTCGAGATCGGCGTCCGAGGAATAGAACCGGCTCCGTCGAAGGTGCGTGCCATTGACGAATATCCAGTGCCGAGATCGACAGCGGAGCTCCGACGTTTCCTCGGCATGGCGAGTTTCTTTCGAAAATTCGTGCCGCACTTCGCGAAGATGGCCACGCCGCTGCACGCCTTATTGAAAACCAACGCGCAGTTTGCCTGGGACAAGAAGTCGCAGCGGTCATTTCAGGCTATTAAGGACACGTTGACCTCCAGACGGGCACTGCGTCCATTCGACCCAACAAGGGAGACGCAGCTGCATACGGATGCAAGTGCTGACGGCCTGGGTGCCCTGCTGTTGCAGCGAAACGCAGGGGAACCCTGGCAGCTGGTGTATGCCATCAGTAGGAGAGCCAGCGAAACGGAGCACAATTACCATTCCAGTAAACTGGAGCTCCTCGCAATCGTGTGGGCGGTAGGCCGCTTAAGGCCGTTGTTACTAAATATAAAATTAAAAATTATCACAGATTGCCAGGCATTGGTACATCTGAGTACGGCGAGGACGACCAACCCGCAGCTAATTCACTGGGTTAGCGCGTTGGCCGAATATGACTTCGAAATACAGCATCGACCGGGCGAGCGGATGGCGCACGCAGACGCGCTGAGCTGAGCGCCGGTCCCCGAGACGCCAAGGGACGAGACGGTTCCCTTCACGCCGGGGGTATTCGTGGTGACGACCGAGGAGGACGAAGTGGCGCAGCAACAGTGTGCTGACCCCGTTATGCGGAGTCGGAAAATAATATTGGAGAAGCCTGAGGAAGGCCGGAGTCCGGACGAGAGGTCGAAGGTGCGCGGGTACGAACTAGTGAATGGGCTCCTCTATAAGCGGAGAGGAGAGAACGTCGTCTTCGCTGCGCCAAGGGCCATGCGGAAGGCTCTGCTCGTCCGGTACCACGACCTTAGGAGCCACCCCGGGGTTGACCGAACCTGCGCGATTCTGGCCAAGGATTTCCACTTCCCGGCCATGAAGCGCTACGTACGGGGACATGTGCGGTCCTGCGTAGTGTGTGCACTCGCGAAGGCCAAAAGGGGACGGCCAGCCGGGGAATTGCATCCGATACCGCCAGGCAATCGGCCCTTTGCCGTCATCCGTGTGGACCACATGGGGCCGTTGATGACCTCACAAACAGGGCAGAAATACATCCTAGTGATCGTCGACAATCTCACGAAGTACGTTATATTACAGGCTGCTCGAGACACATCGACGCGCGGAGTCGTCCGCTCCTTGTCGGTCCTTGTGGAGAACCTCGGAGCGCCGGGGCGCATTATCAGCGATCGGGGAACGTGCTTCACCGCGAAGAAATTCGCCGAGTTCTGCGAGAAGTACGGGATCCGCCACGTACTAACGTCACCGCACCACCCGCAAGCCAACGGGCAGGTGGAGCGGATGAATAGCACGCTCGCGGCATCCCTGACTGCCAGCCTGCAGGACAGTGAGGGCAGGGACTGGGATCGCCGCCTAGCCAAAGTTCAAAGGGATTTGAACGACTTGCCGAACGCGACGACGGGTAAAAGTCCCTTCGAGCTACCGTATGGGTTCACGCCGCGCCGTGAGGATGGCCTCCTCCGGATTCTGGTGGATCTAACAGAGCGATACACCCCGCCAGCCGAGCTCCAGGAGGTGGCCCGAGACGTCATCCAGCAACGACAGCAGGCGATGTAGCGACACTACGACCGCGGGAGAATTAAGAACCCAGAGTTCGCTGTGGGGGACATCGTTTACATGACTGCAGCACCCGACGCGACGGGCGAAAGCCGGAAGCTCCAGCGCCGCCACCGGGGCCCTCTCACCATCACCCAGAGGCTGCCTGCTGAGACCTACCGTGTGGCCGATCTCCGGCCCTGCGGGGGGCGACGCTATGCCACTACTGCGCACGCATCACAGCTGAGGGGATGGGAGCCTCACAGCCACGACAGCGAACTCGGTGAGGAAGACGACAGCGACAACAGCGAGGAGAATGGTATCATAAGCGAAGGCACGGATGCTGGCGACGACCCGAGCGAGGTCCCGACGGATGCGCCGGGTCAGAGCCCGCCGAAACAGCGCCCGCAGCGCGTGAAGCGCGCCCCGTGCCATCTCGAAGACTATCTCACGACACCTACGCTCGAGGACGAGCTCTAGTCAGGATGCCCGAATACTATACTTTGCGACGTTGCCGATGCCGACATCCAAAGGGGCGGTTGAGGTCGGTTGAGGAAGGTTAGGGAAGGGGGAGAAAGTATAAAGGGAGGTGGAGGAAAGCGGAGCGTCCTTCTACTCCAGAACTCTGCGAGCGTCACACACACGAAAGGCGAGAACCCGGAAAATAAAGAAAGAAAACCTACCCACCGCGGGTAGTAAGCCGCGAACGCGTTAGTCCGCTCACGTTCGCGAAATCTCCGCGAAATTACGCGAACGGTCGGTCGCGCTCCAGGAAAGAAAAACCGATATCTCACGAGCCACGGGCGCGAGGGCCGTGAGCGCGAGAACGCGGGAAGTCTCGTCGGACACCCGCGAGTCCGGCAGCTTACCCCCGCAAATGGTGATAGCCTATTACGTTCGCGTACGTAATTTCGTACTAATATATCAGAGTAACTATTTAATATAAAGTTGTTATATTTGCATACTATAAAAGGACGAGTCAGAGATACCCTATCACTCCTCTGCGCGATTCCTCCCGATCACGTCGCCGAAGGGCTAGTTCGACGAAAACTGCTCTTATAACAATTTGATAAAAAAAATTGCATAGATGGGACTCGAACCAGAGCCGTCAATTAATATTTATATTTCACTATAAAATAATTATTAATTCAACAATTAAATCTCAATTAAATTTAATATAATCTAAAATGATTAATTTATTTATTGGTCAAACACACAATCCTTCGCAGCGAGCCGGGGAAGATCTCGCTGGAAGTTACATGTATTTGCGAAGAACTTGTTCTTGTCAAATGTATTTGCGAAGAACTGTTTCTTGGCCAATCACTGTATCTTCCGTAATGAGCCTCCCAAGATCCCGCTGCAAGGCACCTGTCTCCGCTGCAAGGCAAGATCTCGCTGGAAGGCACCTATCTGACGGAGTTGCGAAGAACTTGTTCTTGGCACAACGCGGTATCGTTTGCAACAGGGGTGCAAACATTCCGCTGCGAGGTACCCATCAAATGTGTCAGCATGGATCTCACTGCACAGCACCGATACAGTGTCCGTGCCAGCATCTTGCTGCAGATGACAAACTTTTGTGCTTTGCAATGAGCTTGCCATGATCCTGCTGCAAGGTACCTGTCGATCGGGCCTGCTAAGAACTTGTTCTTGGCAAATCCTTTGCAGTGAGCCGGTGAAGATCTCGCTCGAAGGCACCTGTCGAATGCCGTTGCAAAGAACTTGGTCTTGGCACACCATTGTATCTTTCGCAACGGGCGTGCAAAGACTCCGCTGCGAGATACTTGAAGAATATGTCAGCATGGATCTCGCTGCACTGTACCGATACAGGGTACGTGCGAAGATCTTGCTGCAGATTACAAATTTTTGTGCTTTGCCGCTTGCCACCGGGGAAAAAGAGAACCCTTTTCAATGAGCCGGACAAGCACTCGTGTAATGAGTCACTGGAGGTCTACTTACAAAGTGAGTGTCCTTTTCAGAGATCTCCACCGACGGAGCTTGCTGAGACCACGACAAGAGAAACAGTGGTTTGCCGCTACCCTTGTACGCTTAGCGACAGACGCCAGATCTCCGGAGGCTCCGTTGTATACAAAAATATTTCATCGCACCGGTGGCATTCTTTTCAATCGCGTCCGCAACTCTGAAATTATTTAATTTTATTTATTGAGATTTGGAGAGCTCAGAAAAAAATATTTTAATAAATTGCTACATAACCTCAGCAAATACCTGTGGCTCGTCGGATACATCGCCCCGGTGATTCAATCCTTGAAAATATCCGCAATCGTCGCACTTGAGATCACACAGAAAATTTCTTTTTCACGGCGTTTATATACGAAAAACAAAACTTTTCCCCTTTTTCGATGGCACTCACACACGCAGCCAAATATCAGCTGCCACTTTGCCGGCGTGTCGAGCAGCACATCGATGCGCGTCGTCTGCAGCACACGTCACGAGCGCCTCGCCGGAATTCGCGAGAACTAGCTATCTCGGACATCCTGCGAGATTTGTTTGAAATCGTCTGCTATTGCCTATTAATTGTAGATACCCACGGATTTCCGAAGATATGCGAAGGAATGAAATGATTGAGGTGTCAAAAAGTGTGTTTCTAATGTGGCTACACGGCTCTGCTCCTCTCCAAGTTGTGGCATTTGCGAAACTTTTCATTTTTCATCATTTCAATCACGAGTTCAGCATAGTAAGACAATCTACTTTTTTTTCTCAAGTTCAAGAAATTTGAGGGGCAGACAAAGGTTCGTCTATCAATTTGACGTCTTCTGGCCAAATTTCATGAAATTCTGAAGAGCCGTTTCGGAAATCCGTGGGTAACTACAATCGTGTTCTGCCATACCGACGGCGATGGTGTGTCATTCCGTCTTAAAACGGAATGACACCTCATCGCGGTCGGTATGGTAGAACAATTGTAGATGCGCAAAAATCTCTGAAACAGCTCTTCAGATCTTGTCGAAACTTTGCCAAACGACGTCAAAAAGATAGACGGACAGCTGTCTGCCCCTCAAATTTTCTGGATTTGAGGGGCAGACAGCTGTTCGTCTATCTATTTGACGTCGTTTGGCAAAGTTTCGACGAGATCTGAAGAGCCGTTTCAGAGATTTTTGGGTATTGTGATGTCGGGATGGACACTTTTATTGTAATTTTTGAGGAAAGGAGTGGCTGACTCGCTCCAGAACTCGGTTGTAGGACGGAATAACTCGGTTAACACGGATTGAGCTACTTGAGACGAATTTATTCAGGTAATTGATGGACAGAGATTCAGCGTTTTACAGTATTCGGAGACTTACTGACTACCTTAGTTTAGAACGAAGGTAATTTATAGTGATGGAGCGTGGGAAAGTCGAGATGGCGGGAGGAAGGGCTGACGTGACGTTAGAAAAGTTGGCCATCGGTTTCATAAGACTTGAGAAAGCATATTGCCGAATGAAAAGACGTGAAAGTGCCGCTCATGAAGATCCAGGCGTATCAAGGAGGGCCTTCATCATAGGTTTCCCAAGAGTGTCGAAACCCATGCGTGATATTCGAAATGTAGGTACACGGACGCTATAAATTTGGTAAAAGGCCACTTGCACATATGTATCAGTAGTATGGATCGCAGGAAGAAAATAGGGAGAAGAACGACCAAGAAAAAATAGAGGATCTCATTACACCTCCCCCCTTATTTAAGAAAATTCATAAAACAAGATGAATTTTCTTTTAAGCCTTGAGGCTGGTGGATCGCCGACGACCTGTTGGTTTCACAATTACCTTATCGTAATTAATATTGTAGTCTACATGTTCGTTGTTTTTACGAAAACAATTATTGTACACGTTGATACATGGAGAGCTAGTAGCTTTAAATGCTTTGGTAAACAAATTAAATAAGCATCCACATAATCCGCACCTCATCGTAAAATACAAGAAAACAATTGCAGTGCAACCGTATCCGGTGGATTCACATAGTAAAATGTGGTTGAAGTGCCCTTCTGTTTAGGGATGGGGATAATACGAAAGACGTCAAGTAGATTGTTTTCTATTACTGGTACCTTAATTATATAAGTGAAACAATTAGCCTTTAACATGACGCTTACGTCGCTAATTTTAATAATTTTCACGAAGGCAGATTCTTCTAGAGGTACGGGAGGAGTATTACTGGATGAGGCTTGCTCCCGAAATGTTTTTAGTGGTCTGACCACGTCAGCAGTATTCAAAATTTGCGGATGGATTATCCTTTGTTTACCAGCGTTCACTGCATTTAAAATATTGATGATACATTCACTGTATTCGTCTATAAGGGTTTCTAGAAGAGTTACTTGTGCGCTAATTTTGATATCTAGTATTATCAGCTACCGCAAAATTTAGTTTTTCATCAGAGTTCGATAATTCTTGATTTTCGGCGCGCAATTCCTCCATAGCTCTGGAAAGAGTTGATGTCCTGCCTTTAGCTATCACGGTTTGGTTTTGAATTAAAGTACTCATTTTCTTATTTTCAGTATGAAGGTTATCAATCTCATCGTTATAATATTTAGCATCGGAATTCCCTAAAGTTCCAAACAAAATTTTACTAATCTCGCCGATAAAATTGGAAACACCTCTTTTGAGACGAGGTCTATAATCAATTATGTTCATTAGTCTAGATCTTCTTGATTCTATTCTATTCAACCTTTGTCGAAAGATTTCGATTGATGCAGATTCGGCGGAGGTCCTTTTTGTCGGTTCCATTGCAAATTCTTGACAGGGATATCGAAGCATATCCAGCTCATCTCGGTGTAGACTTATTTCGGTGATGTCGAGGTAGTTGACTACTGTCCAGGTTTGATGGTAGATTACGGCACTTACCAGGTTTTCCATATATACGGTGCCTTCGAGTGGTTCCACCCTTAATTCTTCGGATGTAACACACGTTACAAGGAGAGGAAGAAGTAACAGCAACATAATGCCTGCACAGAATTTTTGATTAGTTTCTATGGTAAGGTTTTAATTTGTTAACGTCGATTATTTTTCTTCTATTTTTAAGCAAGATCTCGTAGTTGACGTCTGATGTTTGTTCCAAAATAATGGCTGGTCCTTCCCACTTCGGGGCAAGGGGTGTCTTATCTTTCTCTTGAGCAACGAGGACTTCGTCGCCCTTTGCAAAAATGGGCACGGGACGGTGTATGCGAGCATCCTGGACTACCTTATAGCGTTCTTTAGCTGCGATTAAATTATCGCGTCCTGTTTTTACGATACGTTCATGATCAGCCCGCAGTCCTTCGAAGTATTGGTCGATCGTCACGTTCGTCTTCTGAACTGGAAGGTTATTCGGGATGTTAGGTTTCCTCCCGAATTGCATTTCGAATGGTGTTAATCCTGTTCCTTCATGTTTTGCTGTGTTGTAAGCCATGGAAACAAACTTTAATTTTTTATCCCAATCTTCTTGATTGTCGTAGATCAATGCTTTGATTTGCTCTTTAATTGGACCATGTGCTCGTTCAAGGCTTCCATTACTTTGAGGATGGAATGTTGTTGTTGTCATGTGTGAAATTTTGAAGAGTTTTTCCAGGTGTTTGAACGTCTGGCTTATAAAGTTTCGTCCACCATCGGTTAAGATAAATTTTGGGGCTCCATGAATGTAGATGAAATCGTTAACCAATGCTGTTACGGTGGATTGGGCGTCTTGGGATTTTAAAGGGATCAGCGTAACATATTTCGTCAGCTGATCTTGTACAGAGAGGATGTACTTGTGTCCTTCATACGTTTCAGGCAGTGGCCCCACAAGATCCAAGGCAATTTTTTCATTTGGCTTCTCCGGTGTATCCGTGAATATCGCTTCTGCTCGTGGTTGTGTTCGCACGAGCTTTATCCTCTGGCACGTGTCGCATTTACGGATGTAGTCTTCAATGTCCCTTTGTAGGTTGGGCCAGGTAGCAACAGCCTTTACACGGCCAAGAGTTTTTGTTACTCCAAAATGTCCCGTGGCGTTTGTCCCATGATGTTGTTTTATGATCTCCATTCTTTCTTCTTCTGTACCTGGTTCATAGGGTTCCCTATCGTAAAGGTAAACTAGCGGTGGTTCAATTCTCTTTGACCAAATAAATGAGATCATTTGTTTAATTCTCATTTTCGTAATTGGATTTTCCCTTAGATGTTTGCACCCTAGGAAAATCTTCGTCGACTCATTAATCATTGATAGCTTTTCAACTAACGCGTTATCCCACTCTATTTCATCTGTTGAAAAATCAAGGTGCAATTCTTCTTCAGTGTCTCCAGGTTGACCCGTGATGTTGATTCTCGGTATATTCCTAGGCGGTATCTCTTCTAAGATTTGAGGAACTTGCAGAATTTCTTTTGATAATTCAAATTCGATGTAGAGAGGGAGATTTTCATTTTCTGTCCCTTGATCATTAGTCATTCCGATTGGGTTGCTAGGTTCTTCTATGTCGTCAACTTCTTCTTCGGTGAGGGTTTCATCTTGATTTTCTGGTTCTTTTTCTGGGAAGTCATTGCGTTTTGCCTGACGCGTAGTTACCGGGTAAATCCATGATAATGCGTCAGCGTTAGTATTTAACGTTCCTTTCTTATAATTTGCCTCGTATTCATACTCCTCGAGTTTTAGACGGAGTCTCATCAAGCGACTATTTGTTGGAGGGTTTGAAGTTTTGAGGATCCATATTAGTGGCTTATGATCCGTAACGATTTGAAATTTCTTCCCATACAAATATTGTCGAAAGTGTTTTACGGCCCAGGCTATTGCTAACATTTCTTTCTCGGTCGTGGAGTAGCGTTGTTCTGCCTTGTTGAGAGTGCGTGATGCGTAGGCAACGGGGCGATCCTTTCCGAGGGATCCTTGAGATAGCACGGCGCCTATCGCATGGTTGCTAGCGTCGGTGATGAGGGTGAAAGATTCCTTGAAGTCAGGATATTGTAGAACTGGCGATGTTGTCAATGCTGTTCGAAGTAAATTGAACGATTGCTCTTGCTTGTCTGTCCATGACCATGCTGTTTCTTTTTTTAAAAGTTCCGTAAGCGGTTTAGCTATCTTGCTAAAATCCTTAATGAACTTCCGGTAATACCCAGCCAGTCCAAGAAATTGCTAAATTTGTTTTTGATCGGTTGGCCTGGGAAAGTTTTGCACTGCTTCAGTTTTTTTTGGATTTGGTTTTACTCCTTCCTCCGAAATTACGTGTCCCAAAAATTCTAGTTCTGGTCGTAGAAATTCGCACTTATCGGGCTGTAATTTTAAATCCGATTCGCGAAGACGAGTCAATACGTCAGTTAATTTTTTATTATGCTCGTCAAGTGTTTGCCCATAGATTATTATGTCGTCTAGATATACAAAGCATGTGCTTCCGATTAGCCCTCGCAACGCGTTATTCATCATGCGTTGGAACGTTGCAGGCGCGTTCTTTAACCCAAACGGCATCCTGTTGTAATGGTAGTGGCCTGATTGTGTGGAGAACGCCGTTTTGTGTTTGGCTTGCTCGTCCATTGGGATTTGGTGGAATCCTGAGGCTAGATCGAATGCGGAGAAATATTTCGCTCGACCCAACTGATCCAATATTTCGTCGATGCATGGGAGAGGATAGGCATCGTGGGTGGTTTTTTCGTTCAATTTTCGAAAATCAATCACGATCCTCCATTTCTGTTTCCCTGATGTATCCGACTTCTTCGGTACAACCCAGATTGGTGAATTGTACGGCGAGTCACTCGGCTCGATTGACTCCTTTTCCAGCATTTCATTTACCTGCCTGTCGATCTCTTCCTTATGAACTGGCGGGTATCTGTACTGTTTCGTGTTCACAGGTGTATCGTCGCAGGTGATTATGCGATGCTTTACTGTCTTTGTACCTGGCAGTGGGTCTCCAGGCAAGGCGAATACATCTGGAAAACTGCTGATGATATCCCAGACCTTTTCTGCTTGATCTGGTGAGATGTGTTCGAGTCGAACGTTTTCCTTCAACGCTAGGATGCGTTCGGCGGAGTTCGTACTTCTTATAGCGTTGACCCGGGCTGTATCCTTCGGTGCGTCTTGGCGCTCCTCCTCAGGTAGACAGGCGATTTCCTTAATAGGGGTACCGTGCAGCTGGTCAATTGTAACCGTTATAGGTTCTTCTGAGTCATTCATAACTGGTACTCGGGTTTCATAGTCCTTGGCTTCGAAAACGCAAGGTACTACGGCTTTTGGGTTATCTTCGTCCGTGACGGCTGCTCCATTTTCGATATTCGTGCGAATTTTAATCAAGTAAATGGTTCGTGGCGGAATCGTGACCGACACCTTCTCGAATTCAAAACGCTTGTCATCGAACATTAAATAATTTTCTCTTCCGATACCGATATTTGTCTGATATTTTTCCATAAATGGAATACCAATCAATCCATCTTCTTCCAAAGGAAAGTCATTCGGAACGACGTGGAAGATGTGACTCTTTCCTTGAAAATCCTGTTTAGCAGCCAATAAGGATTCATGTTGTTCATTGCCCATGGAGAACGGTGTTTTAATGTTCCGATTTATCTGCGATCCTTCCGTTAACATGTTGATTTTTATGAGATTTATGGCTGATCCGGTATCGAGAAGAAAACAGCCTATTCTGCTAGCTGTTCGTGTGGGAAGTTTGACCACTCGTTTAGCGGATCCGATGGCATTGACTCGGGGGATGTTTTCTTGTGTCGTAGTGATTGCTTCTCCTTCCGGTATATAATTCACTGTTGTTCGCGTTGGACGGTGATTGTGAGACTGCCCGTTGTGAAAACCCGATTGTTGTGGTACGTTCCTGTTGGGGTTTTGTGAGTCGTATGCTTTCTTATGACAGTCACGTTCGGAGTGACCCATGCGATTGCAATATCGGCATATTATCTAAGAGAACGGTGCCGCTGAGGGAGTTCCGGAAGATTTATGATGGGGCGGCTTGCGGATTTCTGAGCTACCTGTATTCTTTTCAGTAATGTTTATGTTGCGCGTCATCATCTCTCTTGTGTAGTCGTAGGCTTCTGCCGCTTGTGCCCGAGCTATTGCCATTCGAATATTCTCTGGTTTTTGAGCCCGTACTTCAGTGGAAATCTTTTTTTTTTTAACCCTAACAGATATTGGTCGAGCCCTTGTTGGCGTTCGTATTCCACAATGAATCGTCTTTGTGTGAAACTCCCAATCTGGAGTTGAATTAGCTAATACGGAAAGGAGTTGATTTTGTACTTCTAAAAATCTATTTGTAAATCTCGAAACACTTTCGGTTTTTTGTTGAAACATTCGCGATCTTTTGTCTCTCCAAACGCTGACCGGTTGCAAGTTTCCGAAGAGGATCCGTAAGCATTCATAGAGCTGTTCGTACGTGTTTGTCTCGTACTCTTGAATTTATCTTGCCGCGTCTCCGATAATTTTGTTGTGATTATTAATCGACGAAGGTAATCTGATCGGCTCACTTGTGGTCTTACATCTTCAATTGCCGTAATGAAAGTTTCGACCCCCAGGGATTTACCATCGAATTCACGGATTAGTTCTAGCGCTTCCTTCGGTGTTAGCTCTTCTAAAGAATCTTCCGGTAACGCGTGCGTAATGCGCGAAGCGTTATCTTCCATTTCGGTTTGTGAATCTGAGTCTTTTATTCGGCTGAACGCCGTTTTGATGGCTGCGTTTACGTTAGACAACGACATTTCGGTTTGATCTACTGAGTCAGTTTCGGAATCGGTAGTTATAATTTGCGGCTCGCGATAATGAGTAAATGAGCCTTTACTCACCGATTCCTTTCGTAGATCCAGTTTCAAACGTCGTCCCTCGTAGACTCGGAGTGTCGTCAATCGGTCCTATGTTCCCAGCGTTGATTAGTCAGCGCACCCCACACTTAGCACCAATTGTGATGTCGGGATGGACACTTTTATTATAATTTTTGAGGAAAGGAGTGGCTGACTCGCTCCAGAACTCGGTTGTAGGACGGAATAACTCGGTTAACACGGATTGAGCTACTTGAGACGAATTTATTCAGGTAATTGATGGACAGAGATTCAGCGTTGTACAGTATTCGGAGACTTACTGACTACCTTAGTTTAGAACGAAGGTAATTTATAGTGATGGAGTGTGGGAAAGTCGAGATGGCGGGAGGAAGGGCTGACGTGACGTTAGAAAAGTTGGCCATCGGTTTTATAAGACTTGAGAAAGCACATTGCCGAATGAAAAGTTAGGGCGTTCCTAATACGACTGGCAGGACGTGAAAGTGCCGCTCATGAAGATCCAGGCCTATCAAGGAGGGCCTTCATCATAGGTTTCCCAAGAGTGTCGAAACTCATGCGTGATATTCGAAATGTAGGTACACGGACGCTATAAATTTGGTAAAAGGCCACTTGCACATATGTATCAGTAGTATGGATCGCAGGAAGAGAATAGGGAGAAGAACGACCAAGAAAAAATAGAGGATCTCACTACAGTATCTATAATTGTTGTACCATACCGACCGCGATGAGGTGTCATTCCGTCTTAAGGGCATGTACAAGGTCAACATAACCTCACAAATTTTTCAACCCTATTTTATCATAGATGGTTGATTTTTTTAGGAAAACCAAAGCATTAGGCTCTGGAGAATTCCCTGACGCAGAGCTTGATCATTTCCTTTTGCCCTAAATATCAATCATCTCTGAGAAATCTCCGTTCGAAAATTTCAGCTATCTCTCTCGCACTTATATGTCACGTGGAACATCTTCTACTTTGCCTTAAGAAACAATTAAGGAACAACACCACTCTAGGGGCAGAAAATAAGGTCGAACTTTGAAAATTTATTTTGGGAGTATGAAAAAGGGAATACAATTTCTTTTGAGAGGGTTTATTGAACACATATTTAAGTATTTAAATTTTTTTTAAAATAATTTTCATACCAAATAGCGACGACAGAGGCCATCTTGAAAAAAGTGTTTTTCAAACTGGGAGGACGGATTACTCGAACACCTTTGCATGGATCGATATAAAATTTCGATAGTAGCTCCACGATTACATTCTCTATGGGACTACGCAGGAATATTTTTTTTCAATCAAATTTTGAGAAAATGGCGCACTTTGAAAGAAATAAATCGGTTAAAGTCGCTACACCATTTTCACCTCTAATAAGTCGCATTGCTTTTGATCCGCAAATAAGTATGTCACATCTCTTCCGTTACAAACATCAAGAGATTTGCATGCAGCAGCAAACCCAAATTATTCGAAATAATGCATGCACCGTTTGGAGTTTCTTTTGCGTGTCCTAAACACATCCAAGCAAAGAGACACTCCAATTTTTGGTGGGTCTTTGGAGTGTCTTCTTGCGTGAATGTATTTGAGACACGCAGAAAGACACTCCAAAGACGCACTGAAAATCTTCTGCGTGTCTCTCATACATTCACGCAAAGAGAAACTTCAGGCTGGAGTGTCTCGTGTTTGCGAATATAATAGTGCTAAAACATAACTAATAATACATTATTAGTTAATAATAAATAACAAAGAATAAAGGCCCTAAGAAATGAAACATTGTCATTTTCATGCAGCCAAGGTTTTTGGGACCTTGTCTGCACAATGTCACTGGTCAAGAAACAATTAAGGAGTAAGACCACTTTAGGGGCAGAAAATAAGGCCTAACAGTGACAGTTTATTTTGGGAGTATGATAAAAGGGATAGGATTGCTCCTAAGAGGGTTTATTTAATACGTATTAAAGTATTTATTATGGTTTAATATAATTTTCATACAAAATGGCGGCGACAGAGATCATCTTGAAAAACGTGTTTTTTGAACGGGGAGTATGGATTATTCGAACACCTGGATCGATTTAAAATTTCGATAGTAGCTCCACGATTACATTCTCTATGGGACTACGCAGGAATATATTTTTTTTAACAAATTTTGAGAAAATGGCGTACTTTGAAAGAAATAAATCGATTTTTTGCGCAAAAAATAAGCAGTAAATTGTTTATAAAAAAAAGGTTACATTTAATGAAAAAACGGCCACGTACTCCCATAGAGAATGTAATTGTAAGGCTATCATAAATTTTTCAAATCGATCCATGCAAAGGTGTTTGAGCAACCCGTCCTCGCAGTTTGAAAAACACGTTATTCGAGATGGCCTCTGTCGTCGCCATTTTGTATTAAAATTGTAATAATTTTTTTTAAATACTCTAATGTGTTGAATGAACCCTTTCAAAAGACAGCCCCTATTCCTTTGTTCATTCTCTCCAAATAATTTGTCAAAGTTAGGCCTTATTTTCTGCCGCTAAAATGGTGTCCCTTAAGATTTCACAAAAGGAAGTGTATACTCAGCACATGAAGCTTCATGAATAGGCATTCCTACATTTGGACCGGAAGGACCCTTCTTTCATTCTCACAAAGAGGATGAGAATTTACAAAGTTAATTTAAATAATCGGTATCACCTGAAGCTCGCAACCAGATGAAAGGTAACAATATTTACAGTGATGACCCATTACGACCAATATGTGTGGCAACAACGAACCGTACAAGGAAACAATTCATTAATAAGCAAAAGTTGGATAATCCACTCCTGTTGCAGACCTGTTTCTGTACGATATAGATAATAGCAGTGCATCGATGAATCGGCACGTCCGCAAGTGCTAATTGTTCGAAATGTTACATTCACTTCCTGGAGTGTATTTTACATGTGTCGCATGCGTCGATGGACACGTGAAAAAGTGCAACCATTGAAGCCCTTTTTATTTTGCCCTTCGTAAACGAGACGGTGCAAAAATTTGAGACGCGGGACAATTTTTCATTTTTTAGGGCTTTTATTATTTGTTATTTATTATTAACTAATAATTTATTATTAGTTATTTTTCAGCACTATTATATTCGCAAACACGAGACACTCCAGGCTGGAATGTCTCTTTGCGTGAATGTATGAGAGACATGCAGAAGATTTTCAGTGAGTCTTTGGAGTGTCTTTCTGCGTGTCTCAAATACATTCACGCAAGAAAACACTCCAAAGACGCACCAAAAATTGGAGTGTCTCTTTGCTTAGATGTGTTTGGGACACGCAAAAGAAACTCCAGACGGTGCATGCATTATTTCGAATAATTTGGGTTTGCTGCTGTATGCAAATCTCTTGATGTTTGTAACGGAATCTCCATAAAGCTAGCAGAGCAAAGTCGCCAAAATGGATTTAATTGGTATCAAAATATTGTGCTTTTTGTGTGCTCTTGTCGTTTAGCGGTAAATTAGAAAACAAAAGTGCTCTGTTGGCTTACCAAGCACTTAATGATCTTTGCCATATCTAAGAATGAAACGACGTGATATTTATGTGCTATTTATGTGCTTTGCGAATATCGAACAGCCAAACCCCTATTTTTTTCGCCTAATATAGACCCTCAAAAAACCCTCCAATAAGAGCATATACCATTTTTGGGATATTCTGAAATAAAACTGTATCATATTTATGTGCTTTTTATGTGCTCTACGAATATCCAAGAGCCAAACCAATAAAACGTAAATTTCTCCCAAAACCACCCCTACAAGACCCATGCTACCCGCCAATACGAATATTGGTTATTTTTTCGATATCGGAAAATCAAAGCAGTCCACATTTATGTGCTTTTTATGTGCTCTGCGAATATCCAAGAGCTAAACCGCTAAACGAAAATTTCTCCCAAAACCACCTCTACAAGACCCAAACTACCCGCCAATACGCGTATTGGCTATTTTTTCGATATCGGTAAATCAAACTACTCCACATTTATGTGCTTTTTATGTGCTAATTTTGTGCTCCATTAAAAAGAATTGTGCTCTTGTCGTTTAGCGGGTAATTATAAAACAAAAGTGCTCTTGTTGGCTTACCATCAAGCTAGCAGAGCACTTAATGATCTTTGCCATATCTAAGAATGTAACTACGTGATATTTATGTGTTTTTTATGTGCTTTGCGAATATCGAATAGCCAAAACCCTATTTTTTTCGCCCAATATAGACCCTCCAATAAGAGCATATACCATTTTTTGGATATTCTGAAAAGAAAGTGTATCATATTTATGTGCTTTTTATGTGCTCTACGAATATCGAAGAGCGAAACCGCTAAAACGCAAATTTCTCCCAAAACCACCCCTAGAAGACCCAAGCTAGCCGCCAATACGAGTATTGGTTATTTTTTCGATATCGCAAAATCAAAGCAGTCCACATTTATGTGCTCCACGAATATCCAAGAGCCAAACCGCTAAAACGCAAATTTCTCCCAAAACCACCCGTACAAGACCCAAGCTACCCGCCAATAAGAGTATTGGTTATTTTTTCGATATTGCAAAATCAAAGCAGTCCACATTTATGTGCTTTTTATGTGCTCTACGAATATCCATGAGCCAAACCGCTAGAACAAGAATTTCTCCCAAAACCACCTTTACAAGACCCAAACTACCCGCCGATACGAGTATCGGCTATTTTTTCGATATCGCAAAATTAAAGTAGTCCACATTTAAGTGCTTTTTATGTACTCTACGAATATCCAAGAGACAAACCGCTAAAACGAAAATTTCACCCAAAACCACCTCTACAAGACCCGAACTACCCGCCAATGCGCGTATTGGCTATTTTTTCGATATCGCTAAATAAAAGTAGTCCACATTTATGCGCTTTTTATATGCTCTACAAATATCCGAGAGCCGAACCGCTAAAACGAAAATTTCACCCAAAACCACCTCTACAAAACCCAAGCTACCCGCAATTACGAGTATTGGCGATTCTTTCGATATCGCAAAATCAAAGTAGTCCACATTTATGTACTTTTTACGTGCTAATTTTGTGCTCCATTTAACATGTTTGTGCTGTTGTCGTTTCGCGGGTAATTAGAAATCAAAAGTGCTCTGTTGGCTAAACATCAAGCTAGCAGAGCACTCAATGATCTTTGCGATATCTAAGAATCAAACTACGTAATATTTATGTGCTTTTTATGTGCTTTACGAATATCGAAGAGCCAAACCCCAATTTCTTTCGCCCGATATAGACCCTCAAAAAACCCTCCAATCAGAGCTCATACGATTTTTTGTATATTCTGAAATGAAAATATATCATATTTATGTGCTTTTTATGTGCTCTACGAATATCCAAGATCCAAACCGCTAAAACGCAAATTTCTCCCAAAGCCACCCCTACAAGACCCAAGCTACCCGCCAATACGAGTATTGGGTATTTTTTCAATATCGCAAAATCAAAGCAGTCCATATTTATGTGCTTTTTATGTGCCCTATGAATATCCATGTGCCAAACCGCTAAAACAAGATTTTCTCCCAAAGCCACCCCTACAAGACCCAAGCTACCCACCAATACAAGTATTGGCTATTTTTTCGATATCGCAAAATCAAAGTAGTCCACATTTATGTGCTTTTTATGTGCTCTACGAATATCCCAGAGCCAAACCGCTAAAACAAAAATTTCTTCCAAAACCTCTACAAGACCCAAAATACAAAAATTTCTTCCAAAATCTCTACAAGACCAGAACTACCCGCCAATACTCTTATATTACGCCAATACCCGCCGATATTCATAGACCACATAAAAAGCACATAAATGTGGACTACTTTGATTTAGCAATATCGAAAAAATAGCCAATACTTGTATTGGCGGGTAGTTTGGGTCTTGTAGAGGTGGTTTTGGGAGAAATTCTTGTTTTAGGGGTTGGGCTTATGGATATTCGTAAAGCACATAAAAATCATATAAATGTGGACTACTTTGATTTAGCGATATCGAAAAATTAGCCAATACTTGTATTGGCGGGTAGTTTGGGTCTTGTAGAGGTGGTTTTAGGAGAAATTTTCGTTTTAGCGGTTTGGCTCATCGATATTTGTAGAGCGCATAAAAAGAACATAAATGTTAACTACTTTGATTTTGAGATATCGAAAAAATGGGCGCATTTGCTTAAAAATACTCGTATTTGCGAGTAGCTTGGGTCTCGTAGGGGTGGTTTTGGGAGAAATTTTCGTTTTAAGCGGTTTGGCTCTTGGATATTCGTAGAGCACATAAATATGATATATTTTTTTTTTTTTAAATAGGGGTTGGGCTCTTCGATATTCGTAATGCACATAAAAAGCACATAAATATCACGTAGTTTTATTCTTAGATATCGCAAAGATCATTGAGTGCTCTGCTAGCTTGATGTGAAGCCAACAGAGCTCTTTTGATTTCTAATTACCCGCGCAACGACAAGAGCACGGAAATTTAAAATGGAGCGCAAAATTAGCACATAAATGTGGACTACTTTGATTTTGCGATATCGAAAAAATAGCCAACACTCGTATTTGCGAGTGGCTTGGGTCTTGTAGGGGTGGTTTTGGGAGAAATTTTCGTTTTAGCGGTTCGGCTCTTGGATATTCGTAGAGCACATAAGAAGCACATAAATGTGGACTACTTTGATTTAGCGATATCGAAGAGATAGCCATTACTCGTATTGGCGGGTAGCTTGGGTCTTGTAGGGGTGGTTTTGGGAAAAAATTGCGTTTGAGCGGTTTGGTTCTTGGATATTCCCAGAGCACATAAAAAGCACATAAATGTGGACTGCCTTGATTTTGCGATATCGAAAAAATAACCAATACTCGTTTGGCGGGTAGCTTGGGTCTTGTAGGGGTGGTTTTGGGAGAAATTTGCGTTTTAGTGGTTTCGCTCTTGGATATTCGTAGAGCACATAAAAAGCACATAAATATGATACACTTTCATTTCAGAATATCCAAAAAATGGTTTATGCTCTTATTGGAGGGTTTTTTCAGGGTCTATATTGGGCGAAAAAAAATAGGAGTTTGGCTGTTCGATATTCGCAAAGCACATAAATATCACGTAGTTTCATTCTTAGATATGGCAAAGATCATTAAGTGCTCTGCTAGATTGATGGTAAGCCAACAGAGCACTTTTGTTTTCTAATTTCCCGCTAAACCCCAAGAGCACAAAAATTTTAAATGGAGCACAAAAGTAGCACATAAAAAGCACAAAATTTTGATACGAATTAAATCCACTTTGGGGACTTTGCTCTGCTAGCTTTATGGAGGTTGTAACGGAAGAGATGTGACATACTTATTTATAGATTAAGAGCAATGCGATTTATCAGAGGTGAAAATGGTGTAGCAACTTTAACCGATTTATTTCTTTCAAAGTGTGCCATTTTCTCAATATTTGATTAAAAAAAAATATTCCTGCGTAGTCCCATAGAGAATGTAATCGTGGAGCTACTATCGAAATTTTATATCGATCCCTGCAAAGGTGTTCGAGTAATCCGTCCTCCCAGTTTGAAAAATACTTTTCTCAAGATGGCCTCTGTCGTCACCATTTGGTATGAAAATTATTGAAAAAAATTTTAATACTTAAATATGTGTTCAATAAACCCTCTCATAAGAAATTGTATTCCCTTTTTCATACTCCCAATATAAGTTGTCAAAGTTCGACCTTATTTTATGCCCCTAGAGTGGTGTTACCCCTTAATTGTTTCTAAAGCCAAAGTAGAAGATGTACCACATGAGATATAAGTGCGAGAGAGATAGCTGAAATTTTCGAATGGAGATTTCTCAGAGATGATTAATATTTAGGGCAAAAGGAAATCATCAAGCTCTGCGTCAGGGAATTGTCCAGAGCCTAATGCTTTGTTTTTCCTAAAAAAATCGACCATCTATGAGAAAATAAGGTTGACAAATTTGTGAGGTTATGTTGACCTTGTACATGCCCTTAAGCAGTGATATTGTGTAGACAAGGTCCCAAAGATCTTAGCTGCATAAAAATGACTTCGAAAATGACAATATTTCATTTTTAGGACTTTTATTATTTATTATTTGTTATTTGTTATTAGTTTATAATTTATTATTTAATAATTTATTATTAACTAATAATTTGTTATTAGTTATTTTTTAGGACTATTATATTCGCAAACACGAGACACTCCAGCCTAGAGTGTCTCTTTGCGTGAATGTATGAGAGACACGCAGAAGATTTTCAGTGCGTCTTTGGAGTGTCTTTCTGCGTGTCCCAAACACATTCACGCAAGAAGACACTCCAAAGACGCACCAAAAATTGGAGTGTCTCTTTGCTTGAATGTGTTTGGGACACGCAAAAGAGACGCCAAACGGTGCATGCATTATTTCGAATAATTTGGGTTTGCTGCTGCATGCAAATCTCTTGATGTTTGTAACGGAAGAGATGTGACATACTTATTTGTAGATCAAGAGCAATGCGATTTATTAGAGGTGAAAATGGTGTAGCGACTTTAACGTGTTAAATCATATTTCTTCTCCAGTGATTGCACCGACAGTTGATTACTCAGTGTCCGCTGAAAAAAGTGTAGATATACTACACACACACAATACCCATACCCCGGTTGTAAAGATCGAGCCTAACATACCGACATGCAGTTGTGGAATGACCTTAATAAAGTTCGTGATCTGGAGTGACTGTACATGTTATCGATGGGTTTTGGACTTCGTGAAAATTTACACAGAAAACTTATAAACATATTTACACAATAAACGTTAAAGAATATTTACGCGAAAATCGACTACCGACGTGTCTCTAGCTCCGACACTCCAATGCTAGAAACGAGCATAAAGTCGCGGCGATTTTGGAAACACTCCATTAATACACTCCAAGTTACGAAGATGCCATAACTTTAGTCACTTCAGTTTCATGGCTGTGCGTGTTTCGTGTCATACAGTCACACTTCTGTGCGGATAGACACGTCGTTTTTTTAAATATTTTTTCCTGAGCCATCCAAATCTTAACAAATAAAATTAAATAATTTTAAAGTTGCCGACGTGTTTGGAAATAATGCCATTGGTGCAACGAAATATTTTTGTTTACAACAGACCCTCCGGAGATCTGGCGTCTGTCGCTAAGCGTACAAAGGTACCGGCATACCACCGTTCCTCTAGTCATGGCCTCCTTAAGGTCCGTCGGTGGAGATCTTTACGAAGGACACTCACTTTGTGAGAGGACCTTCAGTGACATAACACAAGTGCTTTGCCAGCTCATTGCAAAGGGCTCTCTTTTTCCCCGGTGGCAAGCGGCGAAGTACAAAAGTTTGTCATCTGCAGCGAGATGCTGGCACGCACACTGTATCAGTGCTGTACAGTGAGATCCATGCTGGCACATTTTATGGGTGCCTCGCAGAGGGATGTTTGCACGCCTGTTGCGAGCGATACAGCGTTGTGCCAAGAACAAGTTCTTCGCAACTACGTGCGACAGGTGTCTTCCAGCGCGATCTTCATCGGTTCGCTGGGAAGAACTCTGTGTTCTGCCAAGAAGAAGATCTTTGTACGATTGGCAGGTACGATTGACTTCTATTCTCAACATATAGACGTGGCTGACAAACGCACAAACGATAATACCCGGGAAGGCAGAATGCTTCGAAGACAGCAACATATTGATATTTTGGAAGCATCCACATCGGCAGAAGCCCTATTTTATGGGCCAGGAATTGATGATTCTATGTAAGTAATTTTTTATTTAGTATTTCTATACATAAATCAAGGGTAAAATTGGAAAACTCTGTCAGAAATTTTCAAAAATGTATTACTCAAAAACTATGAACTTAAGCAAAATTTTATACAGAATACTTTCGTTTTAACGTTGCCCAAAATATTTTTAAAAAATAATTCATCCCGAAAAACTTTAATTTTTCCAAAAATTGTTTTAACAATTGGCTGTAAACAATTGAATGCTCGACTTTTCGGTAAAAAAATTGTGACATTCGGATTCAGCGGATCAAAATACATAAAAAAAGTTTAGCTCCATCCATCGAGCTGAACATTTTACGAACATATAATACCGTATCCACATCGAAAAACTTTAAACGCGTATTTCTCGAAACTATGTTTTTCAAATCGGTGGCCACTATGATGCAAAAACCAGTCGATGGATTTTGATGAAATTTGGTGTGCTTACTGATAGCATTAAAAACTAGTCCTTAATCGAAGGATTTTCATTTTTGTTGAGAATTTATATTTTTTTAACAATAAACGAGCGATTTTTTGGTCGAAAATCGAATCTGTCGGAAGCCGCCATTTTGTCAATTTTTGAAAAAAAATAAAGCTTCGATTAAGGACTAGATTTAAACCAAAAAGATTTAAACAAAAAGAAATGATTTTTTTTGGTTTTTATTTCAGATGATCCAGTAAAATTTTATGATGATCATCGTAAAGCACTACATGCCGAGGGGGGGCCGACAAAGATGGCGATATTTTGATGAATAATCAATATTTTTCTTTGGAAATTTGTACCAGACAAGTTGAAATATAACATAAAAAGTCTGTGTAACCACTTTTGTAAAACAAACTTAATTACTATAAAAAAAAATTATTGGAAATGCTCGTTTTTCCATGCCTCTGACTGCATCTCACTCCTTAAAAAGTCTTTACCCCATTTCGAAGGCTTCCTGTTCGAGATTCCCCTCCGTGTATATATATATATATATATATATATATATATATATATATATATATATATATATATATATATATATATATATATATATGGCTACGTCACATCTGACCCGATGACAAAATATTCTCATGACAAAACATCCGCGAGACAAAATCCTAAATCTCGTCCACCACATCAACGGGATCGCGCGCAAAACACCTTTGTGGGGTGTGTGAGATAGTGGAGTGGGGGCATAATACGAGCTTCTTCATTGCACTTATTTCATTATTATAAAATTTTTGTATATAGTATATATTGTATTTATTATAAAAATGTTGTATATATAAAATTATTTGTATATAGCTATTGTTAGCAATGCCACGCAAATATTGTATATGATCCATGTCATTGTACTTCCCTACTAGATTTTTTATTCTCTCTTCTACATTTTGATATGCCTTCCGACGTTTGGTAGTCATTCTTAAACCCGATTTCAACTGAGAAAGAACAACCTCCGTAATATTCTGTTCCGCCTTCATCACATTCAAAAATTTTACGATAACTGCGTGGTTCACACGAACTTTCGCATTAAATGCACGTTAACATCTATGACGTTAATCATAGATGAATCGATCAAGAGTACGCCTCAACATTTAATTACCGACAGCGGATATAATATCGGCAGATATTTCGTCTTGCGGATATTTTGTCATGAGGATATTTTATCCTGCGGATATTGTGTCGTCGGGTCAAAACGCGCGTTACCATATATATATATATATATATATATATATATATATATATATATATATATATATATATATATATATATATATATATATATATATATATATATATATATATATATATATATATATATATATATATATATATATATATATATATATATATATATATATATATATATATATATATATATATATATATATATATATATATATATATATATATATATATATATATATATATATATATATATATATATTGTTACGTCGGCAAATGAGTATTTCTTAGTTACGAAGGTCAGAGGCCAGCTTGGCTTCGAAGCGCGGTTTTTGGATGCGAGGACGCGGTTGACACTTTAATCGAATCGTGAGGAAGATTTATTCGTCGGAGCTGGTTACAACATTCGTCTAATACAGCTTAGAAGTTAATACTTCTAGAACTATCGCGAGAGGTGTTTATAAAGAAATCGGCCGTGGGAGAGTGGTCGTAGTGGGGAGGATTTTTGGGACAGGGTCTGGAAAATTCCAAGGGAAATGAGCACACGTGTGATCCTGGATTCTAGGAAAAGCAGCTGCACTGACTAGGCGGGTCCGTGGGAACAAAAGCGATAAAAAGGGCTGTAGAGGAGGAATTTGGAGACTAGTCACGTAAGGTGTGTGAAGAGGGATTAGAATGCAGTCGATTATACCTGTGTCCTGGGAAAGTCGGGGATGGAATACAAAGCATCGGGTCGAAGTGCAGTACAGAAAACGATAAGTTATAGCGCGGAGGTGCGGCCTAGGGGTACAGAGGGTCTGCGAGAAGGAAAAAGACACGGGCCGGTGAGGACCTCATTACACCTCCCCCCTTATTTTAGAAAATCCATAGAGCGGTAATTGGATTTTCTACGCCTTAGGGTAATAAAGGTTACGTCTATTGGTATGCCGTATAGTCGAGCGAGCATCGGAGGGTCGGCTTCGGTTTGATAAGACTACAAGTTCTTCAGGTGGATAATGAGTATCGTAATTGACACTGTCGGTGGTATTCGTATGGAAACAATTGTTGTACACATTCACACAGGGTGAAAGGGTACACGCCAAAAATTTAACTATCAAGTTGCCTAAACACGTACATAGACCTATCTTAAAGGCTAACACTAATGCTACAATACAGATGCACGCATATCCAAGGTATTTCAGTCCGTCGTAAGCTGTTTCAGATAATGATTTGTTGCGTCGACGGCGTCCAATTTTTTCAGCTTCTTCTGATACTTCGTCTAATGTTTGTCCAAGGAACTTCAGTTGCGTCGCGTCAATATGCGTGGGTTTTCCTAAAGTAGTCAGTTGTAAGTCGTCCAGGGATACAGAGTAGTTACTCAAGATGTCATCGAGTTGGGGAGTCTTTATCGTCTTGTTTACAACTACGTCCGTTGTCTGTACAATTTTTTCTTCGAGTCTGGGTCTAATGACAATATTGTCAGTCTGTCCAAGGCAAGTCCCTGAAAGTGTTATTCTGTTGGTTCCGTGTAGGGTGGTCTGGCGGATTTTATGGTCGTCGCAGACAATGTGAAGGATTTCGGGAGTAGGTGAGGTTACAATCCAAGAATTTCCACTTTTTAATTGAATCCATAGTGACTTCGCTAAATTAATTAATAATATCTGACACTGTGAATCGGAAATATCTTGGTCTTTGAAGTATGACGGCTTCGCAGCTATTGGGATTGTTGATGGCGTAATCGGGATTCTGTCTTTCACAAAATAATTTCGGACCCAGCGTTTTACAGCGAGCGAGATCGTTTTCATTACTAGGTGTAAACAAGGTTTTCATATTATTGATGATGATTATCGTGTCGGGTGGATTCAAATAGTAAAAGGAATTTCCGGATGACTTTTGTTAGAGTATGGGTATTAGTCGGTATGCATGCAATACATTATTTTCGACCACTGGAACTTTGATGACGTAGGCAAAGCGGTTGTTAACAATCATGACGCTTATTTCGCTAATTTCTATTATAGCAGCGAAAGCAGATTCTTCTAGCGGTACAGGGGGTGTATCACTAGAAATCGTCTTTTCTCGGATGGTGCGGAGGGCTATAATTAGATCTGTTGGGCTGAGAATTTGTGGATGTACAATTCCTTGCTTTCCATCATTTACGGCATTGAGTACATTGTTAAGATTTTCGCTATATTCATCGATGATGGTTTCCAGAAGTGCTACTTGGGTGCTGATGATGATATTGCGAGTATTATTCGCTGTTTGGTAACCTATACTGTACATTGCCTGACGTAGGTGATCGGTTTCTTTGCGCAAACTTTCTATTGGGCCAGAAAGGGTTGAGATTACAGCTTTGACAATCGTGGTTTGGTTACGGATTAGGGCACTTAGTTTTGTGTTGTCTTCGTGAATTCTATCGATTTCTGTATTATAATACTCAACGTCTGAGTTTCCGAGGGTGCCGAACAGAATTTTGCTAATGTCGCCAATGAAATTAAACACTCCTCTCTTAAAACGTGGAGTATAATTAATTATGTTCATGAGTCGGACTCTGCGGTCTTCGATTCAAGGCAGGCTATTTCGTACAGTTTCTATCGTTATTGACTCTAAACATCTCGTTGTGCCTTGCGTAGCATTACATACGGTCGACAGCTTATCGGCGATGTTGAATAGTTCGTCTCGTTGCAAATTGATCTCAGTGAGGTCGACGTAGTTGACGACGGTCCAAGTTTTGTGGAACATTACCACGTCCTCCGGATGTTCCAGGTAGATTGGTCCTGAGACTGGCTCCATTTGAAATACTTCGTTGGCCAGGCAACTAGACGCGAGCAACAAGAGAAACGCCAGCATCTTATCCCTAAACATTTAAGAATAATTAGTTTTGGAAATATGGCTTAAGTTTATTTACATGAATTAGTTTTTTCCTATTTCTAAGTAAAATTTCGTAGTTGACATCGGACGTTCGTTCGAGAATTATAGCGGGACCTTCCCACTTCGGGGCGAGTGGAGATTTATCTCGTTCCTGAGCCACGAGAACCTCGTCACCCTTGTTGAAGATTGGGGCAGGCCGATGGATGTGAGCGCCCTGGTAAGCTTTGCAACGTTCTTTCGCTGCGATTCACAGTAGGAGAAAAGCCCAAAAACCTGGCCAAAACCTCAAATGACCTTTGACGGGAATGAAAATTGGCTTACAGGGGTTTTCAAGGTCGCTGATTACGAATCTGAAAGCCAAATTATCGTAAACAAAATGGCCGATCCAATATGGCTGACATGAATGTTAAAAAGTTGCCAGATGTCGACAAAAATTGGTATTTACGGGTTTTCAAGGTCGCTGATTACGAATCCGTAAGCCAAATTATCGTAAAAAAAATGGCCGATCCAATATGGCCGACATGAACGTTAAAAAGTTACCAGATGTTGACAAAAATTGGTATATACGGGTTTTCAAGGTCGCTGATTACCAATCCGATATCTATTGTTTATAACTTGCAACAAAGAGCTTACAGCAAATTGTTATAAACAAAATGGCCGAGTATCCTGCTAAATAGATAAATTAATATATTTAAAAAAATCATCATAATAAAATAAACGTGAACAGTGTATTCTACGCAATTATTATTTTTATTTCCAAAATACATACGGAACGTTTCAAAAATAGAAAATTTTATTCTTAATCAAAATCGTAATCGGAGTCGGAGTCGGAGTCAGAATCATTATCCGAGTTTGTATCTATTACAACTCCCGGCACGGCTTCAATCTCGGCGCAAAATTCGTCTGCTGCAGCAGTCACTTTAGGAGCGATCAACATCGCTACAGCTTCCGGCGACAAACTCTTCAGCTTCTTCTATGGTAGTCTTCTGACACTTGAAATGTACGGATCAGAAGTAACTAAGAGCCGATGAAAAACATCTTCCATAGTTTTAACCCTGGAACTTTTTCGCGCAAAATCTTGTCGATATCGTTTGATGTCTTTGTTTCGAGCTTCCTGAGCATCTTCGGATAATTGGCCGATTGGTAATAGAGCATGAGTTATTATCACTGGACCATGAATTAATAGTTTGTGCACCGAAGTAGGCATGGAGTACCAAGGGTATAATGCAACGGTCTTTCTTGCCGTTTCAATAGCATACTGTTCAAATCTTTCACAGTTTATCTCGTGGCCACACGATATAACTTGTAGGAATACGTACAAGCGTTTAATAACTTCTTCGTTGACCCCCGTTATCGCAGCGGAAACCGTCGAATTTTCAAAGAATCGCCGAGCTGTGTTGCCATCATTGCTGCTGCCGTATCCAGGCTTTGGGCGATCGATATTTAGACCCAATTGCTTCTTGAATCCTTCTTGAATGGCCCTCTTGCGTTCCTGGGTAATTTTTTTTTCTTCGGTACTTCGAGCTTGCCATTTTTTAATGCCGAGTTTGTAAGACACGTGTAAGCAATACTCGAAGCACCGTATCCACGCATGCAGCGTCGACAATCCGAACTTCAAATTTGTTTCATTGATTTCCCTTTGCAATACAGTGTCGATGGCATTAAAATCTTTGCTGGTTGCTTCACACAAATAGCACCGTTGAGCAGATTTCGTCAATGATACAGCGTTGCAAACTTTACCATCTATCATGGTGAACAACAACTTGTACATCACGGAGATTTCTTTTCCATCTATTACACTTTCGAATGGACGAAGTGACTTTATTTGTTCTTCAACAATTTGGACTTCATTAAGTGTTGACTCTGTGTCTTCGCGTAGAAACAGTAGTCTAAGCGGTCTACAAAATCGTGGAGACGAGGGTCTGGGGTTCTTCCAAACAACTATTTCTTCCTTCGATTGTTGATCATAACACACGAGTTGTAATGGCACGACTGAAGTAAAGAATACATGCGCATCAGATTTGCTGTCATCACTGAACGTCTGCTTATATTCACTTTGCCCAGAACTTCCATCGCAACCCCACTTGCAAATCAAGTCCATTTTACGAACATTATCTGGAGTCAATCTTTGAATGAGTACATTTTGGACGAGTAAAATACGTTCAACTGTATGAACTAATAGTGCCTGTAGTTGGACTTCTGCACTACTCTCTGTAATCCTGATTGCATCACGTGGTGGATAACAACGCTTTTTTGCTTTCATCACTTTTTCGTAAGACGGATATAGCTTACAGTTATTTTCCTTCCCTGATCTTCTCATTCCCTGGTAAGTACTCTTGGAGAATTTATATTCAATCATAGCGGAAAGTGCAGCCTCTTCGGATAAAGTAATTTCATCCGTTGCTGAGTAAGCTTTACGATACTTGGAAGCTCTTAAAGGACTCGTCATTGTTACGTCCTTAATAACTTTTGCGGCGTCGGATTGTCCTGAAGAGCGAAGGCTCATCTGAGTAGCGTATGCTAACTCGACCGAGTTGAACGATGTACGAATATCTTGGGTCTTCCTTCGTTTAGATCTTTCACTGGACATTGTAAACTCAAGGGACGGGCGGCCGCCCGTATTACCCGGGCTTGTTACTACAGTGTCTGTAGGTGCGGCAAAACATACCTGCTTGCTAAGCCATTCACCGTTATTCTTGAAAAATACACAGGATTTTCTGTGAGCTTGTTGCCACCTCGTTCTCATTTGATTGAAGAGTATCGAAAAAGTCTGTTTCGAGTCCTCAGGCACTACAACTGTACGTCCGGTGTCCTTGGAAATTTTTTCTACCATAAATTCGATCAAGGAAGCGAATTTATCGGATAAATGCTCGCTGATTATCAGAAATACTTCTTTCCTTGTCAGCACCAATTCTTTGTAACCGGATCCTGTAATAAAGACATAAAATTGTAGAAAATTGGTGTTAAAGGAAAAGATAAAATTTTCAATTAATACAAAAACTTGAACAATGTACATTATTTTACCAAATAAATAACCGCAATAATTGAAATAATTTTAAGAAAATTAGACAGAAAATATTGACATGGATTTGGTTAAAAGAAAGCTTTGCTTACTATATAATATATATATATTCAAATATTTTATTCGAATGTTATAACATTTCATTCATATTTAAGAAATTTTTATGTGGTTGATTTTAATATGTATATATATATATATATGCATACGTATATATCATAATTAAATCACAGAAAATTTATATATATATATATATATATATATACACATACATATATATTAAAATAATTTATTTCAAGCGTATAACAGCCGTCTTGTCCGTTATGATGCTACTTCACCCATTCTCAGGTAGAGGCGCAGCGGCTGCTCAATAGTGCCGCGTGCACGCTCGGCTACCGCACGATGCGAAAAAAATCATAACGGACAAGACGCACGTTTTCCGCAGGTAACTCTTGTAAATTTCGAAAGCTTATACATTAAACTAAAGGCCGAGACTAGGAGCTTTGCAAAATGTGACAAAATATATAACTTTTCGGACCGTTGAAAATATAAGTTTTCAAAATTATTCAATTTTATTTATGCCGAAGGCTATACTACATTTCAATCATTTATACATAAACTTTCGATTCACCCGATGTAAAAACATGTTCTACATACCACCAGAAGTCGTATCCATGTTGCAGAATTGAAATTAAACCCGTCACTTTAAAGTTATGGGTTTTTGAAGTCAGCGTTATTTTCGTCTGTTCAGCGCGTGACACGTACACTCTTCACGAACACTCACTGCCAACTGACGCTGCGGCGCAGGTATACACTTAAAGGGCTTTCCCTTCCACAATAGAATGCAGTTACTAGTCCTCTACCTGAATGACTACTCAACTGACCCTATTTCGAAAATTTATTTTTTGGGGTTTTGGCCAGGTTTTTGGGCTTTTCTCCTACTGTGCACCGGCAAGTGGTTGACTCGTAAAGGCGGACGAGGTGATGGTGCACCTCTTCGAAAACGCGATTGCTGTGTGACAGGACTTCTTTGGTTTTGTGATTCCCATACCTTGGTACAGCAATCACGTTCGAGATGACCGATGCGTTTGCAATAATTGCAGGACACCTGCACTCGCTGTGTTCCGGGTGAACTTGTGGGAAGTCTTGGAACTGGAGGTGCCCGATGACGTGGAGCGATACTTGGCACTTTGTCAGCGATGTTGAAGTTGCGCGTCATCATTTCCCGAGTGTAGTCGTAGGCTTCCGCGACTTGAGCCTTGGCGATGGCTACTCTAATGTTGTCCGGTCGTTGCGCACGTACTTCGGTGGATATTTCTTTTCGGAGTCCCAACAAGTATTGTTCGAGGCCCTGCTCTCTCTCGTACTCGATTATTAGTTTTCGTTTATTTTCATTTCGAATAGAGTTCGCGAGCACTGCTAACACTTGGTTTTGGATTTCGAGGAATCTGTTAATAAATTTTGACACGGTCTCGTTCCTTCCTTGGAACATGCGCGAACGTTTGTCTCGGAAAACACCAACAGGCTGTAAGTTACCGAATAGAATGCGGAGTTCCTTCGTAAAGTCGTTCGTACGTATCGACTTCGTATTCTTGCAATTCGCGCGCCACGTCACCTATTATTCTTTTCGCGATTATTAAACGACGTAGATAGTCCTGTCGCGTTACTTGTTGTCGAATGTATTCGATTGACGCTATAAATGCCTCAACCCCGATATTTTTTCCGTCAAATTCTTTAATAAGCTCTATTGCTTCTTTCGGCGTGATCTCTTCCAACTGTTCTTCTGAGATTACACTTGGAGCTCTCGAGGGTTGCTCTGTCTCATGCCCAAGTCCTTCTTTATCCCCTTGTCGATCGAACACTTTATTCATCGCGTTCTTTAGGGACTCGTTCATGTTTGAAAGCGACATGTTGCTAGTGGCTTCGGACTCGGAATCGGTCGCGATATTCACAGTTTCGCGGTATTGAGTAAATGATTTTTTACTCACCGATTCGTTGTGAGAATCCAGCGTTGATGTTAACTTCCTTGTTGATTCTTGGTGTAGTCACTCGATTCCAAACTTCTAACACTTAAACCTGGCGTACCCCACACTTAGCACCAATTTTGTTATGTCGGCAAATGAATATTTCTTAGTTACGAAGGTCAGAGGCCAGCTTGTCTTCGAAGTGCGGTTTTTGGATGCGAGGACGCGGTTGACACTTTAATCAAATCGTGAGGAAGATTTATTCGTCGGAGCTGGTTACAACATTCGTCTAATACAGTTTAGGAGTTAATACTTCTAGAACTATCGCGAGAGGTGTTTATAAAGAAATCGGCCGTGCGAGAGTGGTCGTAGTGGGG
The DNA here is from genome assembly GCA_963210295.1 of Ophion ellenae. Classification (NCBI taxonomy): domain Eukaryota; kingdom Metazoa; phylum Arthropoda; class Insecta; order Hymenoptera; family Ichneumonidae; genus Ophion; species Ophion ellenae. The sequence goes on along the minus strand of OY723385.1, from coordinate 26,228,207 downwards.
AGGATTTTTTCGACAGGGTCTGGAAAATTCTAAGGGAAATGAGCACACGTGTGATCCTGGATTCTAGGAAAAGCAGCTGCACTGACTAGGCGGGTCCGTGGGAACAGAAGCGATAAAAAGGGCCGCAGAGGAGGAATTTGGAGACTAGTCACGTAAGGTGTGTGAAGAGGGATTGGAATGCAGTCGATTATACCTGTGTCCTGGGATGGAATACAAAGCATCGGGTCGAAGTGCAGTACAGAAAACGATATGTTATAGCGCGGGGGTGCGGTCTAGGGGTACAAAGAGTCTGCGAGAAGGAAAAAGACACGGGCCGGTAAGGATCTCGTTACTTATATATATATATATAAGGGTGGTCTTAATGGGGATGTTAACGAATTTCGACGAGTGCGCCCCTCAGATAGGTTCGAAATAAATACATAAAAATGTGTGCGAAACCCCAGCGCTGTAGTCCAATGAGAAGACGTGCCTGTAAACTCGTTTTGTTTCCCATTTGAATAACATGCGATTTTCACACTACTTCAGTCATTATTTTTTAGAAGTGCTCCTAAGCATTGAAAAAAAAAATTATTTATATAAATCTATTCGTAATTGGTATATCTACGTGTAAATTTTTTTACAAGGCGTTATCACAAGCCTCTCACCCCCCCCCCCCCCCCCTCATATTATACACGACGGCAAATTGATCAGCAAATTTACCTGTTTTTAGCCGTTTGGTGCTTTACAGTATTTCAATCATTAAAAGGCAGTCTTATTTGAGTCATAAGTTTGTAAAAATAATAATTGTGCATGTAGGAAAAAATATTTATTTCAATTAGCGTATTTCAAAACACGTCTATTACACTTTATATATTTTTTAAAAATAATAATTAAAATTAAAATGTTTTCATCACCGTCGGTTTTTTTGGATCGGGAAAGCTTTTACGATATTCCGAGACTACCTGAAGAATATACTGCTACTGATCTTCGTTCCGTGTAAGAATATCGTTGTATTCTTCCATTAAATGAACTGCTCTCTCAGCCGTATAATTTACGACCTTTAAATGTTATGTTAATCGCTAAACTTTTTCGCGAGATTCGAAATTAGTACGAATTTTTTAAAACTCGATCCGTCTTTTTGGCCTGAAGATGAACATTTCAATGGAGGTTTAAATGTGGTCAAACATTGAACGATTAAACGAACTTACCTGTAAGTGAAGTTCTATCGTAATTGTATGAAGCGCCTCTTCCGAAGAGATCACCTAGTAGTACCCTCACTTCATGTCATTATCACCACATTTTCATAGCCAACTAGAGACTTTTTCTCTGTTGCCATGACGACCGAGCGTTGAGGCATAATCTTCATTTCTTCAAATCCCTGCCGTAATCTTTAAAGGGCTAAGATAATAGATCTACGGGATTATTGGGTGGGAGGTGATCTCTTCGGAAGAGGCGCTTCATACAATTACGATAGAACTTCACTTACAGGTAAGTTCGTTTAATCGTTCAATTGTATTTTGCGCCTCTTCCTCGAGATCACCTAGTAGATGTTGACAGCTTTATTACGGCAGGAAAGACGTCTTCCATATGAACAATGAACTTTATTCTTTGGTAATTATAATAAATTACCTGGACATTTTTATAACGTTAAGATGGATCTTGAGAAAACATCCCTTTCTTCCGTTAATCTTAAATTGTAAAATTTTGCGAACGTTAAGGAGGATTCAGTCCATCCTGCTGTTCTTTTAATGGTATCTATATTGACTCCGCTACGCATGGCTGCCGATGTCGACGCATGCCGCGTGCTGTATGGTGTGAAGATATTCGTATTAATACCACTCAAGTGTAATACTGTCTTCACCCAGCGACTCAAGGTCTGAGTAGAAACTGAATTAAATGGTTTTTTCCACGAGATGAAAAGAGTTGACACGGAATCCCGTATCGTCTTTGTACGTTCCATGTATAACTCTAATATAGATGCGACGCAAATCCTCTTGTTCGGTGGATAGAATGGAACTATCAGCGTCGGTTGACTTCGTCCTGGCCCCGAAGTTTTTATTCTTGCCGAAATCTTGATTTCAATGTATTTATCAGTTTTCCTGATATCTTGTAAATTTATTACTGAAAAGGTCTGGAATCTATGTCCTGTTGTTAAAGCGAGTAACGTTATGAGTTTTAGCGAGAGCTCTTTTAAGCTTAATTCTTCATTAGGGTTTCCTTTGGAAAAATAATCGATGACGATTTTTGGATCCCACGTGACATCATATTTTGGTTTAGGTGGACGTTTCTTCGCGATACCTCTACAAAATTTCTTTATTCTGTGGTCCTGACCAATTTCTGGTCCCATAATAAATGCAAGTGCTGATCGAAAACTATTGATTGTGCCATATGAGGCTCCGTTGTTGAACTCTTTCGTTAGAAAACTTAAAATTTGGTTAATCGATCCATTACAGATATGGATACCTCTTGATTGACAGAAGAACCACCATTTCTTATATGCTGTCCCATATTGTTGTAAAGAGGCCTCGCTCAAGGACGAAATTGCTGTATCTAACGCCTCTTCTGGGATTTCTTTTGCGGTGAAAGCTTCCCGGATAATCTGGCGGCAACCAGGGAAAGGCGTTTCCACAATGGGTGCGGATCCCTATTTGATGACGTCAATAATTTACTATTTGGTTTTAAATATATCGGGTCCGATTCTACCATCGACATAAATAGCGGAAACCATGGTTGGGAAGGCCATTGGGGCACAACCATCACCCCTCGGGATTTTTCCGATCGAATCTTTTTTAAAACTCTCAGAATCATAGAAAATGGTGGGAATGCGTAGAAGTCATATGGTCGCCAATCAATCGTAAATGCATCTACCGCCACTGAGTACGGGTCTCTTTTCCACGAAACGTATTGTTCGCATTTTGTATTTGCCCTGCTAGCGAATAGATCAATTTCAGGTACTCCAAAGTTTGTACATATTTTGTTAAATGCTTCATTGGAAATACCGAACTCTGTTTCTTTTTCAAGTATTCTTGATTCGAAATCCGCGGATTTGTTATCGACCGAGCGAATATATGAAGCAAAAATCCATATGTTCCTTTCCTCACACCATAACCAGATATCTTTAGCGAGATTACTGAGTTTCCTGTAGCGGGTGCCTCCCATTCGGTTGATGTATGCAATCGCGGTGGTATTGTCAATTCTTAACAATATGTTATCATCGCGTAACTCTTGTGCAAAGCATTTCAAACTGAAGAAGGCAGCTAAGAGTTCTAGATAGTTGATGTGTTCATCGCGATCTTTTTCACACCAGTGTCCATGGGCTCGTTCGCCTTTACAGTGTGCGCCCCAACCTGACTGAGAGGCATCCGAGAATATTTCGATCTTGTAATTATCTGTTACGATCGGATTAATTGCTACCATGATATTCGTTCTCCACCAAGCTAAGTCTTCTTTAATATTATCTGATAAAATTATTTCCCGGTCGAAATCATTTTGGTTGTCCCGTAACGCAACAATCTTTTCCCTTTCCAAGTCCTTCAAGTGCACCCACCCATATTTCACTCCTCGGCAACACGCACCCAGAATACCGATAAAAGTTGCGAATTCTCGAATTGTACACGATCGGATCTTTCCAAACTTATTAATTTCGGCTAGAACACGAAGCCTTTTGACATTCGGGAGTTCTACTACCATTCGTTTGGAATCGAGTTGAAAGCCAAGGTAAATCCTGGTCCTTGATGGATCCGATTGGCTTTTTTCTTCATTGATAAGAAAGCCTAATTTCTGTAATAGTGAGCAAGTTGCCTCCAAATTGATCCGGCAATCGTGGTACGAATTGGCGATTAAAAGTAGATCGTCCAAATAAATTATAGAAACGTAACCCATTTCTCGCAACTTCGTAACTACCGCTCTCATAATTTTCGTGAATATATAGGGTGCTATATTCAAACCGAATGGCAAGCAACAAAATTCAAAAATCTTTTCTTCGAAGCAGAAGCGCAAGAATTTTCTATATGTTGGTTTAATCGGAACGACGTAATAGGCATCTTTTAGATCTAGAGTGGCCATATAAGCATCGCGAAATAACAAATTTTGAGCCGTTCGAATATCTTCCAATTTGAAATGCCTCGTTTGAATTGATCTATTGAGATCTTTTAGGTTTAATATTAGGCGACTGGAGCCGTCCGGCTTCGGGATCAAAAAAATTCGAGATATAAATTGTCCTTGACATGGTCGGCATCTTTTTATCGCTCCTTTTTCTAGTAATTTATTGATATTATCTGAGATCTGTTTCTTCTCTGATTCCGACCAATGAGGATCTTTGGGTATCGATCTTTGGTAAGGGTGGTCTCTGAAGGGCAATGATACACCCGATATCCAACTCAAAATCATCGGATCAGAAGTAATTTCTGTCCATTTCTCTTGAAAGTACTTTAGGCGACCGGCCAAGGTACTTACAGAATCTAGTATCGTTTCCTCCGAGGATGATAATCGCGTTTCGGTTCCGACTTCCGAAAGCCCGAATTCCGCAGGTTCGATGTTCTCTTTGGTCCGTCCGTCATCATTGACCGGGCCTTGAACGCTTGGTGACGGTGCGGACCCTTCGAGTTTTTTGTCGGTCTGTTGAACGGTGGTTTCGGTGGCGCCTTCCCTAAATCTTTCGAAGCGCGCTCTAAACTCTTGGCCGTCTTCAAGCTTTCTTCAAGCTGATTCCCGAATAGCCATTCGTCGACTACCGTAGCATTCAGCGCCTCCTTAACCGAAGCATTGAGGTTTGGCAAAATCAGGGCTTTTCTCGTGAGAGTTTCCTCTCTCTGTAGATCGATGAGTAACCTGCTCAAATCACTCAACCTTTCTATCATTGATAAACGGTCGATCGATTGGTCCTTAACTAGCGCAGATAGGGTTGATCCCAAAATTGCAAGGCAAGTTGAAACTTTTTCTTGTTTTGCCACTAGGCGTGAGTCTCTAGTGCCTACCGACTCATGGAGGGATGCTTTAACTTCTGGATTTAACTTTGGTGGGTTAATATTCGTAAAATTTTTGGGTGAGTTGTATTTTTTCAGGAGGGAGCCGATTTCATCTTTTGGCAGCCCAACCCGAAAGAGATCTCCCCATCTCAAAACAATTTCCTCTGCCAAAGGTTCACCAAGGGGTTTTTCGGCTGCCACCCGTTGTCCCAAAACCTCGAGAATTCTTCCATCGAGATTGTCTGTTGCTGGTTGAGCTGTTAAATCTTTTTGTTTAGTCACTATCACTGGTGATCCTTGATCACAATGACCTTCTGCGCAAGGCAGCTCTCTAACGGAGGGGTTTGTCACTGCCGGAGTTCCTTCTCGAACGATTGGAGAATATCTCTTTTCGTGATCGCTCGTGTCCCCTGACGAAGGCGATGATCCTCTGGAACTGGGGGCCCGTAATCGATCTGCATTTTTGTATCACAAAACAGATCGAATTTTTGTACTCGGGCAAACTCTTGTAAGCCGTTTCCGAAATTCCATTGCCCCAGACCTGATCTGGTACGTGCGGGCCTAACCCGCACGTACGTGCGGGCCTGACCCGCACGTATGGCATATTTCCTGATATATTGGTAATTGATCTAATCAATTCACGAATGGCTGGGGATACAGAAACGTCACAGCCTGGCTGCGGTGTCTGCGTGGACCATTTTCCTTTTCGAGGTCTGTAAAAAAAAACCGCACCTTCACTTACCTTGATTTAAAAAACTCAACATCCGTGATTGATTCTCGATCTGTCTTTCTAATCGTTTGAAGCGCTTTTTCCAACGGTCTTCTTTTTTCTCCATCGAACACGAGCGACGTCTTTCTCTCTTCCCCATAATTTATTTCTTCTTTTCTTTTCTTTTCCTTCAAATGCGTGTGGTTTGAACGACACAAAGATAAGGAATGAAGATTATGCCTCAACGCTCGGTCGTCATGGCAACAGAGAAAAAGTCTCTAGTTGGCTATGAAAATGTGGTGATAATGACATGAAGTGAGGGTACTACTAGGTGATCTCGAGGAAGAGGCGCAAAATACAATTTACAGGTCGTAAATGATGCGGCTGAGAGAGCAGTTCATTTAATGGAAGAATACAACAATGTTCTTACACGGAACGACGATCAGAAGCAGTATATTCTTTAGGTAGTCTCGGAATATCGTAAAAGCTTTCCCGATCCAAAAAAAAACAGACGGTGACGAAAATATTTTAATTATTATTTTTAAAAAAGTTTAACGTGTAATAGATGTGTTTTAAAAAACACTAATTGAAATAAATATTTTTTCCTACATGTACAATTATTATTTTTACAAACTTATGACGCAAATAAGACTGCCTTTTAATGAGTGAAATACTGTAAAGCACCAAGCGGCTAAAAACTGGTAGTCAAATTGATCAATTTGCCGTCGCGTATAATATGAGGGGAGTGAGGGTTGTGGTAACGCCTTGTAAAAAAATTTACACGTAGATATACCAATTAAGAATAGATTTATATGAATAATCTTTTCTTTCAATGCTTAGGAGCTCTTCCAAAAAATAATTACTGAATTAATCTGAAAATCCCATGTTTTTCAAATGGGAAACAAAACGAGCTTACAAGCACGTCTTCTCATTGGACTATAGCGCTGGGGTTTCGCACACATTTTTATTTATTTATTTCGAACCTATGTGGGCGGCGCACTCGTCGAAATTCGTCAACACCCCCATTAAGGACCACCCTAATATATATATATATATATATATATAAATGTTTAATTTTTTATAAAAAAAATAATTAAAATAAATTTTACTTTTAGTTTGTTTTATAAAAAATAAAATCATATAATAGTAATGTATATTAAATTAAATTTAATATTTATATAAATAAATGAGTTATTGATTTTAATCACCTTTTGTATCAGGGTTAGTTTGATGAAAATTTTTTCTCGAATATTAAGATATTAAGATATCTAGTTTTTTTAATAAATGAATTTAATTCAGATTATTTTTTATTTTATTTTATATTAAAATTTTAATTATTAAAAATTTTAGGGCTAATCTTAATTTTTTTTATTATAATTTATAATAAATAATAAATTGATGATGTTGATAATATCTATTTAAGTATAAAATGTTATAATTTATGTAATAAAAATTGAACCTCTGACTGAGAGGTATAGAACATACCGTATCTACCGATGATACTCATGATCGAGAATAAATGAAATAATAATTTTTTTAACAATTATTTTTGTGTAATTTTTACCGTTATTTTTCTCAGTGTATCTACCCTACCGACTCGAGCCGGGGCCGCATTGGGTGTCATTCCGTCTTAATAAACTCCGACCGAACCGAAAGAAATTTCGCGTATCCGAAACGGAAGGCTGCGATTGGTCGCGATAATATAAGACATTTTTGCGATAGATGGCTTTGATTGTCGAGTCTTCTTCCGCTGCTCAACGTCCTATCTTATGGATCGAATTTTTCTTTTTGATTTTCCGAATGAACGGGAAACTACCAAACGATTTGGATGGTTTACCAAACGCTACCAAACGACCACCAAACGATTCGTAAAAAAAAGTTCGATTAGTCAAAGTGGGGGCCAACTTACTGCCCAATTTTTTATTATCGATTTTTCGAAAAAACGGAGATCTACCAAACGATTTGAATGGTTTAACAACGCTACCAAACGACCACCAAACGATTCGTAAAAAAAAGTTCGATTAGTCAAAGTGGGTGGGGGCTAACTTTGGTGAGGTCGCGGCCAGGGGGGTCAGACAAAGACAGCACTAGTCGGCCATGCTTCTATCCAGTGTTGCCAGGTTAGGAGATTTCCTCCTAGATTTAGGGGTATTTTACCTGGGTTAGGAGAGAAATAGGGGGAAAAAATTTGTAGAAGATTTTTTAGGAGAATTGTGAAGCGTGAGGGTATTTTTAGGGGATTATAAATTATTGAGGTTTTTCTTTTCTCAAAACAAGTTTGAGAAAACCAACCACAAGTACACCCATTCCGAGTGAACGCGAACAAACAAGTAAGGGGGCATCCATTAATTACGTGAGGTGATTTTGGCGATTTTTCGACCCCCCCCCCCCTCTCCCCCTGGTGAGATGTCGTGAGATTTTGGTCGACCCCCTCCCCCCTCCTCTAATCTCACGTGAGATTTTTCAAAATGCACACGTTCACGGAAAATAAATTATAGTAGAAGTAACTGCGGTTGTAGTACCATTTACTCCACCATGTAAAGTAGTAGGGAGACTCTCCCTACGTGATAAAAATTACGTGATTACTAAAATTACTAAAATTATTAAAATTACGTGATATTTGCCGAAGCCCCCCTCTCCCCCACGTGAGATTGGGCGAGATTTCGCTCGACCCCCCCCCCCCCCCCCCTAAACGCCTCACGTAATTAATGGACGCCCCCTAAGCCCAAACAAACGAAAACAATCACTCAAACCCAACCGATACGATTGAGATAGAATATACATAAGTCGAATTTCCATAACCGAATATCCATAAGTGGGTATAGTATATAACCCAAAGTATATAACTCAAACAAATCCAAACAACCTTGAACTTTTACCGAGCGTTCTCTTTATTAAAAATTTCTTAAAATGCTCATCTTTCTTCGTCTTTTCACTCTTCCGCCATTTCTGGCGCTCATTTATACTCCATACTTACCTTCAATACTCACTATATTTGTCTACTTCGCGCCATTTTTGGCGATAATTTCTACTCTATACTCACTTTTCTCTACTTCCCGCTATTTCTGGCACTCATTTCTACTCTATACTCACTTATGGATATTCAACTTATAGATATTGATACTTATGGATATTCGACTTATGGACATTCACTTATTGATAGTCGACGATAGTGACCGATCCAAGCTGCGAAACAAAATGTCGGTCGCAATGGTCGAGGCTATAATGCACGTTCGACTCACGCTCAGCGTTGATTGCTGTGACTTTAAGCCGACAGCTCGTATGTTGACGCGTTTCAGCTCTGAGAATATTTATAATAATATAAATGACAGCAATGTTCGAACCCTCGATATATTTTCTGACAATTAGGGCCGAAATTTAGCTATTCGTGCATTAGTGAATTCTTCATTGCAATAAGTATCAATCTGATGGGGACTCCACTCTGTAGACATTTTGTTCGTTATCGTTTTCGCTTTAACTCTTAGTAGTCACACCTAGCTAGAATCACGTTATGGTCATACTGGGTCCATGGGACCCAGGCGTTTTTAAATTGTTTTAAATAATGAAATAATGCATTGAGCGATATGAAAAAAAATCGTGAGGTATAATTTGAACCTTGTTTAATACAAGGATATTGGTGAGAAATGAAAAAATTAAATTTCAAATATGCAATAAAAAATATGCAAAAAAAAAACGTGAAAAATGACTTTTTTTTACAAAAATTGCTGAAACTTGTAATTATTGACAAAAAAAAATAAAAAAATGATTTTATAATCTGGAAACAATGTACTTTAAATAGAGATAGCGGTTTCTGTGGACTTTTCAAAAAGTGTATTTATTTCATCCAACGCACGTGCGATTTAGAAGGCAAGAATGAAACGCTTACGCATATTAAAAAATGTATGTTATATTGGAAAAAAAAGTTGTACGGCATCAAAATAATTTGTTTGGGTCCCGTGGACCCAGTGTGACTATTAAGGGTTAAAATGCCACCTCGCCCATCGTGCTGCGGGTATTTTTCGATTTTTGGCAGAATTTCAAGGGGGGACCATCGATTTTAGCAAATTTTTCCACACTTTTTCGATAAAAATTGAGGGTTTCGGAGGAATTAATAGTGAATTTGTATTGAGAGGGCAAAAATACGTAAAATGGACTTGAAATGGACCGTCGTCAATAAGTATAAGTTACACTATAGAATAGTTCATATTACATACTCGGCTAGAAAGTAAAAAATTATAATAATAAACAAATATATAGACAAATATAAAAGCAGGGTTCTTGGAATATGCAAATTCAAAAAGAAATAAATCCACTCCAAGGCTCAAAGATAGATTACCATACCACGATAAATGGTTTTACCTAACGTACGTTTCACCTAACTACAACAATTATATCCATAAAAAAAGTATTCATCTTCATCTATAATTTGCACAGATCGCAGCAATCAAGTTTCAAAACAAAATACTCAACACACAAGTAGGAAATGCATTTTAAATAATAGCTATTTAACATTTGACCGATCGCGAAAATTACCCTTCATTTACAGCACTGTTCAGGCCAGTATCTCGGTGGGAGCTACTTAGGAGATTTTTAGGGGGGACCAGCGATGGTCTAGGGAGAAGCCGCTAGAACCATCTGGCAACACTGCTTCTATTCCTCTATCCCTATCCTACCTTCATGTTCGTTACACGGATATTTATTATGAGTTCGAAACACTGTTAAAAGGGCCAAGAAAAGGCGTTAGTCCTGTCAGTTTCGATTGATACAATAAAAAAATATATGATCCTAATCGTATTCAAACAAACAAACTTTCTAAAGCCAAGCGAGCGTGATAAGCATATACATACGATTTTAAAGCTGTCACATTGCATGTGAACTCTGACGAAGTGGTTGCGTACTCACCTCATACTCTCGGTGTTGTCGGTTCATAGCCACTGTCTCAATTTTTTTCTTCCATCCCTCATTCCCGTGTCTTTTATGTAATTTAATAAAATTCAGAAATTTCACTGATATTTTTTATTTTTGTACGTGCATTTGTTTTCATATCGAGATAAGCAGAATGAATCCTTTCAAATTTGTTTATGTTGCCCCTTCATGCTTCAAGGGTGTACACCATGAGAACACCCTTTTTCGAAGACATTTTCAACCGTTAAAAAAATGTAAAAGAAGTATGAATAAACGTTTCAAAATTTATTTTCTGTTCTTCATGGGTGCTTTGATTGGACATGAAAAATCAGACTGATTAGCGTATTTCAACCATTAAAAAATAAATAGCGAAAATAAACTATTTTTCGACTCGTTACACTTTAATAATCTCATAATATTCACAGCATACTCTCAAAAATATCGATAATAGGTAATATAAAAAAAATGAGTTGAAAAAATTATGTTAACGATTCTATAGATGGATATAAATGTAAATTTTTTAAATAATTGAATAATTTTATTTTATATAAATTGGTATAATTTACATTTTATATGAAAATTATTGTGTAACGGTAAGGAGGAAGATTTTTTTTGTACGTACTTACGTAATTGGCGATTCAGAAATTGAGTTATATCTGCAAACTCAAGTTTGGTCATACATATTCGATTTATACTCTGAAAAATTATACACAAGAATAAAAACTAAAGTTTATTATTTTAAAAACTATGCTTTATCTGACGGTATGCGTATTAATCAAATACCGTATCACTTTGGCTTAAATTAAAAAACTCTGACACTTAAAGATGAATGGAAGGTACATCAGCTAAGAACCGTCTTCATCGGACCTATATTTTGCGTATATCTATACATGTGGTCCGGAGCACCCCAGCGCCGTCTATCTCGGATACCGTTTTGGGGACGAGTTGAAAAACCGAGTGTGGCCTCCTGTATCTAGTCTCGATGTCTTCAGCGTAGCGCCAGACATCGAGGCCCTATAGCATGGACGCTACATAAAGGAGTCCGAACTGTTTACTTGACCACAAAATCGAGGTTCAGCGCGGCCTTTCAACTCGTCCCCAAAACGAGAACAAAAAATGACGGTGCTGGGGTGCTCCGGCACCTATCTGTATATAGATATACGCTAAACATGGGTGCGATCTAAGACAGATCACAGATGATGTACCTAATCCTCATTCGTGTTAAGGGATAACACCACTTTAGAATTTTGGAAAGACGTTTTCTTGCCTAAAAATATTTTGGTGTCAAAAACAATATGCAATTGGTCCTGTAGCGATTTTTTTTATTTAAAGGTTCAATTATAGATTTGGACGCAGTGCCTCGGAGCGCGCGCTGAGTTGCTCGTACAACTTTAAACGCGTTTTTCTCGAAACCACCTTTTTCCAACTGGGAGGACGGATTACTCGACCACCTTTGCATGCATCGATTTGAAATTTTGATAGTAGCTTCACAATTACATTCTCTATGGGAGTACGTAGCCGTTTTTTGATTAAATGTAAACTTTTTTTTATAAACAATTTACTGCTTTTTTGGCAAAAAATCGATTTATTTCCTTCAAAGTGAGCTATTTTTTCCAAATTTGAAAGCAAATTTCTAGGTAGTCACATAGCTAATAATATATAAATTATCATTTTTTTGGTTCTCGTTTCAGGTCTTATATTTTACGAGAAAACCGTTCTCCCGTGAAGCTATTTGTAAAAAAACACGTTTTCCTAGATGGGCTTTATCGCCGCCATTTTGACTTTGAGTTTGAGACCTTTTCTCGCTTTTGCGTTTTTTTTCCGAACCGTCATGAGGAAATTATAAATCGGCGGATATTTCGACGTTTGATGTCACGATCGGTCTGTCGTGAGATTAGAGACTCATCCGATCACTTTCACCTCGTTGACCAATATATTGGGTTTGTTCCAGCCGTACAGGGTCTTCCCCTTTTAACAAGCCCCAATCCACCTCAACTTCTTTCAACCTCCCATTCGACCACTATCCCCTCCTTATATCATCCATTCGTCATCTCCCCCGTCTACCGCCAATTCCACCCCCCCCCCCCCCCCCCCAAGGCGGCCGCATTCGACTTCCCCCTCTGTATCGTATGACAGATATGTCCCCCCTATACCCATAACAGATATGTCATGGGTATAGGGAAACTGCGGAAAACCTATACCAATACAGCCGGTCATAAAGTTCGCCCCCCGGTCGTGGAACTAGTCTTATTTCGCTGCGAAATGCCGAAGAAAAGCATTTCACGACGAAATGTACGCGACTGGGTTTCGAACCCAGGACCTCCCGGCAGTGCAGCCAGATCGCGCGGAAAAGTTGCCCCTCTCTAGTCTCTTACGCGCCCGTCACACAATCATAGTAGCGCGTGTCCGTGAGCGAGCGACGTTCGGACATCTTCGGCAAGAGCCGAGCGGCGTCGAAGATCCCCGACCGCGCCTTCGGCAGCTACACCAACACATGGACGCTAAGCACGTTCATGTGCGGCCAAGCCGAAAAGAAGGCTTCGAGGGAAAAAGCAGTCTGAGCACGTCTTGCGCGTGACGTCACCCGACGGAACGCGCGAGGCTTTCAGATGATATCAATGCTTATTTAGCTCTTGATTCTTTCTGTTATTAATGTATACAAAAAAATGTATCGCGCACTCTGATCGCTTATTTTTTTAGTTTATGCGTTAATTTAAATATAATAATACAGTAGAACCTCGATCATCCGAACCCTCAATTATCCGAACGATGACTTAGACACACACACACACACACACACACACACACACACACACACACACACACACACACACACGCACGCACGCACGCACACACATATATATTTGAACGTTAATATGTATGTGAAATTTTAATATATATGTATGTACTGTTTTTATGTACAACGGTGTTGTTTATGATCTCCTTCCAAAAAACCCACGTTTCGATTATCCGAACTAGTCTCGGTCCGAATTGGTCCGGATAATTAAGGTTCTACTGTAAATCTAAATTACAACTTACTTATCTTCTAAAAAATCATTTACGCTTTACTCACACTCATCCTTATGCCCAATAAATCATAATTCATAAAACAAGCGGAAATATATTTATATTCGTATTATTATATTAATTCTCATACTTTCATCAAGCGTTCAAAGATCATACTTTCATCAAGCGTTCAAGGATCAAAGCATTATCCCCAAAAACAAGCCAATCATCCATCCGGCCGCGAATCATAAGTACTAGAAAGTGCACATATTTTACAAGCTATGAGATGGACCCGTTGGTAGCGTTTCTGGCTTCGGTCCGCGGGGGCCCCTAGTGCAAATTTGTCTCCAAATTTTTCATGATTTCTCATATTTTAGTCATATTTCAGATTTTCGGAGAAAAAAATTTCCCAAAAACACATTTTTTTACTGAAAATTCATCATTTTATATTTTTATCCGCGGAAATTTCTCTTTTTCCTATGACCTGAGGCTGCGGAGATATTCGGAGAAAAGTTAAAGATGAAAAGAAATGAGATTTTCGTAAAAAAACTGATTATTATTATTATTTTTTTCCGAAAATTTCCCTTTTTCCTATTACCTGAGTGAACGGCTGCGGAGATATTCGGAGAAATTTTTTAATTAAAAAGAATGAGTTTTTCGTAAAAAAAAATTTTCACATTTTTTGATCCCTCATAATTCTGAGAAATAATAAATTTCCGAAATTTTTGCAAACGATATTTTCCTTAAGGGGTAACACCTCTGTAACGGCCTGCCACGAAGCGTTTTAGACAAATAATACTTGGGGTAATTATTAAGCATATATTGAAGTATATTGCAAACAAATTTTATCGGAAAATATTACAAAATGGCGACACTGCAACAAATTCTTCCGAGGCATGTTGAACTCAAGGTGCTCTGCGGCACGCAAAGCACCTTGTGCCAATTTAAATCTGGACAAAATATTTTTTTTTAATTAAATGTAGATGAGTTTAGCTAGTGAACCACGTAGGGGATTTTAGAAATATTGATTTTTGAGTAATTGCCGAGTATATGACTAAAAATGATCAATTTTTTTTAGGACAGTTATTTGTTAGTAAATATTGTTTAAATTAACTTATCGAAAATCCCCTACGTGGTTCAGTAGCTACACTCATGTAGACTTAATAAAACGAAATGCTTTTTTTTTAGATTAAAATTGGCACAGTTATACTGCGTGCCGCAGAGGTTCGACATGCTTCGGAAGAATTGCTGCAGTGTCGCCATTTTGTAATATTTTCGAATACAAATTTATAGCAATATACTTAAATATACGCTCAATAAATACCGCACCCATCATTTGTTTATCACATTTTCTTTCGCCAAAAAAAATATCAAAAAATACGCTTCCTGTAAGGCCGTTAACGTGGTGTTACCCCTGAAAGTCTTCATTTAATTTCCGAGATTTTACCGTGATCATAAGGGGGCATCCATTAATTACGTGAGGTGATTTTGGCGATTTTTCGACCCCCCCCCTCTCCCCCTGGTGAAATGTCGTGAGATTTTGCTCGACCCCCTCCCCCCTCCTCTAATCTCACGTGAGATTTTTCAAAATGCATACGTTCACGGAAAATAAATTGTAGTAGAAGTAACTGCGGTTGTAGTACCATTTACTCCATCATGTAAAGTAGTAGGGAGACTCTCCCTACGTGATAAAAATTATGTGATTACTACAATTACTAAAATTACTAAAATTACGTGATATTTGCCGAAGCCCCCCTCAACCCCACGTGAGATTGGGGGAGATTTCGTTCGACCCCCCCCCCCCCCCCCCCCTAAACGCCTCACGTAATTAATGGACGCCCCCTAATTTAAATGACGAAATATTCGGAAAAATTCGAAAAAGTTCGGAGAATTTCGGAGAAACTCGGATGTTTGCGTAAAAATATTTGTTCCAATTCATAGAAAAATTCGGAAAAATTTTCCGAAAAAAATCGGAGTTTTTCAGAAAAAAAACTGCACTTGGGGCGCGGGATTGTTCCCTGCGCTGAGTGCTTTTTGAAAATTATTATTACTATTAATTCTTATTTGATTAGCTATTTTTATTAGCTATCGTTATTATTTTAATTAGTTATCTTTTAGTGTCGAAAAATTTCACACCACTGTAAGGGCCTTACAGGAAGCGTATTTTTTGATTTTTTTTTTGGCGGAAGAAAATGTGATAAACCAATAATACTTGCGGTATTTATTGAGCATATATTTAAGTATATTGCTATAATTTTTTATCCGAAAATATTACAAAATGGCGACACTGTACCAATTCTTCCGAAGCATGTCCAACCTCTGCGGCACGCAGTATAACTGTGCCAATTTTAATCTAAAAAAAAAGAATTTTGTTTTATTAAGTCCACATGAGTGTCGCTACTGAACCACGTAGGGGATTTTCGATAAGTCAATTTAAACAATATTTATTAACAAATAACTGTCTTTAAAAAAAATTGCACATTTTTAGTCAAATACTCGGCAATTCCTCAAAAATTAATATTTCTAAAATCCCCTACGTGGTTCACTAGCGACACTCATCTAGATTTAATTTAAAAAAAAATTATTTTGTCCAGATTAAAATTGGCACAAGTTATACTGCGTGCCGCAGTGCACCTTAAGTTCAACATGCCTCGGAAAAATTTGCTACAGTTTAGTAGTGTAATGGGGCCGATTCTCACCCACGATTCCTACTACCGACATTTACCGACTTAGTTGAGAATCGAACCAAAAAGGTTGATTCCCGAGTTATCGGCGGATGGTCGGGTAGGGTTTTGGTTAGAATCGGCCCCATGATCGACTGTCGATGTCTGTACTTACCGACCGATGGTAGGGTTGCACTGCTTACCGACCGATGGTGATGCTCACCTGCTTACCGACCGATGGTAGGGCTCACCTGCTTACCGACCGATGGTGGTAAGTCCCCCTTCGCCCCGAATGGAATTCGGAGGAGGGGCGGGGGCGGGGGGTGGTAAACACGGGACACACGTCCGACTCCTAGCGAGGCCGCGCAACGACTGACAAAGAGTCGAAGTGCTTTTTAGTAAAAGGGAGTTCCCCACCCCTCCCGCGGGAAGAGTGGGGCGGCGGGAGGAAGAGTGGAGGGTCCGATTTTGTCAGAAATTGTTTTAAACATTTGTGGGTGGTGAGTCATCGGGCGCTTGCCGCGGCTTGACAAAGCCCCCACCCCTCTCCCACCTCTTCTTGCTGAGTGCGATAATTTTGTTGGTCGACGTGTTGAAACCGGCGAGGTGTCGAATGATTATTTTCCGAGAATTTATCATCGGCCGGTGACATTTGATAGCGTCAAAATGGCGGCGGGATTTCGTCAGATTTCTACGAATTATATTTTTTAAACATTTTGTGGGGGGGGGGGGGTCATCGGACGCGCGACATTTTTCCGCGCTCGGACCCTCGTGCCCTTAATGCGGGGTGGGGGGGGGGGGGGGAGTACATAATCGTGCGATTCAAGATCGGACGCACACATGAGAAAGAACTACGTGCACACGAGTGAAACAATGGAGTTCATCGATAAAATTGGTAAAATTGCCCATTTTCTGCCGACGAAGAAGCTCAGAGAGTTGTCACCCGGGTCGGATTATATCATCACCAACATACGGGCGGTCAACACTAAATTTGGCAAAAAACACGTCGTCGACATTCGCAACGAATTCAGCGTGTTTCTACCCGGAACGATCATCAAGGCGCTTGAGGCTGATTCGACAACATTCGAGAGCATGATGGCAGCAGCGCATAGAGGAGATCTATGCATGGTCTATCGCGGCGGAAAATGTCACAGCCTGAAATTCGCGAATTCAGCAACATTCCAGCTGATGTTGGCAGCAGCGTACAAAAGAAATGTCTGCATAGCCTACATCGGTGGAAAGTTTATCGCATACGTTACGGGTCATGAAAATCGAGAACAGCTAGCTCATATACTAAATATGAAAAATTATCTAGTTATTGAAACGTTGGACGCGGACTCTGAAGATATGGATGCATAATGAAGGATACTAGTATTTCAAGAAAAAAAAAAATCATCTTGTGTTCAAGATTGAAAACCACGAGAAAGAGCGCTCACCGTCTCGCTGTTTGGAACTCGATCTTGTGTATACAAACACGACGTTCGAGCGCGTGCCGGCACACACACGCATACACGCACGCACACACACACACACACACACACACACACACACACACACACACACACACACACACACACACACGCACGCACGCACATACGCGCGTGCGAGGTTGTATAGAGATTTCCTTCTTAAATACATTTGCGAGCCCTTCTGCATCGATATTTCATTTCGATTCATTGAGCAGTCTGGACCATGGACGATTGCGATAAAATTATCGATAAGTTGAGCGGTGCGAGGAACAATTTCTCTCACGTGGATAAGTGGCAAAAGTTCTGTGAGGTGCACGTCAAACTTTTGGGGCAAACGTTGAAAAAACCGGGGCTCAACGTCGGTCAAAAACTGAAAATTCAATCGACAATAGCGAAATTGTCGTCGCTGAGGGAAAAAATCGTGCGTGGAGCAAGTGTAAGCAGCGCAGGTGTAAGCGGTGCTGGTGTGAGTGATGCCCGCGAAAAACTAAAGTGGGTCGATCTCGAGTCGGCATTCAAAAGTCGAATAAAGACGGGCTCGATTGTGAATTTCGAGCACAAGGATGTGCAAAGTTTCCTCGAAGATGCGATGCGCGTGGTGGTTTCAAAACTGGACAAAATCGTGCGCGAGGAGGGTAATGTGAAGGTGAATGTGACCTTGGCGTGCAAATTTCACCTCATGAAGGTGAATGAAATTATTGAGGAGGAAAAGACATTTCAAACGACAAACGCGGTCATTCTACCATCGAGCGATATTGCCGAGTGGTTCATCGAGTGCGTCCAAGCAAAACTCTCCGCCAAAATCGAGGACTTTCAGGAAAAAGAGTCGGGTTGGACGTTACACGAAATCTCTCATCTACTTGTGAACATTAACAAGTACGAACCACTGCGAGGAAGCTTATCCACTTACACGCGTCTCCCGAGGGATATACAGATGAAACGGGCCGTCGTCAATATTCAAAACAATGACCCCTATTGTTTTCTCTGGTCCATCACAGCAGCACTCTCTCCACCACCGAGGAAGCATCCCAAACGTACGAGTTCTTATCCTCATTATAGTGAGATGCTCAATTACGAAGGTCTGGATTTCCCGATGAGTTTGTCAAAGATTGCAAAATTTGAGCAATCGAATGGCTTATCGATCCATGTGTATGGGATTGATGGTACGACAAAAGACGGCACGAGTAAAATTGTTCCGATATATCTGAGTAAGCAAATGTCGGATAAACCAACCATTCATCTACTCATGATCAACGCCGAAATGGAGGAGGAGGAGGAGGAGGAGGATGAGGAGGAGGAGGACGCAAGTGTTCCCAAGGTGTATCATCATTACGCGTGGATTAAGAACATGTCGCGACTCTTGAGTGCGCAGGTGTCGAGGAAAGGACATCACATGTGGATTTGCGACCGGTGTTTGTGTTACTTCAGCACAGAAGAAATATTGCAACGTCATAAAGAAGACTGCAGTAACAATTGTCGTGTTACTTTTCCCGAAGGTACAAATACAAAATTGAAATTCAAAAATTACCAGCACAAGGAGATAGTTCCATTTGTAATTTACGCAGATTTGGAATGTTTGCTCGAACCGGTCACAGCACCGCAGGCTAACACTGTAAATTATCAGAAGCATACCCCTCATAGCATTGCTTACTATAAGCATTGCAGTTTCAATGACGCTCTCTCGGAGTACAAGGCGTTTCGTGGAAAGAACTGTATCGAATGGTTCATGCGTGAATTAGAAGGACTGGCCGGCTCTTTGCACGACATTTTCCAGACCATAGTACCAATGAAACCTTTGAGTAGCGATGAAAGTCAAAGTTTCAAGTTAGCGGAAAATTGTCACATTTGTGAAAAACCATTTGCGCCGACAAACGTAAGAGTCCGAGATCATTGTCACTTTACGGGAAAATTCCGCGGCGCCGCTCATCAAGACTGTAATTTGAATTACAAAATTGCCCACGTAGTGCCGATAGTTTTTCACAACTTGTCCGGATATGACGCACACTTTTTGATTGTAGCATTGGCTCGAACCTTCGAAGGATCCATGAGTCTTTTGCCGATTAACAAGGAGAAATATATTTCTTTCTCGAAGCGCGTCAAAGGTACACGCGTGCAGTATCGATTCATCGACTCTTTGAGGTTCATGCCGAGTAGCATCGAAAAGTTAGCATCTTACCTGAAAAATGATCAAAAAATAGTAACACGCAAGCATTGCGCTAACACCACGCAATTTGAATTGTTGACGCGAAAAGGCGTTTTTCCCTATGTCTATGTGGACTCTTGGATGCGACTCGATGAGACGCAATTGCCTGCGAAAGATACATTTTTCTCCCGATTGAGTAATGAAGATATCTCGGCGGACGATTACGCGCACGCGTGCAAAGTTTGGACTATCTTTAATCTCAAAACGTTGGGTGAATATTCCGACTTGTATTTGAAAACCGACGTACTCCTTCTGACAGATATTTTTGAGAATTTTCGACGAAATTGCATCAACACGTACGGTCTCGATCCATTGCACTATTTTACCGCACCCGGTCTATCGTTTGACGCGATGTTAAAATGTACCAGCATAGAACTCGAACTCTTGCTCGACGTTGACATGTTAATGTTCATCGAGAAAGGTATTCGCGGTGGTGTAGCGCAGTGCTGCAATAGGTACGGGAAAGCGAATAATCGCTACATGCGTGATAACTTCAATCCAAACGAACCCGAGTCATACTTGATGTATTACGATGTCAATAATCTGTATGGTGCAGCTATGTGTGAGTCATTACCATTCGGCTCGTTCGCTTGGGTGGAAAGATTCGGGGAACGTATCGAGAGTATTCCCGACGACGCCGAAACGGGCTACATTTTCGAAGTCGATTTGGAGTATCCTCGAGAGTTACATGACACCCACAAAGATCTGCCTCTGTGCCCCGAACACTACGTCCCTCCTGGCAGCACTCAACGAAAACTAACGACCACACTGCTTCGAAAAGAAAAATACGTCATTCATTATAGAAATTTGAAGCAATGCTTGAAATTGGGATTGCGTCTCCTAAAAATTCACAGAGTCCTCAAATTTAAACAGCGCGCATGGCTGAAAAAATACATCGATATAAATACGGAATTGAGAAAGCAATCGAACAATGATTTTGAGAAAATTGTTTAGAAACTCATGAACAACGCGGTCTTTGGCAAAACAATGGAAAATGTCAGGAAACATCGGGAAGTGCGACTCGTGACAAAGTGGAAGGGGCGGTGGGGGGCCGAAGCGCAGATTGCCAAGCCAACGTTCCATAGCTGCACCATATTTGACAATGACATCGTCATAATCGAGCTCAATCAAGCATGTGTCCTATTCAACAAGCCTATATACACCGGATTTTCCATACTCGATATCTCCAAGCTCTGGATTTATAATTTTCATTACAATTTCATGCGCGAAAGATTCGACGATCGAGCAAAATTATTGTATACAGACACTGATAGTCTCATCTATCACATCAGCGTGCCCGACATGTATGAAGAGATGAAGCGTGATATTGACAAATTTGACACGTCTGATTATTCACCCAACAATCCGTACAATATGCCTTTGCGCAATAAGAAAGTACTAGGTCTCATGAAAGATGAGAATAATGGTCGCATTATGACGGAGTTTGTAGGTTTGAGAGCGAAATTGTACTCGTTCAAAATTTTCGACTGTGATGAGGCGAAAAAGAGAGCTAAGGGTGTACGGCGGCCAACCCTGAAATCCATCACGTTCGATGACTTTAAAAATTGCTTGTTTGCGCACGAAAATCTTGTCAAGGCGCAACAATTGATCACGAGTAAAAAACACATTGTACATACGGCGACGCAACAGAAAATTGCTCTCAGCTGGAGAGATGACAAAAGAGTGCTTATACCAGATTCCACGGACACTCTTCCATGGGGTTATGCTTCCGATGATATGGAACATTAAAAAATAAAATGTTGACGATAATTGTGTGTGAAGAGAGGGAGAGAGAGAGAGAGAGAGAGAGAGAGAGAGAGAGAGAGGTACGGTAAAATATATATTCACGCTTAAACCAAAACATTTACGAAAATTTATTTCCCCCCCCTCCTGATCGGAACTATCGACGAACAAAACCATGCGATATTCGAGTACACTGAGAATGTAAACAAATCACGAATACTATAAACATTGGAGAGAGATGAAATTGTGGGCCAGGAGAACCACCACAGCGACTATCAAGTCAAGGGGGGCGTCTTGCGTCGACGGGCGTCTGAGAGCATATATGCATCGGGTTGCATGAGTTGGTCGTAAACGTAAGGGCTTTTTCTTCATATCGAATAAGACAAAGGGACAACGGCTCAAGGCGAGGATTTTTCCTTCGAGGGGGGGGGGGGTGATGCATTTTTTCGAAGATAACTTTTTTTATTAAAACGTTTTTTTTTTTTCACAAATCTCCTTTGTCGATCCAACTGTTGTGCGTATCGTCGAAACCGAGCCACTTGACGAGCATTCGATTTCCACGCTTCCTCACCACCTTCTCAACGAGGTAAATGTCGGGATACTTGACTTTCTGGAGCTCCTCTTCATAGAAGCAGCCGGCGATCGGTTCGTTCCGATGGTCCTTGAGATTGTACGTCGTTGGATTCGTTCTTTTCACTCTGCGTATCGTGAATATTTCCGTTGTCCAATTGGGCGTATAACCCTTCTCAAATACATTCTTAAATTTGCTAATTCGCACATTATCGCCAATTTTGAATTTTTGTGATTTTTTTGCCGTTAATCGACGCTGGCGAAAAATACGATGGAGAATCTCTCTTTCATTCGTGCGATTGATATTTTTCGGTTTTTCCCGGATGGTTCGATGCACGGTGTTGTTGTATTCGGTAACGAGAGAATCCAGAATATCCATCCATTTGTACATTCCGCGAAGACTGAATTGCATCCACATTTTATTTTTTATCGTTCTATTGAACCGCTCGCAGATTGATGCTTTCAAATTGCTATACGTTGAATACATGTTTACATTGTGTCGTTTCATGAGAGCTTCAAACTGTGAATTATAAAATTCTTTTCCACGATCGACGTGCAAGTTCTTGGGTATGCGACCCTGATTGAATATAGATTTCATGGCATTCGTCGTATCTTTACCGCTCTTGCTTCTCAACGGTATGGCCCAGACGAATTTGGAGAATATATCGATGACGGTGAGGAGGAACTTATGTTGCGAGTTTTGCCTCGCGTACGATGACATATCTACGATATCGGCTTGCCACGTTTCATCCAGACCTCGAATGTCAACGTGTCGACGAGTATAATTTCTTCGTGCAGGCTTATGCAGCTCTCGCACGAGAGTCAGTTTTTTGTCATCATTCATGGCGCGCGCGCGGGGATCCACACACATCAACGTTCAACATGCGAATGGAAAAAAGATCGTTTTTCCTAAGAAATAATTCCAGCCTCGCGCAATTCTTCGATAATCGATAAGATCTCATTGAAATGCGATGAGTTGCCTGCCGCTTGAGATGCGTGGAGTAACCGAAGACGATCTACAAGCTCATTCGGATTGTCCCAGTAAACATAGTCAAATTGCATATTTTTTCTGGCCTTCTTGTACATCCCCCGACCCGTACGTGCTCGAATTATTTTCGAAATATAAATCTTGAATTTGTGACTGTTTTCACGTCGCACAGCTCCGTCCGGTTTGTAATATTTTTTATGCGCGTTCGTGCCAATGATGATATTCTCATAATTTTTCAAATCGGTCGGTTCGAGAAAAGCGACATTTGGCACTTTTTAAAATAGGAGCTCCGTCAAGCCCGCAGTTGTCGCATAACTTTTCTCCCCCACACGAATGTGCGGAGAATTGAAAA
The DNA here is from genome assembly GCA_963210295.1 of Ophion ellenae. Taxonomy (NCBI): domain Eukaryota; kingdom Metazoa; phylum Arthropoda; class Insecta; order Hymenoptera; family Ichneumonidae; genus Ophion; species Ophion ellenae. Next base: position 26,204,653 of record OY723385.1, on the reverse strand, counting down.
TTATCGGAGAATCGCCAATCATTAATTTGGTGCTGGCAAGCATTCGCACACCGTATGTGGTATCCAGACTTTTCTTTTTACCCATACGTAACAATACGAGATATTTTTTTATCAATTCATCGACTCGACTGGGTGAATCATCATCATCATCATCATCATCATCATCAGCATCGGCATCATCATCGTCATCAGAGGCATCATCTTTGTGCTCATACGCCGCTGTGAAAGTTGAATCTTCCGGTGACTCATTCTTAACTTCACTCTCATTTTCTTCCGTTTCATTCTTGATTTCCTCCTCCTCCTCCTCCTCCTCCTTCTTCAATGGTGACGTCTTGTGAGAAACGAGCTTTTCCAATGGTGTGACTATCGGCTTAAAGACATCCTGCATCACCTGATCAGCATTATCTTTACCCATCTTTATCATTCGATGTTTTCGTCTAATTGCATCACTGGCCTTGACGATTTGCTGCAACACATCTTTTTCTTGCAAAAGTTGTCGACGCTTCATGCTGTTGTCAGTTTCACAATACAAGCAATACTGTATGCATTGGAACAAAGAGCACGTTATTTATTGACTCGGAGGAAAGAATCAAACCCTCGTCTATACCTACCCTCATTGATACTACTATCCTTGTCAATTGTAAGGAATCCATACTTGCTGGAATTCCAACATTTGCAACATATATTTTTGAATTGTGTGTATGACATCAGCGAGAGAAGCCATGGTGAAGAGTGAAGATTCAAGTGCCGTCGCTGCGTCGGCCTTAAAGGGTGCCCGAGCAGCTGTCAAGAGGGTCGCAAGTGGCACGCGCAAAGTGCGTACGCCTCGAGTGTTGCCTGTGCCTAGTAAGATCGGTGGCTTCCTACCGTTTCTTGTACCCATCTTTGCCGGTCCCAGCGCTGCAGGGGCGCTAGCAGGTGGTGCGGCCAACATAGTCAAAGCGGTCAAGGCCGCTCAAGCAGCGAAACGTGAGCTCGAAGAGAGCAAGCGTCACAATCGAACGATTGAAGCAATAGCATTGGGCAAAGGCTTACATCTCAAGCCGTAAAAATAGGGAATGGGTCTTTTTATCGCGCCAAAAAACGTAAAGTAGAGCTACCTCACCGACCACTCACCGATGCAGATTTGCTAAAATACGCCAAAATAATGAAAATCCCCTATTTTCGTGGATGTTACATGCGAAATCAATTGCCCAAGGGTGGACCATGGCTACGCGAATGTGCCATTGTAAATCTCGATGAGGTTATGGGGTCTGGCACACATTGGGTGGCGTACAAAAAAACCAACAATAGAGTCCATTATTTCGATAGTTTCGGCGATCTCCAACCACCTGCCGAACTTTTGAAATACTTCGGTGTGAGTAGCGTGAATTATAATTACAAGAGGTACCAGACATACGACACATTCGAGTGTGGTCATTTGTGACTGAAGTTTCTCTGTCGACAATTACCGCGACGAGAGAGATTTTCTCTGTATAAAAGTGGGTGATGAGGGAAAAATCGAGTCAGTTTGTCAAACGACATTATGGATAACAGTCTTACGTTGACCTTATCGGGATCATCGTCTGTGCTCGAGGCTCAATACTTTCCCCCCATTGAACTCGCCCCCCACAAGAATTATACCCTCGGACTCATCGAACTCCTAACCTACAATTCTATTCCAAATATAGACATTGGACACAACAAATTTTACGTTGGCAAGAACGTTTTTACCATACCTACTGGAAGTTAATGGACACGCACACCGCTAACACGCACACCGCTAACACCGCAGAACTTGCTGTTTTTGCGGAGTTTGGGTCTACGAATACGTGGAAAAATCGCATGAAAAACTACATAATCTGCATTGCGTGCGTATGCTGTTTGAGATGGAGGCGGAAATAACTGATATCAAAACCCCCGTCATCTTTGATGATTCCATCGCGCACTATGAGATTCATGCTCATCAGCCGTATGCATCCACAACCTTCAATAACAGTGATGAAATACGTATTTCCATTCAGCATCAAGACATATGCATACTTCCCAGTCAAAGTTCGCTACGCGTATGCGGGCGAGTCACCAAAGCCGATGGCATAATCGCCGCCAATACACATTTCGCAAACAATGGCATTTGCTATTTGTTCGACGAGGTGAGATACGAGCTCAATGCCATGGAAATAGATCGATGTAAAAATGTGGGCATAACGAGCTCGATGAAGGGATACGCATCCGTGAGTCAATCCAAGAACTATAAGCTTGAGAATGCTGGCTGGTATGATGTTCGCAGCGGGCACGCTGTCGCAGATGCCGATGGGAATTTTGACGTATGCATACCGCTGAGTATGATCCTCGGTTTCGCCGAAGATTAACAAAAAATCGTGGTGAACGCGAAGCATGAATTGATTCTATTGAGATCGAAGACTAATGATAATGCGATATGGCAAGCCGCAGGTGAGGATGACATCAAATTCACGTTGAAAAAAGTAGAATGGCTCGTACCATACGTGACACTCTCCGATAAGCGTAAAATTCAACTTCTCAAGTTTATCGGTAAAGACACACCGATACCCATGACTTTCCGCTCATGGGAATTGTACGAGTACCCAATGCTCCCCGCAACCTCAAAACACATGTGGGCCGTGAAGACATCTACGCAACTTGAGAAGCCACGATATGTCATTCTAGCCTTCCAGACCGATCGTAAAAATAAGAAAAGCGCAAATGCGTGTAATTTCGATCATTGTGACATCACAGATGTCAAACTCTACCTCAATTCGCAAAGTTATCACTATGGGAATTTGAATCTGGACATTGCGCAGAACCAATATGCGCTTCTCTATCAAATGTATGCAAACTTTCAATATTCGTACTACAATAGAGCGCCCGAACCATGCTTGAAAAAATTGGATTTCATAAAGTATGCTCCGCTCATTGTCATTGATTGCTCGAAGCAGAACGATTCTCTCAAGTCCGGCCCCGTTGACGTACGCATCGAATTCGAATCAAAGACCAATATTCCCGCCAATACTTCCGCATACTGTCTTATTCTCCATGATCGTATTGTTGAGTACAATCCGATAGGTGGCGGGGTAAGAAAGTTGATATAAAGTTGAGATCACGCGCCCCCCTTTAGTCATCATGGAGTTTATCGTTGATGTGCAAGGCTTCAAGCGACCGATCAACAAATTCGTCCCGAAGGAAATATCAATTGTCGAGGTGGCGAGCGTTGACTGCAAGCCCTTGACGTTCCTTTTCGAACCACCGTACGCCTGGAGTTCTCTGCCGGGAAAGTACAAGAGTACGAATATGTGGTTGGAGCGCAATTACCATGGTTTGCGATGGGACGATGGCGACTTTCCACACGACACCATCCCCATGTTCATTCGATCAATCTTACAACACGCTCGAATCGTCTACATCAAGGGATTGGAGAAATCGCTGTGGTTGAAGAAATTCACCGACCTAGCAACGGAGATAATCGAACTGGAGACTCTGGATTGCCCATCGTTGGAGAAGCTTGCGACAAAAGAGCTGAGAAACAACGGATGTCCTTACCATGCGACTCTCCACCCAAAATTCAAATGTGCCTATGAAAATGTGAAATGTCTGGAGAGATGGTTGAAAGAGCATGCGAGGAAATAAATTTTTTTGTGATTACATAATTTTTCTTTTTATTTACAAAAAAATTTTTACAAAATGTTGTCCCATTCACACGCACCCACCCACACACACACACACACACACACACACACACACACGCACACACACACACACACACACACACACACACACACACACACACACACACACACACACACACACACACACACACACACACACACACACACACACACACACACACACACAGAAAATGTTCTTAATGCTGTGATGGTGAGGTTCGTGGATTCCTTCGCACCAGATCTCCTCTAAGCGCTGATGTCAACCTGGAGCGCCTTGGTGATCCGAAACACAATCTTTTTGCCATGGATTCGCTGCCGCGAGGTTAGCAGAATTCCAGGCCTGAGCACCTCCGCCAACATCGAGCCTTTGTGATGTGTTTTTTTCCGAGACCCCATAGCGACTCGGGGTTTCTTCACCTGCAGAACAAAAAAACAGCATTTTTTCACTTGCAATTCACTTGAGCAGTCAATCGACATTAGACGCCTTCCTCCTCACCGCGCACTGCATTCGCTAGGTTCGTTTGCCAGGTTTTTGAATTCCATGCTATTGAACTTTCCACCGATGTAGACCATGCATAGATCGCCATTGTACGCTGACGCCAACATCGTCTGGAACGTCGCCGGATTCGTTTCAAGTACCTTGCTGATCCTCGCCGGTAGAAATACGGTAAACTCGTTGCGAATGTCAATCACGAACTTTTTGCCATATCTCGTGTTCACTTCCCGTATGTTGGTGATGGGATACTCCGACTCCGGGCTCAACTCGTTCAATTTCTTCGCCGGAAGAAAATCTGCGTATTTACCAATCTTATTGATCGCGTCCATTTTTCACTTGCCACCACAAAAAATAAATTTTCGAAATAGGGTCAGTTGAGTAGTCATTCAGGTAGAGGACTAGTAACTGCATTCTATTGTGGAAGGGAAAGCCTTTTAAGTGTATACCTGCGCCGCAGCGTCAGTTGGCAGTGAGTGTTCGTGAAGAGTGTACGTGTCACGCGCTGAACAGACGAAAATAATGCTGACTTCAAAAACCCATAACTTTAAAGTGACGGGTTTAATTTCAATTCTGCAACATGGATACGACTTCTGGTGGTATGTAGAACATGTTTTTACATCGGTTGAATCGAAAGTTTATGTATAAATGATTGAAATGTAGTATAGCCTTCGGCATAAATAAAATTGAATAATTTTGAAAACTTATATTTTCAACGGTCCGAAAAGTTATATATTTTGTCACATTTTGCAAAGCTCCTAGTCTCGGCCTTTAGTTTAATGTATAAGCTTTCGAAATTTACAAGAGTTACCTGCGGAAAACGTGCGTCTTGTCCGTTATGATTTTTTTCGCATCGTGCGGTAGCCGAGCGTGCACGCGGCACTATTGAGCAGCCGCTGCGCCTCTACCTGAGAATGGGTGAAGTAGCATCATAACGGACAAGACGGCTGTTATACGCTTGAAATAAATTATTTTAATATATATGTATGTGTATATATATATATATATATATATAAATTTTCTGTGATTTAATTATGATATATACGTATGCATATATATATATACATATTAAAATCAACCACATAAAAATTTCTTAAATATGAATGAAATGTTATAACATTCGAATAAAATATTTGAATATATATATATTATATAGTAAGCAAAGCTTTCTTTTAACCAAATCCATGTCAATATTTTCTGTCTAATTTTCTTAAAATTATTTCAATTATTGCGGTTATTTATTTGGTAAAATAATGTACATTGTTCAAGTTTTTGTATTAATTGAAAATTTTATCTTTTCCTTTAACACCAATTTTCTACAATTTTATGTCTTTATTACAGGATCCGGTTACAAAGAATTGGTGCTGACAAGGAAAGAAGTATTTCTGATAATCAGCGAGCATTTATCCGATAAATTCGCTTCCTTGATCGAATTTATGGTAGAAAAAATTTCCAAGGACACCGGACGTACAGTTGTAGTGCCTGAGGACTCGAAACAGACTTTTTCGATACTCTTCAATCAAATGAGAACGAGGTGGCAGCAAGCTCACAGAAAATCGTGTGTATTTTTCAAGAATAACGGTGAATGGCTTAGCAAGCAGGTATGTTTTGCCGCACCTACAGACACTGTAGTAACAAGCTCGGGTAATACGGGCGGCCGCCCGTCCCTTGAGTTTACAATGTCCAGTGAAATATCTAAACGAAGGAAGACCCAAGATATTCGTACATCGTTCAACTCGGTCGAGTTAGCATACGCTACTCAGATGAGCCTTCGCTCTTCAGGACAATCCGACGCCGCAAAAGTTATTAAGGACGTAACAATGACGAGTCCTTTAAGAGCTTCCAAGTATCGTAAAGCTTACTCAGCAACGGATGAAATTACTTTATCCGAAGAGGCTGCACTTTCCGCTATGATTGAATATAAATTCTCCAAGAGTACTTACCAGGGAATGAGAAGATTAGGGAAGGAAAATAACTGTAAGCTATATCCGTCTTACGAAAAAGTGATGAAAGCAAAAAAGCGTTGTTATCCACCACGTGATGCAATCAGGATTACAGAGAGTAGTGCAGAAGTCCAACTACAGGCACTATTAGATCATACAGTTGAACGTATTTTACTCGTCCAAAATGTACTCATTCAAAGATTGACTCCAGATAATGTTCGTAAAATGGACTTGATTTGCAAGTGGGGTTGCGATGGAAGTTCTGGGCAAAGTGAATATAAGCAGACGTTCAGTGATGACAGCAAATATGATGCGCATGTATTCTTTACTTCAGTCGTGCCATTACAACTCGTGTGTTATGATCAACAATCGAAGGAAGAAATAGTTGTTTGGAAGAACCCCAGACCCTCGTCTCCACGATTTTGTAGACCGCTTAGACTACTGTTTCTACGCGAAGACACAGAGTCAACACTTAATGAAGTCCAAATTGTTGAAGAACAAATAAAGTCACTTCGTCCATTCGAAAGTGTAATAGATGGAAAAGAAATCTCCGTGATGTACAAGTTGTTGTTCACCATGATAGATGGTAAAGTTTGCAACGCTGTATCATTGACGAAACTGCTCAACGGTGCTATTTGTGTGGAGCAACCAGCAAAGATTTTAATGCCATCGACACTGTATTGCAAAGGGAAATCAATGAAACAAATTTGAAGTTCGGATTGTCGACGCTGCATGCGTGGATACGGTGCTTCGAGTATTGCTTACACGTGTCTTACAAACTCGGCATTAAAAAATGGCAAGCTCGAAGTGCCGAAGAAAAAAAAATTACCCAGGAACGCAAGAGGGCCATTCAAGAAGGATTCAAGAAGCAATTGGGTCTAAATATCGATCGCCCAAAGCCTGGATACGGCAGCAGCAATGATGGCAACACAGCTCGGCGATTCTTTGAAAATTCGACGGTTTCCGCTGCGATAACGGGGGTCAACGAAGAAGTTATTAAACGCTTGTACGTATTCCTACAAGTTATATCGTGTGGCCACGAGATAAACTGTGAAAGATTTGAACAGTATGCTATTGAAACGGCAAGAAAGACCGTTGCATTATACCCTTGGTACTCCATGCCTACTTCGGTGCACAAACTATTAATTCATGGTCCAGTGATAATAACTCATACTCTATTACCAATCGGCCAATTATCCGAAGATGCTCAGGAAGCTCGAAACAAAGACATCAAACGATATCGACAAGATTTTGCGCGAAAAAGTTCCAGGGTTAAAACTATGGAAGATGTTTTTCATCGGCTCTTAGTTACTTCTGATCCGTACATTTCAAGTGTCAGAAGACTACCATAGAAGAAGCTGAAGAGTTTGTCGCCGGAAGCTGTAGCGATGTTGATCGCTCCTAAAGTGACTGCTGCAGCAGACGAATTTTGCGCCGAGATTGAAGCCGTGCCGGGAGTTGTAATAGATACAAACTCGGATAATGATTCTGACTCCGACTCCGACTCCGATTACGATTTTGATTAAGAATAAAATTTTCTATTTTTGAAACGTTCCGTATGTATTTTGGAAATAAAAATAATAATTGCGTAGAATACACTGTTCACGTTTATTTTATTATGATGATTTTTTTAAATATATTAATTTATCTATTTAGCAGGATACTCGGCCATTTTGTTTATAACAATTTGCTGTAAGCTCTTTGTTGCAAGTTATAAACAATAGATATCGGATTGGTAATCAGCGACCTTGAAAACCCGTATATACCAATTTTTGTCAACATCTGGTAACTTTTTAACGTTCATGTCGGCCATATTGGATCGGCCATTTTTTTTACGATAATTTGGCTTGCGGATTCGTAATCAGCGACCTTGAAAACCCGTAAATACCAATTTTTGTCGACATCTGGCAACTTTTTAACATTCATGTCAGCCATATTGGATCGGCCATTTTGTTTACGATAATTTGGCTTTCAGATTCGTAATCAGCGACCTTGAAAACCCCTGTAAGCCAATTTTCATTCCCGTCAAAGGTCATTTGAGGTTTTGGCCAGGTTTTTGGGCTTTTCTCCTACTGTGCGTCTGATCGTTCGAAGCTGTCTTCACGAGATTATATACTTGCCCCCTCCACGATTCCCCCTCCACTCTGAATCCTCGACCAATGACGTTTGTCGGTGGGGAGATTCTTCGCGCCGTGGCTCCAAATTTATTCGTTCAAATATCATCCTCAGCGAATGAATCTGCGCCCACGAGTCTATTTCTCCTTTCAATTGTTGAATGTCTTGCAACAATCGTTCGATGCGCACTTTTAATTCACGTCTCTTGCACGCATTTTTTTCGTTGCGGCGCATGATTCCGACGCCTTACGTGGCAACTTCTCAACAAGAGCCTATTTTTTCCGTAAATCACCTACAGCTCCGTATTGCCCGGGATGAAAATTATCATTATATGCTTCACTCCCTTTGATCTTTGGAACTTTTGAATCGGACGGGGGAGGGCCTTTTCGAAATTGATCTTCAGCAAACTTCTTCAAATTTTGAGAAAGAGGATTTTTTGAATCTCTGAAATGACTCATGTTGACGGGGGAAACGCTATACTGACGAATATTTTTCTAGACACCCCCCCTCGACCCTTCATCATGGCGGTCGAGTTTCAACGCGTTTATCGATATCGCATTTTATTTGGGGGGGGGGGGGCTTTGTCAAACGCAGCATCCACAAGGTGTGTGTGTGTGTGTGTGTGTGTGTGTGTGTTTGTGTCGGCACGCGCGTGCAAATGGAACGTCGCATCGCTCGAGTATAAACAGCGGTCTTTTCATCTGTTTATTTCCCCCTGTTATCGGGCTAAATTGAGGGCACGAGGGTCCGAGCGTGCAAAAATGTTTAAAAAATATAATTCGTAGAAATCTGACGAAATCCCACCGCCATTTTGACGCTATCAAATGTCACCGGCCGATGATAAATTCTCGGAAAATAATCATTCGACAACTCGCCGGTTTCAACACGTCGATCAACAAAACTATCGCATCTCAGCAAGAGGAGGTGGGAGAGGGGGGGGGGCTTTGTCAAGCCGCGGCAAGCGCCCGATGACTCACCACCCACAAATGTTTAAAACAATTTCTGACAAAATCGGACCCTCCACTCTTCCGCCCGCCGCCCCACTCTTCCCGCGGGAGGGGAGGGGAACTCCCTTTTACTAAAAAGCACTTCGACTCTTTGTCAGTCGTTGCGCGGCCTCGCTAGGAGTCGGACGTGTGTCCCGTGTTTACCACCCCCCGCCCCCGCCCCTCCTCCGAATTCCATTCGGGGCGAAGGGGGACTTACCACCATCGGTCGGTAAGCAGGTGAGCCCTACCATCGGTCGGTAAGCAGGTGAGCATCACCATCGGTCGGTAAGCAGTGCAGCCCTACCATCGGTCGGTAAGTACAGACATCGACAGTCGATCATGGGGTCGATTCTAACCAAAACCCTACCCGACCATCCGCCGATAACTCGGGAATCAACCTTTTTGGTTCGATTCTCAACTAAGTCGGTAAATGTCGGTAGTAGGAATCGTGGGTTAGAATCGGCCCCATTACACTACTCAGTTTCGCCATTTTGTAATATTTTTCCATAATTTTTTTTGCAATATGCTTCAATATATGGTTAATAATTACCCCAAGTATTATTTGTTTAAAACGCGTCGTGGCAGGCCGTTACAGTGGTAGTACCCCTTAAGGAAAATAATGTTTGCAAAAATTTCAGAAATTCATTATTTCTTAGAATTATGAGGGATAAAAAATGTAATAAGTTTTTTTTAAGAAAATCTTTTTTTTTCATCTTCAAATTTTCTCCGAATATCTCCGCAGCCTCAGGTTCACTCAGGTAATAGGAAAAAGGGAAATTTCCGGAAAATAATAATAATAATCATAATGTTTTTTTACGAAAATCTCATTTCTTTTCATCTTTAACTTTTCTCCGAATATCTCCGCAGCCTCGTCATAGCAAAAAGATAAATTTCCAAGGAAAAAAATGAGAAATCATGAATTTTCAGTTAAAAAAAATGTGTTTTTTGGGAAACAGACCAGTACTTGAATCTTTTTTAAATCATTTTTCCTCCGAAAATCTCAAATATGACTAAAATATGAGAAATTATGAAAAATATGGAGAAAGATTGGCACTAGGGGCCCTTCCGGACCGAAGCCAGGAACGCTACCAACGGGACCATCTCATCGCTTGTAGAATATGTGCACTTTCTGGTACTTACGATTCACGGCCGGATGGATGATTGGCTTGTTTTTGGGGATAATACTTTATCGCTTAATAAAAGTATGAGAATTAATATAATAACACGAATATAAATACATTTCTGCTTACTTTTATGAATTATATTTTGTTTGGCGTAAGGACGGGTGTGAGTAAAGCGTAAACAATTTTTTAGAAGATAAATAAGTTGTAATTTAGATTTATTATTATATTTAAATTAACGTATAAACTATGAAAATAAGCGATCAGAATGCGCGGTACATTTTTTTGTATACATTAATAACGCAGAGAATCAAGCGCTAAATAAGCATTGAAATCTAAAAGTCGTGCTCAGATTGCTTTTTCCCTCGAAACCTTCGTTTCGGCTTGGCCGCACATGAACGTGCTCAGCGTCCATGTGTTGGTGTAGCTGCCGAAGGCGCGGTTGGGGATCTTCGACCCCGCTCGGCTCTTGGCGAAGATGTCCGAGCGTCGCTCGCTCACGGGCACGCGCTATTATGATTGTGTGATGGGCGCGTAAGAGACTAGAGAGGGGGTAACTTTTACGCGCTATCTGGCTACACTGACTCGAACCAGAGCCGTCCGGACAGGAGTCTTACTCCTTTGCCGCTGGGCTGCTCGCCTCGATGTGTTCATGTACAAACTATACGGTACGTAAGCGGGTTCCCAACTTTGACCGGGGATTTCTCGAAAACGACGCCGAGTTGGCACCTATATTTTGGGGCTTGTTTCGTATCTACCCACACTATGCGCACGCGAAGTGGGAGCCCGTAACTCGATGCACCTCCCGGACCGTCCCCTCATGAGAGATATAAAACATACCGTATCTACCGATCATACTCATGATCGAGAATAAATGCAATAATAATTTTTTTAGCTATTATTTTTGTGTAATTTTTACCGTTATTTTCCGCAGTGCGTAAGCAGCAATCATATTTGCTGACTAAGAGGTATAGGACATACCGTATCGACCGATCATACCCGTGATCGAGAATAAATGCAAAAATAATTGTTTAAATAATTATTTTCGCATAAATTTTACCGTTGTTTTTTGCAGCACGTAAGCAGCAATCATGTTTGCTGACTGAGAGGTATAGAACATACCGTATCTACCGATCATACTCATGATCGAGAATGAGTTCAATAATAATTTTTTAAACAATTATTTTTGTGAAACTTTTACCGTTGTTTTTTTGCAGCGCATAAGCTGCAATCGTATTTGCTGCCTGAGAGGTATAGAACATACCGTATCTACGAATCATACTCATGATCGAGAATAAATGCAATAATAATTTATTTAACAGTTATTTTTGTGTAATTTCTACCGTTATTTTTCGCAGTGCGTAAGCAGCAATCATATTTGCTGACTAAGAGGTATCGAACATACCGCATCTGCCGATCATACTCATGATCGAGATTGAATGCAAAAATAATTGTTTAAATAATTATTGTTGCGTAAAATTTATCGTTGTTTTTGGCAGCGCGTAAGCAGCAATCATGTTTGCTGACTGAGAGGTATAGAACATACCGTATCTACCGATCATACTCATGATTGAGAAGAAATGCAATAATAATTTTTTAAATAATTATTTTTGCATAAATTTTACCGTTGTTTTTTGCAGCGCTTAAGCAGCAATCGTATTTGCTGACTGAGAGGTATAGAACCTACCGTATCTACCGATCGTACTCATGATCGAGAATAAATGCAAAAATAATTGTTTAAATAATTATTGTTGCGTAAATTTTACCGTTGTTTTTTGCTGCGTGTAACCAGCAATCATGTTTGCTGACTGAGAGGTATAGAACATACCATATCTACCGATCATACCCATGATGGAGGAAAAATGAAAAAATGATTGTTTGAACAATTGTTTTTGCGTAATTTTTACCGTTGGTTTTTGCAGCGCGTAAGCAGCAATCATTTTTGCTGGGAGGTATAAGACGTACCGCACATTTGTTTATGTAATAATTGTTAAAAATAATTAATTTTGAACAATTATCTCGCTGCAGAAAAGCGCGAGCCGCCAGCAAGAACTCTTGCTACGAAATTGAGATTTTCCATGATCTCGAATTTCGTGCGAAGTCAGCGATGACAAAGAAAACGAAATTCTTTGTCGACACTGACCGTGGGTCAGCGTGTGGGTATATACGTGACAGCATGCGGGAAGAAAACAAACTTCAACCGCGTGCGTCCGAGGTAGCGAATGCCACAGACTCACGAGCACATACACACGTTGCGTCGAGGCATAACAATACAATGTAAGCCTCGACGCAAAGTGGCTCGCGATTCCGTCGCAGCGTGCATTCGGAACGAACACGCGTTCGAGATGAACGCGCCCTGTGACGTCTAGCGGTAGGGAGTAGTAGCTCGTGCGAGCTCTGCCCTACCGATTCGAGCCGGGGCCGCGTCGGAGTTTCGCGTCGGGTGTCATTCCGTCTTAAGACGGAATGACACCTCATCGCGGTCGGTATGGTAGAACATTTATAGATACCCAAAAATCTCTGAAACGGCTCTTCAGATCCCGTCGAAACTTTGCCAAACGACGTCAAATAGATAGACGAACAGCTGTCTGCCCCTCAAATTTTCTGAATTTGAGAAAAAAAACGTAGATTGACTTATGATAACCCAATCTACATTTTTTTTCTCAAATTCAGAAAATTTGGGGGGCTGGCAGCTGTTCGTCTATCTATTTGACGTCGTTTGGCAAAGTTTCGACGGGATCTGAAGAGCCGTTTCCGAGATTTTTGGGTATCTATAATTGATCTACCATACCGACCGCGATAAGGTGTCATTCCGTCTTAAGCAGTGATATTGTGTAGACAAGGTCCCAAACATCTTGGCTGCATAAAAATGACTTCGAAAATGACAATATTTCATTTTTTAGGACTTTCATTATTTATTATTTGTTATTTATTATTAGTTTATAATTTATTATTTAATAATTTATTATTAACTAATAATTTGTTATTAGTTATTGTTGAGCACTATTATATTCGCAAACACGAGACACTCGAGCCTAGAGTGTCTCTTTGCGTGAATGTATGAGAGACGCGCAGAAGATTTTCAGTGCGTCTTTGGAGTGTCTTTCTGCGTGTCTCAAATACATTCACGCAAGAAGACACTCCAAAGCCGCACCAAACATTTGAGTTTCTCTTTGCTTGGATGTGTTTGGGACACGCAAAAGAAACTCCAAACGGTGCATGCATTATTTCGAATAATTTGGGTTTGCTGCTGCATGCAAATCTCTTGATGTTTGTAACGGAAGAGATGTGACATACTTATTTGCAGATCAAGAGCAATGCAATTTGTTAAAGGTGAAAATGGTGTAGCGACTTTAACGTGTTAAATCATATTGATTCTCGAGTGATTGTACCGACAGTTGATTACTCAGTGTCCGCTGAAAAAAGTGTAGATGTACTACACACACAATACTCATACCCCGATTGTAAAGATCGAGCCCTACATCCCGGCATGCAGTTGTGGAATAACCTTAATAAAGTTCGTGATACTGGAGTGACTGTACATGCTATCGATGGCTTTTGGACTTCGTGAAAATTTACACAGAAATCTTTTAAACATATTTACACAAAAAACGTTAAAGAATATTTACGCGAAAATCGACTATCGACGTGTCTCCAGCTCCGACACTCCAATTCTAGAAACGAGCGTAAAGTCGCGTCGATTTTAGAAACACTCCATCAATACACTCCAAGATACGAAGATCCCACAAATTCAGTCACTCCAGTTTCATGGCTTTTACGTGTTTCGTGTCTTTTACGTGACTGTCATACAGTCACACTTCTGTGCGGATAGACACGTCCTACAATCTTTCCAATATAATTTTTGGAAATTTTGCGTGAATTTTATTGAGCGTCGTATTATGTGTTAAAAAATTGAGATAGTTTCATCGTCTGGTAATCGAGATATTCAGTGTTTAAAATCGCAACTTTAACATGAGGTCTTATAAGAAGTTAGGAAGAAAGACGATTTTTTACGACAAATAACTTGATTTCCAGACGGTTAAACTTTCTCAAATTTTACCCACAGTTGAGTGTGATTGTTATGAAGATTCATACGAATTTTAAACAATTAATCTTGGAATTCATCTAACGCATGTCTAACGCGTGAACCTCCTAAATAATATCGGATATTATGTTGTCGTGAAAATATGCAATGAAAAAAAAATGTTTAAAATATTTGTTTGAAATAGTATCGTCTGATATAAAATCTTTGACGAAAGACAAACAGAGAAAAGAAAGGGTGCTTAGATACAATTTTGTTATCTTAACAGAATATTTTGTAGTGCAATTTCGACGTAGTTTTTTTCAGGCGGGGGAGATTCGGAACAAAGAACCAAGAGAAAATATTGCATTATACGTAATACCTATAATAACGCCAGGTATAGATTGTACGTGGGAATCTGAGTTCTTAAAAAAGTAGTAAAAAATGTCTTCTTACAAAAATATCAATGGGCCTAACCTTGTTGAGAGGATTCGTATGTCGACAAAAAGTTGACAAAATATTTTGTTTCGAAACTGTTAGTCACAGTCTTTCCAGAGAAGAGAGATTTGAGAGGAAGCAACAAAGAAGTAAAGATAGATTTGACGAGGATTAAAAAAAAGAAAAATGACAATACATTGTTAATCAAATTTGCCACAATAATTAACACACATTCAAGTGCAAATTACGAAATGAGTTCGTTGATTTATAATAACTCCATTTCAAACGATTGATATTATTTTTTTCAAGTAATAGCTCATGGGTATGATGATTTATAAACTTATTTTTTGCACTCATAAAAATTTTAGGGAAAATAGAAATATGAATTCGATGTTTATTTTAGTTCATGCAATAACCGATGAAAAGTTGCTGCATCTCACGCCGGACTTAATCGAAGAAATGATCCCTGCCATGGGGCTCAGATTGGAATTTTTAAAGAAGTGGACGTCAGGGCTTGGGCAGGAAACCCATGCAGTCGGTGTACGCAAATTTAGATCACTTACGATATAGTTGCATCGCTTTGAATGCATAAAGCAGTTTAAAAAATGAAATTTCGTTTTTCGCTACATCTTACTTACAATGTAAAAAAAAATACGATTTTTGATATCTATCTTCGAACATCGATACTTGAATGTTATTGGTTTTTTCTCAAAATTTGTCATGTGTTTTTTACACACATTTTAAAAGAAATTATATAATGTTGATAATACACTGAAAAAAAAATTCGTTCATCCATCCAAAATTCAGTTGGCTTAACAAAATTGTATCTTTAAATACGTTCAACTTGATTTTTGATTGGCATAACAAAACATTGTAGTTGGGCAGTAACCAAAGATACATTTAAACTATCTGCTTATTTAGCATGTCTGAGCAACTGTTAAAACAACAAAATTTCGAGACAAAAAAATGCATTTTGCACATTCAACGATTCTTTTTTCTCAGTGTAGAAATTCTGAGTGGGAAATTCTTTCGAAAATTATTCAAACAATTTGTATTAACAAGTATTCCAAAATAGACGCATGTTATTATTTCCAATTCTTTTAACAAAAAATTAAAAACGTTGCAACTATTTTAACAAATCATTCGGATCTGAGAAACAAAAATCTACATTTTGCTCAATTTTTTTCAGACTCCTCGTATTACACATGTACAAAATTAACGGTTTTTTTTCATCACTACAGACCGAAAAAATATTTTCGGAGATAGACGTAAATCAGCCTCATACAGAACTGGATTTTAAAATAAGTGAGCAAGAGGCATCCAGTGATGAATTCGCGTTAACCTTGCGGACCAAGACGTTGAATATTACAAATATTTTAAAGAAAAGTCCAGTAGGGACAACAATAAAAAAAACGTACAAGAAGACAAAATCTCTGAATAAAAAACACGTGGTCTTCTTGTGGAAATCATTCTGGTCGACCTAATGTCTAAAACGAAGCGGTATTCCATTTTTATTTTTGTACCGAGCAAAAATTTTGTTTACATACTCACAAGCAGTTTCTGTCCCAAACGCGATTGCCGTTCTCCGATTTTTTTTTTTCAAAATTTTAAAGTTCCTTGAATTTATAGCTTATAACAAATTCATGTATCTAGTAATAGGGAATATGTTTTTTCAAGTGCACAATGTAAAATTGTTGAAATGATTGATTGTAGTTTGACAAACGAAGACTTGGACCACATAGCTACAGCTATCGTCACCCTATTCCCAACGGAATCCAAAGGCACGTATTTTGTACCAGCGATACCAAAAAATATCGGGAGCTGGCAAATCGATGATCGCACGAGGAAAATTAGTTGACAGGTATCGCAACAGAATTCGTCGTCTTAAACAATTGGCTACTCCAAACACACACGAACAAAACAAAACGACTGATACGAAGGAAGGTGCAGGTATAAACATTTTTTTCAGTACACAAATATTAATATTATCTATATCATAAATAGTTGTAATTGTATAGCAAATAAATACTGATCTTGCGGCAAATTTTTAGAGCCTACTAAAGAAATATCAGAAGCAATAGACTGGCTGAAGAAACACTCAAGTCCTTGGGAAGTCGTGCTTGCCAAGTGGAAACTGACAACAGAATATCGGCGAAACATTGAAAAAAGATCGGACGTTGATGCCGGGGAAAATTTTCGAGCAGTGACCAATTCCCAAAACAAGACGATCGAAATGCAATGGATTTATTCGAAATAATCGAAAATCTGCAAGAGCAGAGTAAGACTGATGGCAGTAATCAGAATGATGAAAGTCCGGACGGTAATGAGGGTAAGTGTTTTTATTATTACTGTTTTATATCATTCTTGTACTTTATTTATTCATTTATTTTTCAAAAGTACAGACGGTAGGATCGTTCTTGAGTTGAAGCTGTTGTCGCACTTGCTGCCACCGAAGTCTCGGTTCAGGACAAAGAAAGCCAGTCGAAGCCGTCGATAAGTGAATCGAAAGATAGTATGGTAATGCATACACCAGTAAGTATAAGATTTTTTTGCTCAGAAAATTATAAATCTTTTTCGATCCATACATTTAAAGTAATGTTTATTTGTACAAAAAAAATAATCTATGTGTATATGTATTCAAAAACCAGCTAAATTGAAACTTATTTCATTTTTTATCGTTTTACAGCAATTATCCGACACCACCAAAGTCCAAGAGGACAAACAAACGGCGGCGGCCAGTCTTGGAGTGACGGTGCAGCCCTATATTATCGTGGTAGGCCCAACATTCTCCACTATTCGCTTGCCAGTTCACATTTGTGGATTTTAATACAGCGGTTGATTTACGGCTATAAATCGAGCCGAGACAAAATTCCGCCACACGTCACCGAAATGATGAGTGACAGATCAGCGCACGTAAATCGATCGGAAATGGATATGTTTGAGGCGGTAGAAAACTCGATAATACTTCGTTTCTACCTATTTCTTGCTCTTTGCATCATTTTTTGCGCACAATAAAATGATACATAATTTTTTTCCGCTCAAAAAATTGGAACGTACTCTACCGGTTTATGAATAGAAATTGCCGCGATAGTAACCTCTCTATTGCTTAGTCTCTACTGATTTTTGCGTTTTTTATTAATTTTTTTAAGTACAAAAAGTAACAAGTTTTGTTTCTTAACATCGCGCATCTTTATTTTACTCTTTGTTCTACTTAATTGTGTACTAATTTGTACACTTTTTTTACGAAGACCAACAAGTTTTTTTTCAAGTATCTCGCATAATAAAATGATGTATCATTTGGTCTACCAACAAAATGGAAAAGAAAACTCCCGATTATACTTTGTTTCTACCTATTTTTCGCGCTTTGCATAATTTTTTGCGCACAATAAAATGATACATTTTTTCCGCTCAAAAAATTGGAACGTACTACCGGTTTATGAATAGAAATTGCCGCGATAGGTACCTCTCGATTTTTTGTCTCTACTGATTTGTTGCGTTTTTTATTATTTTTTTTAATGCAAAAAGTAACGAGTTTTGTTTCTTAACATGGTGCATCTTTATTTTACTCTTTATTCCACTTTATTTTGTACTAATTTGTACGCTTTTTTACGAAGATCAATAAGTTTTTTTTAAGTATCTCGCATAATAAAATGTTGTATCATTTGGTCTACCAAATAAATTGAAACATTCTACCAGGCTTCATAAATAAGAACGGATGTGATAGAACCTCTCTGTTCGTATTTTTCACTAATTTTAGAGTTTTCGTTCTGCCATAAAACAGCAATTTTTTGTAGCGTTTCTTAGATTAAGGCGTTACCCACACTTGTAGCGCAAAAAAGGCCTTTTTCATGAATTTTTTAAAAGAAAACTACAAAACTTTTTTAATCGATCAATATATCATCTTAAAGAACACATCTTGAAAAACTAAAGTAGTTTTATATAAGTAAAGCTTATCTAAATAAGCTTTACTTATAGTTACTAAATAAGTAGCTTTATCTAAATAAAGTAATTTTTTTATTGAAAAATATTACACTGTTTAGTGGCAAATGGCCGTCAATGAAATAATGTTTTTATATGCACAGTTTGCGGTGACCAACATGCGGAAAAGTGGATCATCTGAAAAAAAAATGCGGATGGATTTAGTCAAATATAAGTATAAACTAGTCTTCAATCGAAGGATTTTAAAAAATATTCATTTTTCACAAAATGGCGGACAGTCAAAGTTAACGGTTCGATTTTAACGAAAAAAACGGCCGTTTTTTGGATATAAAACGGCCGTTTTTTCTAAAAAAAAATCGAACGATTAAAGACTACATTTGTATGTATTAAATAAGCCTGCAAAATTTCAAGAAGATCGGTTCATTAGTGTTCGAGTAATCTTGGTCACCGACTTCAGAAATGCCATTTTGAGAAAAACGCGTTTAAAGTTTCTCTTTCAACGCTCTTTCAACGACGATTCTTCTCTTTCAACGCTCATATCTCAGTCAATTTTGTTCGGATCGACTTGAAATGTTCAGGACATATTCTCAGATACTTATACTTCAAAAAAATGCAATAAAAAAATTGATTTTTTCAAAATCGCAAGTGGGGTTAACCCCTTAAGGTCTAACGATGATTGTGTGCCCTTTCTGTACGAAGACATTTTCTTCGGTAGAAATTCTCGCAAACCATGTAAAAATGCAGCACAATGTTTCAATGTCGTCATCTTGTCGTTGTAATCAAGCCGAATACTCAAGAACTTTTAATAATTTTTACAGTTTAAAAAGGCATTTATCTTTAAATCATTCTGTGCTGTGTGCAAATCCCGACAGTGAAAAAGTAACGCCAAGTAACAATCAAACACCCAGCTGCAGTACTCAACCCAAAACTCCATACAGTTCTAGCTCAGTTTCAAATATCACCGCTGGTACTTGCTTTCAAACTGTGCCATTTCCAAATCAACAATCATCGGCGACACCATTTGTTGCAGATTTTTCGTCCATTTTAAGAAAAGAAATAACTTCGTTCGTTTCTGACCTGTACTCGGTGCCAATCCTTCCACGGTCGCTTATTTCTTCATTGACTCACAACGTAGATCATTTATATAATCGAACTCTGATACCTATCTTGCAACAAATATGTAATTCTTCCACGGACCATCAACAAACTGTATCGGATCTCTCTCAATTACTGAACTCCATGGAACATGGTTTTGATGATTTTAAAACTGATTATAAGTCTGTACAATTTTTCGAAAATTTAGGCTCACTCATTCCACCACAAACATTGTGTGTCCATTCATCTTTGAGTTCTCGTTTGATATTGGGCTAACGTAAGGCTGTCATATCAGAAACTACCATTCAATTTTGGCACATCTAGAAAAATCCAAATGCAGTAAAACAACAATATCAAATGTTCAAGGTGAGGTATGGACAACGATCGAATCGAAATATCAAGAGAAATATATATTCCCTCTGATACTTTTTTTTGACGATATGGAAATTAATAATCCTCTCGGTTCCCGTGCTACTGTACGTAAACTTGGTACTGTCTATCTCTCATTGGCGTGTATTCCATACGAATACTACAGCATGCTGGAGAATATATTTCTCACCCAACTCCATTGCACCAAAGATTTCAATCTTGTCGGAAACGAAAGAATATTCCACAAAATTATCGAGGAAATTAATGATCTCTCAAAAGAAGGCTTGGTGGTGAACATTGATGGGCAGGAATGAACGATTTATTTTAATTTATTCGCAATTATTGGCGATAATCTTGGACTCAATACTATATGCGGTTTTGAGAGAAGTTTCAACGTAGAATACTGTCGCAAAATATGCACAGCGAATAAAGACGAAAGAAAAACTATGGTTAAAGAAAATCCTGAACTATTGCGAACAGTCGAAAATTATTCATACCATTCCGTAAACAACTCCTTTGGTATCAAAGAAGTATGTGTTTTTAACGAAATAAATAATTTTCACGTAATTGAAAATGCAACAGTTGATATCATGCATGATATTTTCGAGGGCATTTGCAGGTACGAGATCCCTAAACTTCTCAATATTTTCATCTCGAAGGAACGTTTTTTCTCTTTGGACATTTTAAATTTGCGTATACAGGATACGGATTACGGTAGAACCTTTTCAAAAAATGTGCCAATTTCAATTTCGATCAAAGCTCTTCGTTCAGAATACCTAGTTATCTCTGCATCAGAAATGGTTTTCTTAATTGAACATTTCGGTATTCTCGTTGGGGATCTTGTGCCTGTAAATCATGAAGCTTGGGATTTTTTTTTAAACTTTGCGCGAAATCATTAGCATAATAATGAGTCCATCGATTACGTTCGATACAATACAACTGTTGGAAACGCTTATATCCGAACAACATACTCAATATTTAAACATTTTTTCCGAGCCACTCAAGCCAAAGCATTACTTCTTATTGCATTACCCTCGACTTTTAAGAAGAATGGGACGTCTTAGTAATTTGACAGCTTTTCGTTTTGAAGCGAAACATAAATTATTTAAGGATAATGCAAAAACGATTACGTCTTGCAAAAATTGCCCTTACACACTGGCACTGCGACATCAACTCACGTTGTCTGATCGTTTTCTCAAGAGAGAGGGATTTTCTAGTAGGTTGAGTTTGGGGCCCACATTAGAAGAAAAAATTGATGATTTGAGAGGTTTAGTATGTTTAAACATGTCGTACCACCGAATGTGCAGTGTACTCAAATTTTGGATTCATGGGTAAAAATGAGAGGCGTCGTTTATTACAAGGGTCATGCTGTGGCAACTGATTACAACGGCTATTTGACGACATTTTGTAAATCGCATTATTTTATTATCGACCAAATGGGTCAAGTTGCATTTCTTTGTACAAAATTTATAACTAAAAGTAGTTTCAAACATGTGTGGGCTTTCGAAATTGAAGAGACACGTGAATGGCAATATATTAATTTCGATGATTTATTTAGTTATAATCCGAAAAATGTGATGACAATGGCAGACGGGAAAGCGTATATACTTTACGAATAATGTAATATGTTCCTACGAATAAGAATACATATGTATATGGCAATGTTCCTACTTCTTTAATAAACACGACATTCCTTAATTTTTACATAAAGTTATTTTTCATTCCATTATTCGATAACACAGCTATCAAAAAATCTAAAAACTGCAATTGGTCATTACAATTGCAAATATTGGTGTCTGGGAATATTATCTTAGTTTTATTTAATATTAACAATTATCAGTTGATATTTAATAAAACAGATAACATTTCCATATATGAATATTTGCAATAGTAACGACCAATTACAGTTTTTTTCAATTGAATATTAACTGCATAATTGTTAATATTCAAACAAATAATTATTCGTAACGAAGATTTATTAAGTTGGATCAACAAATCAATAACTACAACCAACAAAATATTGCGTGCATCTCTAAAAATTGCTTTGTCAAGTGAAGAAACTGTACCTGAATTGGAAAAAAAAATATGTTTGAGCATACACACAAGTTCAGTTATCTTTGCAAAGCAAAATGGTTCATCGTACTAAATGCGTTGTCATAAATACTTTGCATTTCGTCTATTCAATTACACTTCTACATCGCCAACAATTAATTATTCTGTTAGCGCAAAACAATGTTGATTCTATTGAAATGGATTTTCGTGGATTTCAATAAAACATTAGAATACATAAATCTTTGGAAAAGTCTATAGAACTAAACCAGTGGGTTTTGAAGACGAAATTGGTTTGTCAAGTGAAGGAACTGCATGTACCTCAATTGAAAAAATAATATGTTGAAGCACATACACAAGATCAGTTATCTTAGCAAAGCAAAATGGTTCATCATACTAAATGCGTTGTCATAAATACTATGCATTTTGTCTATTCAATTATACTTCTACATCGCCAACAATTAATCATTCTGTTAGCGCAAAACTATGTTGATTCTATTGAAATGGTTTTTCGTCTATTTCAACAAAACATTTGAACACATAAAACTTTGGAAAAGTCTACAGAACTAAACCAGTGGGTTTTGAAGATGAAATTGGTTTGTCAAGTGAAGAAACTGTACCTCAATTGAAAAAATAATATGTTGAAGCACATACACAAGTTCCGTTATCTTAGCAAAGCAAAATGGTTCATCGTACTAAATGCGTTGTCATAAATACTATGCATTTTCTCTATTCAATTATACTTCTACATCGCCAACAATTAATTACTCTGTTAGCGCAAAACAATGTTGATTTTATTCGAATGGATTTTCGTTTATTTCAACAAAACATTTGAACACATAAATCTTTGGAAAAGTCTACAGAACTGAATCAGTATGTTTAAAAACAAAATATCCGAAAAAATGAACAAAATATTTCCTCAGATCAAACTTGTAATGTGTTACGGTAATCGTATGAACAGTTGAATACTCTGTAAACTTAGTTGAAGTAACATGATTACGATGTTTGAATAACATTATAATAATTATTTTAACTGAATTCCACTCGATTCAATCGTTTATTTCTTTTTCGGGACTTTATATATAATTGTTTCTAGCAGCTTGTTAATTACAACGAAATTTACCGTTTTTAATCGAACAGAGGTTTCTTGAATTGAAGAAGCATAATCTTGTCTCATATAAATATGTTCATTTATCAACCGATAATTTTGTTCGAGGGAATGAACACTTTTAAATTGAACATTCATGCAGATAGTTAAAATGTATCTTTGGTTACTGCCCAACTATACTGTTTTGTTATGCCAATCAAAAATAAAGTTGAACGTATTAAAAGATACAATTTTGTTAAACCAACTGAATATTGGCTGGATGAACGAATTTTTTTTCAGCGTATGTATACGTACGGCAGGTTGGCGGTCCAAGAGCCTCGCGGTTGAGATATCAGCGCGCGGGCTCTGAGTGTAGACGTCGCGGGTTCGATCCCCGGTAGCAAGGTTTTCCTCAATATTAAACGTATATAAATTAAATATAATAAATAATGCCTGGACAGGTGAAAGTAGCTACAGGGAGAGGAAATTCGAAATTTTGTAAATATAAAATGTAGAAAAACATTGATAAAAAATCGATTCACCGGCGATCGAACCCGGACCGCAAGCATCGTTAATCCGTCATGCTGCCAACTCAGCCACGACTCTCATTGAGGATAAAGAAACATTTATGATATACGACTATCCATACACAAGATTTCTTTTTGAACCTTCCACAGTCGTTTCGGCGTTTTATTTTTCAACGCATTTCGTCGTGGGTTTTTTGGGTAAACTTCCAAAAAGCGGGAACCGACTTTCGACCTGAAATTTGGCATACACCTTCCTTTTAATGTTATAAGATATCCCCTAAACGGATTTTTGGCGACACGCCATAGTTTTCGAGATATCGATTATTGAAAGTAATTTTTTTTCATCGCGCGGCTTCTATAGCTATAGCTGACGGGCTCGGCTATGGATATATCTATATATCTTATTGCGCTCTCCGCTTTGTGCGGATCTTTGTCTGGTGTACCCCCCGCCCCGCCCGCCGCGAAATTCGGCCGCATAGTCGTTTTTGGTGTATTGCTGGTTTTTGGTTTTCACGTTTGATGGAGAATTTATTCGTACCCAAATATTTAGATGAATTTAGAAAAATGTATTGGTATCCAAAGTCGGATATGTGGAATCGCGGGGTGCGAAGAACACTTGGGTGGGCGCAGGGCACCTCGGATGGGTGTGTGGAATCGTGGGGTGCGTAGAACACTGTGGTGGCCGCAGAGCACCTCTTCCATTTTTTTCTTCACCTTTCGTTTATTGTTTTTGGTATTCTTATTCGATTTTTTTTCGTTGAAACATTTTTAAAAATTTTTTAAATTTTATTTTGTGATTTTATCTTTCATTTTTTCGATTTTCGAGTAAAAATGAGAATTCGCTATATGAGGTTTAACACCTTAAGGTAGTACCTCCACAGAAGAGTTGAATTAAGAAATGGTTGAAATTTGACATATACGTTATTTAATACATTATCCAAACATCTGTGCAATTTGAATAAGTTTGACCACCCCAAACCCGAGATATTTACACTTAAAGTTGGCTTGTTTTACACGTAACAAATGCGTTATGATGGGCAAACAGAGCATCATTAATTGTACCGTCAAAACTAAAATTAAGAAATTGATAAAAAACGAGTATAAGCTACAGTAAGATATCACGAATAATGTGAAAAAAATGAGAATGATTCACCATCTAGTTTCCAAGATATAACCATGAGAAGCCTTCACAATTTTGGTGCAAAGCCTGGCAAAGCCTGGAAAAAAAACAATTGGGGCAAAGCCTGGACAGTCCCGGCAAAAAGTTTACTGGCAATGGTCGATCAAAAACACAATACAAAATATATTTTACGGCAATAAATGATATCCATCGTATTATCTACTAGTACCGAGTCAATATTGCGGAGTTTTTAATTTTATTCATTACTAATTAAACCAATTATCAATCTTTTAAACATGAACATGGTATGTAAACTTTTGGTTGAAATTTTCGCAGAGGAACTACCTTAAGCGCGCCGGTCGTGCAAAAGTTGGAGAGGGGGTTTCTCCAAATAAACTCGACGAAGATCCGGACAAAGCGGAAGGCGCGATAAGATATATAGGTATAGCCATAGCTGAGCCCGTCAGCTATAGATAGGGTAGGTGCGCGATGAAAAAAATAACTTTCAAAAATCGATATCTCGAAAACTATGGCGAGTCGCCAAAAATCCCTTTAGGGGATACCTTGTAATATTGAAAGGAAGGTGTATGCCAAATTTCAGGTCGAAGTTCGGTTTCCGCTTTTCGGAAGTAACCCATTCATTTAATGTATATTCCAATCCGCAGTACGGCCACACATATGTCGAGCTCGATCAGACGGAAAACCTCGCTCCGTTCACCTGTCAAGTGAGCACGATTGGCGACGGGTACAGACTTTTCCGCCGCCCAGCTACCCATTCGTGATCACGCTGACTGCGATACCGACTTGAGCGGTGATCACGACTCGCGCGGCTACGAGGGAATCTGCAACCTCGACAGAAGCGAAGATCACGAAATTATATTCCCGAACTCGCCGCTGCGAATTAGCGCCATTTCTGAGGCACGCCGAAAACAGAGATTAGTAGGGAAATGTAAAACGCTCTCCTTTTCGGCGTGCCTCGGAAATGGCGCTAAATCGCGGCGGCAAGTTCGGGAATATTATTTTGTGTGCATCGCCTCTGTGGAGGTTGCAGAATTCCTTGTAGCCGTGCGAGTCGTGAGCACCCCTCAAGTCGATATCACAGTCAGCGTGCACACGAATGGGTAGCTCGGTGGGGGAAAAGGCTCTGCCCCTCGCTCACTCGACAGGCGAACGGAGCGAGGTTTTCCGTCCGATCGAGCTCGACATACGTGTGGCCGTACTGCGGATTGGAATATGCATTAAATAAATTTCAAAGAGAAAAACATGTATCGAGAAAATTATTTTCTCTCGGTTGGCCGTTTATGCCGAGAATGCGGGTCAAAAAAAATTAACGACGAACCGCGTTAAAAAATAAAACGCCGAAACGACCGTGGAAGGTTCAAAAAGAAATCTTTAGCCTTTGCCGCGGTCGTTACGGCGTTTTTTTTCAACAGTAAACATGAATAAGCGTGTATCATAAATGTTTTTCTATCCTCAATGAGCGTCGTGGCTGAGTTGGCAGCGTGACGGATGACGATGCTTGAGGTCCGGGTTCGATATCTGGTTAATCGACTTTTTTTAATCTATTTTTTTTCTTCATTTTATATTCAAAAAATTGCGAAGTTACTTTCGCTTTAGCTATTCTCGCCTGTCCAGGCATTATTTATGATATTTAATTCATATATGTTTAATTTAAAAAAAGACATTGGCTACCTGGGATCGAACCCGCGTCGCCTGTACTCAGAGCCCTCACGCTGATATATCAACCGCGAGGCTCTTGTGACTGCAAACCTGCCTTACGTATACACACTTATCCAACCTTAAAAAAAAATTCGCTGCATACCAATTGCGTATTGTTTTTATGACCC
This sequence comes from Ophion ellenae, assembly GCA_963210295.1. Classification (NCBI taxonomy): domain Eukaryota; kingdom Metazoa; phylum Arthropoda; class Insecta; order Hymenoptera; family Ichneumonidae; genus Ophion; species Ophion ellenae. The sequence goes on along the minus strand of OY723385.1, from coordinate 26,177,838 downwards.
CAAAGTATTATTGAAGACAAATGAAAACAATTTTTCCAAATTTCTAGAGTGGTGTTATCCCTTAAAGAAAAGAAATTGATTTTTTGATGGTTGTAAATGTATATCCCCTCTTAAAGACTTCAAGACGTCTGGCCACCTTGGGCGATCGAAAAGTGGGTATATTTAAGAACAAATAATAAACTCGAAAGTATGGGCCGGAATATTTTTATTTTTGTACACAACGTCAAAAAGGGCTTTAAGAATAACGTTAATAAATTTCCGTTCAAAATATTTAAAAATGGCGCCGTTATGCACATTGCCGCGGTGGCCCTCCGCACGATACGCGCGGTTGTTATCCCAGCTGTTACCCGGTCATGTCACATCTGCAAAAAAAATCAGCTCATCCGTGAGTAGTGTCGTTACAATGTAGCGTAGCGGTTTTTTCGACCATAAAAAAAATTATGGTGAGCCGAGGAAAAAAAAATTTCATTTTTCACCGTAATTATGGCTGACCATAATTTTTTTAATGGTAAAAAAAACCGCTTCGCTACAGTGTAGCGAAAAAAAATTATGGTGAGCCGATGAAAAAAAATTGTACTTTTCACCGAAATTATGGCTCACCATAATTTTTTTAATGGTCGAAAAAAACCGCTACGCTACATTGTAGCGACACTACTCACAAATGAGCTGTTTTTTTTCAGATGTGACATAACCGCGTAACAGCTGGAAAAACGACCGCGCGTATCGTGCGGAGGGCCTCCGCGGCAATGTGCGTAACGGCGCCATTTTTTAATATTTTGAACGGAAATGTATTACCGTTATTCTTAAAGCCCTTTCTGACATTATGGAAAAAAATAAAAATATTCCGGCCCATACTTTCGAGTTCATTAGTATTTTTTTAATATGCCCATTTTTCGATCGGCCAAGGTGGCCAGACGCCTTTAAAGAATCTCGTACGTGTTAGCGAAAACCGGCAGAAAATTATGAAGCAACTCGTCCACTTCTTTGATGTTGGCTATTTCGGTCAGTGGCGTAGCGTGGGGGGGCATGGCCCCGGGCGGCGCCGATGTGGGGCGGCGGTGGGGAGCGGCACTTAAGGAAACGTTGCGAGGTCGATGTCTCCGATTTCGATGAAATTTGGCATGCTTGTAGAATGGGTAAAAATAGGCGACACGTATTTTTTTATATCGGCGGAACCCGATTTTTAAGGGTTGAAAAGCACCCTCGAAAATTGGGGTGTTTTTAGTTTTTCGTCGATAACGTTTTAACGGTACGAGATATGAAAAAAAAACTTCAAATTGCAACAATGTTTATTTTTTTGTGTACTATACATTGGAGATGAGAACGATGCAGATAGCAACAAATTTCACATTGTTTATTGCAGAAATGCAATTTTTTCAACCGTATCTCCGAGAATTTTTAATCGATTGGGATGTAAATTTGCATACATGTAGGGAATGGAAAAGTGCGGATACGCATTTTTTCTTTTTCCGATATCTCACAATTAAGGGGTTGAAACTGCCCGTCGATTTTTTTGCCGAAAGCATCGTATAATCAGCTAGTCTTTTGGCATTTCGGTCTAAATTCACGTCAATATATGTTCGTGTTATGACGCAATTGCATATTTGTAACATTCTAGCTGCCTCCCCCCCCCCCGCAACGGTCACCTCTCGAAAGGCAAACGTTCGAAGTTCTTACCGTGCGGCATGAACGAAAATTTGTAGAAATAAAAATGGGTTACAAAGAAAGTACAATCAGTCAAAATAGTCGATACACATTTTCTCGTTTTGGCGGAACGACACTCGTAACGGGTAAACACACCCTTAAAAACTTCGTTCTTTCTATAGCTCGTGAACGGGCCGAAATAAAAATAAAGTTCGAAAGTAAAAAATATTGTATTCTTCGACTACTAGACGTTCATGATAATAATGATAAGTACAGCAATAAATGGCATGTTGTTTATTGCAATAAATCGTGAATTACTTGTGAAAAATCACCCTTCAGTTTTCCACTAATATGGGCAGAGGCAAAGATCGCAATCACGGACTGACTTCGTGCTTCGGGAAGCAACTGGATTACAATTGTATATTTACGAAGAAATTCTCCCCCACTCCGTACTGCCTTTGAAGATTACAACACAATCGGAAAAGTGTTCTCACGCTTACTCATTTAGGAAACGTTTCAACTCTATGTTTTTTTTTATGGATTATACTTATTACAATAATGATGGTCATGATAAAAGTGTTTGAAACAAAGCGATTTCTTACACCACGCACAAGTGATAATAGCTGCTTCGCTGCATATATCGTATGTCGGTACATTTTGTGAAAAGCAAAATTCTACCGGATTTTCGAAGTTTGGTGGTCTTTCTTCTTCGTACCCGCTTTTTTACCACGCATATTTGAAAAGGTTTGTAAACCGTGGAGATGAAAACTGGTTGTGTGTAAGAGATTATAATTTAACAATATTGTCACTCAAATGCAGATTGACGTCGTAATTATATAATATTACTGCGTCAGAAAAGTGTTTGACGAAGTTTTTCCCCATACGGAAGCCATAAACATCAAGGGGCTGTATCATTCCAGTCGTACTTGCAGGAATTACTAATTATCGGATGGACTAATTGTCTACGGAACTAATGAAACTGGTGCAATATATTTACCTGCTGGCATGGTTAAAACTTTAATATCTTTCCCTTGCATATCCACTTCTTTAAATGCAGTTGGACATTGACCGCTCCAAGATTCCAGAAGTATCACCGATTTTGGACCCGTATTGGGAATATATACTTCTTGGAACCATCGCTTGAAATGATTAGTCGGCATTTTTCCAGATTTCGAAGCCAATAGAAATATATTTTCGGCTCTGAACATAGTTTGTTCCACTTGAGGACTAAATTTGCCAGTAGGCTCGTTTAAAACGATCAACATAGGTGCCAAAAGCTTGCCACTCGCAGAAACCAAAGGCTGTATAGTATAACTGTGTGTTGTTGATGTTTTCGATTGCACGACTGTCTCAACGGATTTCTGCCCTTCTTTTGCCAATGTGCGGCCTGTACGTAGGTCTAAATTGAATTCACTCTGATCAGAATTAAATGTGTTTTCAGCCCCAACGTTGGCTATGTTGACTTTCGGCATTTCTATAAATTCGATAACTTTGTTTTGAAGTGTATCAGCGTTTAATAATTGTTGTTTTGTTACATATTTAGTAATCGTCCGTGACACAATTCTACGTTGGTTTTTTAATGTCCTTAGCCAAATAGCGGATGCTTGGAAATTTACGGCTGGTATTTCTACAATTTCTCGTCCACGTAAGGCCCATCGTCGAAGATCTATATCATGGACAGGCAGCCTTTTGTCCAAAGCATCATCAAAATTGTTTAACGTATAGTGAGCTATCTTTGTTAACTTTTCTTTGTAGGTGCCACCCTTATTTATACTATGGGCCTACCGGCGCAACTGCGGCTCTGATTGCACCCTTTTGAATTACGTTTGAACAGATGATAACTTTCTATTCCCATTTGCCCCGGATCTCCAGGAATCTACAGCTCTTGTCTTGTTTTGGTAACTCAATTCTTCTATATCTTGGGTTCATACATTTTCATCATTTTTTGGATCTAGTTATCGTTGTCCGTGCCAATCTCCTTCACTGTCATCTTCTATTGCGGCTGCTTCATGAATTTCATTTGGTGACAGAAAATCGAAACCAGTTTCGACTTCCATTTTCATAGGTTGGTCCATCGCTTCAATGATCATGTTTTCTAGATCCTTACTGAACTGTATTTCCTGTTCGGTGATTCCGGTAGAATTTTGCTTTTCACAAAATGCACCGACATGCGATATATGCGGCGAAGCAGCTATTATCACTTGTGCGTGGTGTAAGAAATCTCTTTGATTCAAACACTTTTATCATGACTATCAGTATTGTAATAAGTATAATCCATAAAAAACATAGAGTTAAAACGTTTCCTAAATGAGTAAGCGTGAGAACACTTTTTCGATTGTGTTGTAATCTTCAAAGGCAGTACGTGGCGGGGGAGAATTACTTCGTAAATATACAATTGTAATCCAGTTGCTTCCCGGAGAACGAAATCAATCCGTGATTGCGACCCTTGCCTCTGCCCATATTAGTGGAAAACTGAAGAGTGTTTTTTCACAAGTAATTCACGAATTATTGCTCTAAACAACACGCCATTTATTCCTGTATTCATCATTATCATCATGAACGTCTAGTAGTCGAAGAATACAACATGTTTTCCTTTCGAACTTTATTTTTATTTCGGCCCGTTCACGAGCTATAGAAAGAACGAAGTTTTTAAGGGTGCGTTGACCCCTTAAGAGTGTCGTTCCGCCAAAACGAGAAAATGTGCATCGACTATTTTGACTGATTGTACTTTCTTTGCAACCCATTTTTATTTCCACAAATTTTCGTCCTTGCCGCACGGTAAGAACTTTGAACGTTTGCCTTTCGAGAGGGGACCGTTGGGGGGGGATGTTACAAATATGCAATTGTCCCATAACACGAACATATGTTGACATAAATTTAGACCGAAATGCCAAAAGGCTAGCTGATTATACGATGCTCTCGGCAAAAAAATCGACGGGCAGTTTCAACCTCTTAATTGTGAGATATCGGAAAAACAAAAAATGCGTATCCGCACTTTTCCATTCCCTACATGTATGCAAATTTACATCCCAATCGATTAAAAATTCTCGGAGATACGGTTGAAAAAATTGCATTTTTGCAATATACAATGTGAAATTTGTTGCTATCTGCATCGTTCTCAGCTCCAATGTATAGTACACAAAAAAATAAACATTGTTGCAATTTGAAGTTTTCTTCATATCTCGTACCGTTAAAACCCCGTGCGGAAAACTGATAGGGCATCCCTAATAAAAATAAGGGCCTTTCAGGGCTTCCCTAGTGCTTTCCCTAGTAGGGATTTCCACAATGGGCCCAGACTTGGCCATTATCGGGATAAACTTGTAGGGATTCCACAATAGGCCCCGACTTGGCCATTATGGGGATAAACCTGTAGGGATTTCCACAATAGGACCCGACTTGGCCATTATCGGGATAAACCTGTAGGGATTTCCACAATAGGCCCAGACTTGGCCAGTATAGGGATAAACAACTCGGGATTTCCATAATAGGCCCAGATCTGACTATTATAGCGATTAACTAGTATACATAGCTTAGGCTACATGGTTGATGATATTTCAATTATGCAAATCGATTATATACATCGATCGAATAATATTATCGAACGCAAATTGGGAAAAAGCGTGAGGGCATTGGCAAATAAAAAATTAACGATGAACACAAATATGCAGACAAACATCAGACAGTATTTATTTATCAAATTAAAGAAACCTTTTACATAGATATAAACAATTACTCATGGTTTCACTCATACATGGAGTAATGCTAGCGCATAAGTGTGAACAGTCCCAACCGGTTTTCTCGACATTTTTATGGCAACTAATTTCCGCTCAATACTCATCATAGGGAAAATTATTTCTTCTGAAGACTTCGCTGATATTTCCCATTCATAAACTTTATCTGACTGTGTAGGATAAGTAAATAAATTGGTCTTTGTTTTCCAGATCTTTCCCTCAATGGAAATAGATTCTAGTGATTCAGTAGACCCATATATTTTTTTTTATTTCTACTACACATCCATTCCTTAGAATGGATTATTTTTTGTATTAATTTTGTCATGGCAGTTTGCCATAAAGGCTCACATGCAAATACGCAATCACATTTCTACGCGGGCACACATACATACACATGTACTCACGCCCACACCTATGCACATGAACAATTACATAAAAACAAATACAGATATACCCTGACGCATTTAACATACAGGTATATCCACTGATACGGATATTTTATGGCGCTGAAATGGTTATGATGAGGCGCCGTTGAGGCATTTTCAGGGCGCTAAAATGGTTTTGATGAGGCGCCATTGAGGCAACTTATAAGGCCCCGGTCGTTGCGTCTTTAATGGCCCTTGTTGACAAAGTGTGACCGGCCGCTAACGGCCCTCATGTGGCTTCCAGATTAGGGCCCGAATAAAGTTAGGGGAATATTATTGGGGCCCGATCACAGCCCCAACTCAATTTCCACACGGGACGTTATCGACGAAAAACTAAAAACACCCCAATTTTCGAGGGTGCTTTTCAACCCTTAAAAATCAGGTTCCGCCGATATAACAAAATACGTGTCGCCTATTTTTACCCATTCTACAAGCATGCCAAATTTCATCGAAATCGGAGACATCGACCTCGCAACGTTTCCTTGTTAGTTGCGAAAATAGGGCGGGGGGCGGCAAATTTAGGGTTAGCCCCGGGCGGCAAAATCCACGCTACGCCACTGATTTCGGTGTTCGCTATTTTTGACCATCGCTCGTTTGCCTATCTGAGATCTATACTTTGGAAGTTTGTATCCGCGATATAAATGTCTTTTTACTATAGATGGTATTACCAATATTAGATACTCACGTCTTTCCATTTCGGAGATATGGATGTTCTAAATTGTTTGAATCTGTATTTGTATGACTCAAACTGCAGACAATCTGAATACACGTTCTCGAATAAATAATCCTTTGGTGTAATAGTTATTCAATTTTGTCATCGGCCGAAGGATAACATTTTGAATAATTTACAGTTCGTTACTTTGAGTTTATAATTCTGTCATTTCGAAATCTTTGTCGTTCTATATTTGGCCTTTCAAAGTTTTGACCCCCAACCCAATGTGAAATGTGTTGAAAAAAATGCCGAAACACACTTATCCAGTGTGAAATGTGTGTTTGAAAAAAATGTTGATCGAGAAAGGCTTAAAGTTCTCTTCGAGCCTTTCTCGATCGTTTCGGCACTTTTCTTCAACAATTTTTTAAATTAATTTTCTAAGGGGAAAAGTAAAAACTGATTTCCGTATTGAGGGAAACATTTATTTTTTTGTCATATTTTTCAATACTATTTGCACCAAAATTTGGAACGCCCGCTCGTTTTGAGCAACTTCAACATGCGTCCGGCGGCGGCGGGGCGAACGACTGCGTATTCGATCGCGTCGACGATACCCGCGGCGTCCTTGCTGCGGCCGCTCCCGTCATTCGTGCCCCTGTTCTTTCGATGGCCTGCCCTTCTCGCGTCCTTGGGCTCCCTCGGGTGGTTCTTGCCACTGCGGCTGCTGCTGACGACCACGTTTCTTTTTGTTGCGGCGTCAAAATGTCGTCTTTGTAACTGTACAAAATAAATAATAAAATGTACAAATAAAATACATTACTCACATAAATTAAGGGATATTTAAAAAATTACGAATTTTTGGCTGATTTTCAACAAGGGATAACTCGGAGAAAAATGGTCGTACAGAAAATAAAAAAAAGGAAATTATATCTTCAAGTATCTAGTTTTCAGATCTGGACTGTAACATTTTTTAGCGTGGGTGGTTTTTTTGTAATCATGCGAAAACCAACGAAATTTTTTTCCCAAATTTTTGCCCGTCTTTAAAATGGTCTTTAAAGACGATTAAAATGGTGGACTTCAAATACTTTTTTTATCATCCGACTATAAAAGGCTTTTAGACAATTTAATCAGCTTTAATTTGAACTTTTTAACAAGCTCTGTACGATGTTTTGGTGCGGAGTAATCGTCGATCAAAGCAAACAAGTCCATTTTAACTTTGACAATCAATTACTCGAGAAGTAATGATCGTACAAAAAATAAAAGTAGGGTTTTGGAAACGACAAAACATTTTCTATGATATGCAATTAGGGGCTGTTCATAAAACATTTTTTTTCGGTGTGATGACGTTGACTGAAAAAAGTTTAACATTAGCCAATTTAAGGATATTTGGAAAATTTGGTATAACTTTGGATATAATGCATGAACAAAGGATATCGTCGGTAATGTTTTAACCTCGAAGTGTCCCCAAAAAACCGTTAAAGTTGCAAAGCGCTGCGATTTTATTTTTCTTAGTGCCCCGAAGGTTCAAATTTATCGTTTCTGTCAAAAATCACCGTAACAAGCAATTTTTCGATTTTTATTAATTTTTTTATCTTCAAAATATTTTTTAGCAATAATGCGTAATTTATTTATTCAAAGACATCAATTACCAAGAAAAAATTAAAAAAAAAATAATAGTAATAAAATAAATTCAAATTTTTAGGGTAGTTTTGAAAAAAAAACTGTTTTTTGTGTTTGTTAAGAAAGTGTATTTCAATGATTGAGGCTGCAAAAAAATTAAAAGTTCAAGATTTGTGTGAAGAGAATCAGTCGATAGTATATCAACAGCAAAGGTGGTTAGACTGGTAAAAAAATCGACCAAATTTTTTTTTGACAAGAGATTATCGTTCACACGTGAAAAAGAAATTGAATGTTTTTTATTTGAATTTTTTTTTTATTTCGAAATTTTTTATTACATTTTTTTTTCAACTGTAAAAACTGTTTTTTTTGTACTGTAAAAAAAATTTAATTTCAAAATTTTTTTTCACGTATTAACGATAATCTCCTCTTGTGAAAAAAAATTTGAGTGATTTTTTTTTACCAGTCTAACCACCTTTGTTGTTAATATACCTCCCTACTGTCGACTGATTCTCATCACACAATTCTTGAACTTTTAATTTTTTTGCAGCTTCAATCGTTGAAATAAACTTTCTTAACACACAAAAAACAGGTTGTTTCAAAACTACCCTAAAAATTTGAATTTTTTTTATTTAAATTTTTTTTTCGATTTTTTTTCTTGGTAATTGTCGTCTTTGAATGAATAAATTACGCATTATTGCTAAAAAAACGTTTTGAATATGAAAAAATGAATAAAAATCGAAAAATTGCTTGTTACGGTGATTTTTGACAGAAACGATAAATTTAAACCTTCGGGGCACTAAGAAAAAAAATCGCAGCGCTTTGCAGCTTTGAGGATTTTTTTGGAGACACTTCGAGGTTAAAACATTACCGACGATATCTTTCGTTCATGCATTATATCCAAAATTATACCAAATTTTCCAAATATTCTTAAATTGGCAAATTTTCAACTTTTTTTCAGTCAACATTGTAACGGGTCGACGTGTGTCCCTGTCGGTAAAGGTGGGGTGAATATGGAAGGAGAGAGTGAGAGCGTGGGGAGAAGGTCGAGAGAGTAGCGTGCGAAAGGGAAATTAAGAATTCGGTGGAGATTCTTGAAGAGAGGAGGTCCGAAGGCGTGCTCCCTGATAATATTGAGAGCAATATCGAGCTTTCATCAAGTCACCCGAAATTTGGGATTCGAAGCTCGACACCGACCGGTGGTATAAACCAGATGCAGGTAATTAATTCACCCGCATCTGGCCCCGGAGAAAACAAACGCGTCGGGGATCGGAGGAGCCTATCCGCCTCCCGTACTCCGAATTAACACCGATCATCTGCAAGCCAGGAGAATTCGAATCGCCCATCGTCAGCCGACCTCTTTCGACCTCTCCGTAGCCTTCCCGAAAAAAAAGCGTATGTAAACGACCTTTATATTTTAAAACTGTAAAAAGATTGTTGTCGAGCGAAAAATAAAACAGGATTATATGATAAAATAAAAAGAATTGTAACAACATCACCACTCCGAAAAAATATATTTTATCAACAGCCCCTAATTGCATGTCATAGAGAATATTTTGCAGTTTCCAAAACCCTACTTTTATTTTCTGTACGATCATTAGTTCTCGAGTAATTGATTGTCAAAGTTGAAATGGACTTTTTTGCTTGGATCGACGATTCCTCCGCGCCAAATCATCGTACGGAGCTCGTTGAAAGGTCAAATTGAAGCTGATTAAATTGTCTAAAAGACTTCCATAGTCGTATGATAAAAAAAATTCTTTGAAGTCGACTGACCATTTTAAAGGCGAGCAAAAATTTGGAAAAAAATTTCGTTGGTTTTCGGATGATTACAAGAAAACCGCCCACGCTAACAAATTTTACAGTCCAAATCTGAAAACTAGATACTTGAAGCTGTAATTTCTTTTTCTTTCTTTTCTGTACGACCATTTTTCTCCGAGTTATCCCTTGTTGAAAATCAGCCAAAAATTTGGAATTTTTAAAATATCCGTTAATTTGTGTGAGTAGTGTGTTTTATTTGTACATTTAATTATTTATTTTTTACAGTTACAAAGAAGAAATTTTGGCGCCGCAACAGAAAGAAAAGTCGTCGTCAGCAGCAGCCGCAGCGGCAAGAGGCACCCGTGGGAGCCCAAGGGCGTGAGAAGGGCAGGCCATTGAATGAACAGCGGCAGGAGCGAGGGGAGCGGCCGCAGCAAGGACGCCGCGGGTACCGTCGACGCGACCGAACCTGCAGTCGTTCGCCCCGCCGGATGCATGTTGAAGTTGCTCAAAACGCGCGGGCGGTCCAAATTTTGGTGCAAACAGTATTGAAAAATATGAAAAAAAATTAATGTTTCCCCCAATACGTAAATGAGTTTTTACTTTTCCCCTTAGAAAATTAGTTGAAAAAAATGTTGAAGAAAAGTCCCGGAACAATCAAGAAAGACTCGAAGAGAACTTTGAGTTTTTCTCGATCGGCATTTTTTTCAAAATACATTTCACACTGGATGAGTGTGTGTCGGCCTTTTTTCCGACACATTTCACATTGGGATGGGGTCAAAACTTTGAAAGGCCAAATATAGAACGACAAAGATTTCGAAATGACAGAATTATACACTCAATGTAACGAACTGTAAATTATTCAAAATGTTATCCTTCGACCGATGACGAAACTGAATAACTATTACACCAAGGGATTTTTTATTCGAGAGCTCATTTATTTGAGAACGTGTATTCAGATTGTCTGCAGTTTGAGTCGTACAAATACAGATTCAAACAATGTAGAACATCCATATCTCCGAAATGCAAAGACGTGAGTATCTAATATTGGTACTACCATCTATAGCAAAAAGACATATATATCGAGGATACAAACTTCGAAAGTGTAGATCTGAGATAGGCAAACGAGCGATGGTCCAAAATAGCGAACATCAAAGAAGTGGACTAGTTGCTTCATAATTTTCTGCCGGTTTTCACTAACACGTACGAGATTCTTTTAAGGCGTCTGGCTAGATGCCTTAAAAGGCGTCTAGCCAGGCTGACACATCTGCATCTCATGTCACATCTGCAAAAAAAAATCAGCTCATCCCTGAGTAGTGTCGCTACAATATAGGGTAGCGGTTTTTTTCGACCATTAAAAAAATTATGGTGAGCCGAAGAAAAAAATTTGTACTTTTCACCGAAATTATGGCTCACCATAATTTTTTTAATGGTCGGTAAAACCGCCACGTGACATTGTAGCGACACTACTCACGAATTAGCTGATTTTTTTTTATGTGACATGACTGGGTAACAGCTGGGACAACGACCGCGCGTATCGTGCGGAGGACCTCCGCGGCAATGTGCATAGCGGCGCCATTTTTTAATATTTTGAACGGAAGTTTATTAACGTTATTCTTGAAGCCCTTTCTGACGTCATGTAAATAAATTAAAAAAAATTCCGGCCCATACTTTCGACTTTATTATTTTTTCTTAAATATACCCATTTTTCGATCGCTCAAGGTGGCCAGACGCTTTAAAGTCTTTAAGAGGGGATATACATGTACAACGATAAAAAAATCCATTTCTTTTCTTTAAGGGATAAGACCACTCTAGGAATTTGAAAAAATCGTTTTTATTTGTCTTCAATAATATTTTGGGGTCATAAAAACAATATGCAATTGTTATGCAGCGAATTTTTTTTTTTAAGGTTGGATAAGTGTGTATACGTAACGCGGGTTTGCAGCAGGGGGCTGACACTCAGCTCACAGCTCACTCTCGATGACGCCAGCCGCTACGTGGCGCTGACAGTACTCCGCGCCGTCCGTGCTGCGCTTGCGCCACGCTTTTGGCATATTTTATTTCATAACAAATAACTAAAGAATAATTGAATATATACATATAAGTGTAGTAAATATGTACAAAATTTTTAGCCTGTTGTCTTAATGATAAGTCTAATAAATATACAACAGGCTAGAAATTCTGTACATATTTAATAAATTTACATGTACAGGGTGCGCCAGAGAAACTTACTTATTTGAAAGGTCAATAAAAACAAAAGTACTTTAATTATTGTTTAAATTTTTTTTTAATTTGAGAATACAATATCCCAATTTTTTTTCATGCAGTCTTGAAAATGACATCGGATAAATGGCGACCCCCATTGCGCATACACTGATGAAGTCGATTTTTGAAATTCGTATCCACTCTTTGCAGCATATCAATCGGTATGTTGGCAATGGCGTCGCGAATGTTGTTCTTGAGGTGTGCTATGGTCCGTGGTCGATCGACATAAACCAGAGATTTCAAATAACCCCATAAAAAGAAATCGCATGGAATCAAATCTGTAGAGCGTGCCGGCCATTGGAGATCGCCTCTGAGAGAGATGAGGCGGTCGGGGAAATGTTGTCGCAACAAATTCATTGAGTCTCGTGCTGTGTGTGCTGTGGCTCCATCTTGCTGAAACCACACGTTCCTAACGTTCATTTCTTCGAGTCTTCGTCGAACAGTGGTGTCAGAAATTCCCATAGCAGCTGCGTGTTTGCGAGCCGAACGCCGGGGAGAACGCACAACTGACTGCCTCACTCTTTCGACATTTTCCGGAGTTCTGATGGTCCGTTGAAGTCCATTTCTGGGTTTAGCGACACTTCCACACTCCCGAAATGAGTTAACCCACGACAGAATCGAATTACGGCCAGGAACGAGTCTGTGAGGAGGAATTTCAAAGCGAGCGCGGAAGGCACGTTGCGTAGCAACAAGTGAGCGACCGTTAGAAAAGAAGCTCTCGACTGCGAAGGCCCGCTGCTCTCTAGACCAGAGCATGATGGCAACTGACTAGAGGGAGAAACAAACTTGGGAACTTCCCTCTCCAGATGCGCCCCCTCTCGCCCCTCTACCCGCCCAACTCACCGCGCGGGAATTTTTTCAAATAAGTAAGTTTCTCTGGCGCACCCTGTATATGTTCGACTATTTTTTAGTTATTTGTTATAAAATAAATATTGTCAAATGATTTCTCCACAATTATATCTATATTTTATTATAAAGGTAGGACAGGTTTAATCTCCTAAATGTACACAACGGGATCGAATATTATCAAAAATATATTTTACTTCAAATCACAGATTTAAAAGTTATCGTGTTACAGTAGTTTATGTTTTACAATGTTTAGCCATCTTCTTTCCGATTTGATGCTTTTTCTGTTGTTCTGAGTTAAGTCGTGAGCAGTATTGATGCATGCGCATTGTCACGTAATATTGAATTACATGCAAAAGCATCTCGCCAGCGTGATTTGTGCATGGGAAAGAAAGCTTCTTGTATGCGAGTACGTCATCCAAAATGGATTCGAAAACATGAGCTGATGTACAATGAACCGAGAATCGTTGTTCTATAAAAAGCACAAGTCGATGCAAATTGCTATTTGGGTGAATCAATGGACCGCGCATTAGATAATTTGTGATAGTTGATTCAGGGAGATGTCCTCCATTTTCTGAACTCAACAAAGCTTGTTTACACTCCGTGCATTTAATCGTTTTCCTGATTTGTCTCGTCAAGTTAGCGGTAATATAATACATGACACAATTGGAAACTTCAGGTTTGCTGTAATCGTGTTCAATTACATCCTCAAGATCCCAGCTATCGTGCCTCGCCGCATTTGAAAGCCTGTCTTTAATCGATCGCAATAGATCAGATTTTCTCGAATTACCATAAATGGTTTTTAACTCAGCAAGTGTGACGAGGGGTTGATGAGGTTTATCTCCGGAAACAGAGCAATTTCCAGTTTTAGGTGGTTTGAGGACGCTAAACGTCGCGAGAATTTTATGAATTTGCAGGAAAGTATAACTTGATGGGTGATCATTACAACCGCCGGCTTGACGAATTGTACCAAAATATTTCTAAAGAGAGAAAATAAGAAAGAAACAAAGAAATACGTTAATGCGTGAAGTTAGTGCCTTAATTTGACAAAAGAACCTGTAACAAACATTTGGAAAATCATGACGATGTTATCTTTCTAATGCGACATTGGATAAAGCTGTTAGTTTGTAGCGCAAATTTTGAGAAGCATGGGGAAGCAAACGAGGGACGGACAGATAGCAATCAACGATGAAAAATGAAGCCCGATAATTTTTTTAAAATGAATACTTCTTATGTGACAATGAATAGGCATTACGGTCGCGGTGTTAAACCGGTCAAGACAATGCAAGAATAGATGAAGAGTGACACATTTATGAGCGAGAGAGAGTGAGTCAGCGCAGAAAGAGTATAGAATCTCTAGCGTGTGACTGTATGAAAACGTGAAAAATTGTAATATTATGCTTCTATTCGACTCGGAATATGAAGATCGGATGATTTTTCGATTTTTGGCGAATCTTCAAAGTCCGACATTCGATTTCACGAATTCGGTGCGTAGTACAAAGAAGTATTCACCTATTTTTTTTGTTTTGAAGCTGCATGAAATTATGTTAATTTTCTCCGAAGTATAATATAACCTCGAGCGGATCCTGATTGATTCGGCCCGTTAAAACATACGGAAAGTCACATTCATTCGTCAGGTACGTTACGATGTCGAGAGTTGACTTTAAAGTCACTCTCAAGCCTTCGGCAGTTTGCGGAGTCAGGAACAGATCCTTCGATAGCAAACCCTTTTCTACCTTTTCCTCCCACGAATCCAGCTTGCAAATAGAATCTTCGAGAATCTGTAAAATAATTATGAACATGAAATACCGGCTGTTATATGATTATCATGGGATATTTTTTCAGTTAAGTAGATCACTTTAAAATCGATATTGGCAGGTTGCATTCCTTCGATGTCGTCTTTACGATTGAGCGCGTCGAACATTCGATTTATCCACTCGCAGAAAGCTGCAGTTCCTTCACAATCTTTCAATTCCGGGACGTAATTTTGAAAGAATCGAAGTCCGCACGCGACAGTATTGCTGAAAACCTATGTAAATGGAGTTATTGTACAGTTTTTTCACCAACAAATAAACAAGCAACGAAGACTATACATCTGGGAAAGAGACGTAATTACTGTACCTGCACAGCCAAACGTACTCTCATTTTTGATGCATTATTGAGTGCAAAATGATTCGAGGACAATTTGGAGCACATTAGAACTTGGCCGGGACCGGCGAGTTCTTTATCCTTTTGATGCAGCATCTCGATATCGTCCCACTTAACCGGAGATTCCGTTGGATCCATCTATATCACAAAAAATGCCGTCATCTAATAAACATCTAGTTGTACGAACAAGATAAAATAATGAGGATGCAATGTGCACTTTGGTAATTTGACGAGTTTTTTTTGTAAACTGGAAAAAATGAACCCTAAAAAAAGGAACAGCTGGAAAGTGCTCACAAAGCTTCCTCTATGGCGAAACAAAAAAGATTAAAATCGCCAAAAGATTCAATATTTACAAACCTGCAAAATCTTCTTGCCATGCAGTCGATTGCGAATGGTTTTTATTAAATGCGGAGTATCAGAGAATACAAAAATCCAACGCCCTTCAGCCACAGGGTGTTCAAAGGAATTTTGCAAATTTTTTCTCTGTCCGCTGATGCCCATCTCGCTCCAAAACTTCCGGTTAGTACTCGCTCCATCCGTCACGACTCCGTGTACTTTTGTGCCGCCGTTTTCGAGTAATACAATTGCCTTCACGATCAGTTTCGCAAGAACATCGCCCTTAACAGGTCCTCGCGAGGCAAATACAGCTATCGGCTGCGTGTAATCGTCGCACAATGGGTGGAACATAATTACCAAACCATGGTTGGCTTTCTCGTTGAAATCAGAAGCCTGTTCTCCATCTTTGCCGAAGTCGATCAATCCCTTATAAGAGAATGATTTGGTATTAACGTTGACACTTTCCCTCGTTGCCATTTCATCGATTAATAAAATTCCGTGTTTTTGAATCTCGTTTTTTTTGGCGAGAGATAATTTTAGAACCTCAAAGAATCTAGGGTCGAAACCACACGTTGTGTCAATCGAGGAAAGGTGTCTGCAAAAAGGTAAGTATTTTTAGGGCGTCCTCAACTTCGATAACCAAAATTATGTATATGGGTAAGTCTAGTTTTTGCATTATTCCAAATGGAAACTATATAATCCAGTAAATCTAAATTGAAAATTATTAATTGCAGATGCACAATCAAAATGTATATTGGTAAGTATATTTAGATAAAAAATACAGAATTGTAAATAAAAAATTACGAATAAATACTTGTAGTTCCAAATATTACTTTTTAAATATGTAAATAGATTTTTTAAATTACATTATTTATATTTCAAGTACCTTCGGATTGTTCGAACGTCGGGAAGTGGCAAAATATGATTTTCGTGCAAAAAGTTGTACCCTGCAGGCGATCGCATGTGCAGCAACATGGAGAATAACAACCATTCTTCCGAATACCTCCTTCCTCTTGAATCCTCACGTTTCGCAGCAGCAACAATTTCTCGTAGAGCGAGCATTTGATTTTCTGGTACTTTTGTCGATTCCAAATACTGATCCAAGGATTTCGCACTGTCCGACAATTTCTTTTCACACTCATCAATTGTCGATTTGAGTTTTGCAATCTCGGCTTTTGCGTGCAATGCAATCTTCTCAGCATTACGATTCTTCACTTTCAGCTTTGCTATGACGCTTTTATCTTCGGAGGGTACTCGCAGACCACTTCTTCCTGTAGCATTACTACACTTTTTAATTCGTCGACACTTTGCAGCCATCGATTTTCTCGCCGTTCGACAAGATGAGCAAACTAATGTACTTGAAACCAGCAGAGCACACTTCGCGTGTCGCCAGGTTCCACTCCGGTCTCGGTACACTGCACTCCCTCCTCGACATTCTTGATCAAACATCTTTGTACCAGTACAAATATTGAGATCATTTAGCAAGAGTAATAAATCTTGCAATTTTTGGACAGAACGCAGAGGACTGACATCAATCTTGAGATCCTCTTCTACTGGTTTTCCCAAAACATTAATTTGAAATGTCATGTCAGCTTTAACGATGATTTCTTTTAGTGTGAGCGTTAACAATTTTCCTCCGATCTTGGCGCACCTGGAGATATAACATACGATCAATTTCGTATTCTCGTGAGTTACGGTTTGCTTATTCCATCCAGGTGGCATTGATATATCTGACGCCATCAATTGCTCAAACGTTACTGGAGGTGGAGAAACATTGGTATTTTCCGAACTTGATTTTGGCGACACAGGAACAGATGCGCTCTCTGATAACCCACTTTCAACAGCTTCAGATGCAGATGAAGTGTCACGTGTAAGCTCGCAGTGATTAACGGTGTGATACACAGCGTCATCGCCAAGAGGAACAGCAGCAAGAGTTTCAATGGGATCTGCCTTCTTATCAGCCAATACATCTTCCTGCGGCTTTATTAATTCTGTCCAAGGAAATTTCGATGGAACGGAGCCTTTTTGGAGACGAGGAACTTTGTATTGTGTCTGGAAAATAGAAAATGTAATTCTATTTACACTCCCAACAATGATATAAATTGTATATTGTAAACAATGACTCATTAAATATTAATAATAAATAAGAAGGAAACAGTGACATTGTCAATAATTTAATTAAATATTTAACTTACAACACCGAGCACTGTCCCATCAGGAGCCACGTGATTTCGCTGCCACACGATTTCATCAGCACGAAAATGTTTTTCACACACTGATTGCGCCGATTTTATCGCAAGACCTGAAGGTTTAATCGCAGTGTACCATAGCTCTCGAATTACTGGATCCCTCGGAACCGTAAAAAGATGGTTTTTTTCAGAATTCGAACGGTATCCCGACGTACACCCAATTATCGCACACGTGGGCATTGCTATATTAGTATCCCATTTCACTTTAGTCTTTTTTACAATATACAATTTACGACGCAAAACTCACGACCACACTTATTACCGCACACACGCGAGACAAGACAATTAATTAACAAATTTTTACGAATTTTACGAATGTAGGATGTAGCATCTGACCCATCAGCCGGTTAACCTGTCATGGCCGGCGGGGGGTTCGGGCAAGGGAGTAGAGGCGCGGAAGTATGCCAGCGCCGCGCGGTGCGAACTAACTACGGCGCATAGAACGAAGAGAGGTTCCCTATAGGAAATCATAGGAGTGTCGGGGGGCTGGTTTGCAGTCACAAGAGCCTCGCGGTTGGTATATCAGCGTGCGGGCTCTGAGTGCAGACGACGCGGGTGTGATCCCCGGTAGCCAATGTCTTTTTTAAAATTAAACATATATGAATTAAATGTCATAAACAATGCCTAGACATGCGAGAATAGCTAAAGCGAGAGTAAGTGCGAAATTTTTTGAATATAAAATGAAGAAAAAAAATAGATAAAAAAAAGTCGATTAACCAGGGATCGAACCCGGACCTCAAGCATCGTCAATCCGTCACGCTGCCAACTCAGACACGACGCTCATTGAGGATAGAAAAACATTTATGATACACGCTTATTCATAATGTTTACTGTTGAAAAAAAAACGCACTAACGACCGCGGCAAAGGCTACAGATTTCTTTTTGAACCTTCCACGGTCGTTTCGGCGTTTTATTTTTCAACGCGGTTTGTCGTTAATTTTTTTTAACCCGCATTCTCGGCATAAACGGCCAACCGAGAGAAAACAATTTTCTCGATACATGTTTTTCTCTTTGAAATCCATTTAATGCATATTCCAATCCGCAGTACGGCCACATATGTCGGCTCGATCGGACGGAAAACCTCGCTCCGTTCGCCTGTCGAGTGAGTGAGGGGCAGAGACTTTTCCACCACCGAGCTACCCATTCGTTGCACGCTGCTGCGATATCGACTCGAGCGGTGATCACGACTCGCGCGGCTACAAGGGAATCTGCAACTTCGACAGAGGCGATGCACACAAAATCATATTCCTGAACTCGTCGCCGCGATTTAGCGCCATTTCCGAGCCACGCCGAAAAGGGAAGCGTTGTACATCTCCCTACTAATCTCTGCCGAAAAGGGGAGCGTTGTGTAGCTCCCTACTAAGCTCTGCATTAAAATGCACAGATCGGACTCCTCCCCAAGAAGACTAGAGCTAAGGGGTACGAACGCTTACGGCGATCACGATCCAAAAGCGTCCAGGGAAATCCAGTTATTAGTGGTTGGTGGTTTCACCGCGTGCGTCGCTGCTCATCACCGAACCGAAATGAACTGAGCGACAAGAAGGCAACCGACGCCATCCCCCATCGATGATTCCCGCTTGTCATCCATGTTGGAATAAAGCGTGTGCGGACCGTGCGGACTAACGAATTTCGCGATTAATAAAAAATAATTGTGTCTCGGTGTGAAATATATTTATCGTGATACGCGGCGAAAACTATCGAAGGAGTGTTATGTATTGTCTGATGTTTATAAATAAACTTTGTTTGCTACTGCTTCCGCAACGATAAGAAAACATATTGACTGAATTTCGGTATTTCGTTATTATTTTTTATCTGTGCAACGTACAGTATCATAATATGGAAATACGATGTGTGATAATTTGTAAAACTTTTATCTGGATTAAAAAATTCTCATGAATGTTCTTGTGTCTAGAAATAAATTCTGTTACTGCATCTACAACGAAGAAAAAATATTGTCTTAATTTCTTTATTTCGTTCCTATTCTCTAGCTGTACGGCGTATCATCAGTGTGAATATGATGTGATTCAAAATTCGTATCAATTTTCTAGTGCCTATAAATGCATTTTGTTAGTTACTGGTTCCGCAATGAAAAAAAATATATTGTCTTAATTTCTGTACTTCGTTATTATTCTCTATCTGTACAGCGTATCATCGGTGGGAATATGATGTGTGATAATTTGCAAAACCTCAGTCGTGATTGAAAATTCTTATCAATTTTTCTTGAGTCTATAAATGCATTTTGTTAGTTACTGCTTCCACAACAAAAAAAACCATATTGACTTCATTTCTGTATTTCGTTATTATTCTTTAGTATATAATATGTGAATGTGATGTGTGATCATTTGTAAAAGCTTTATCTGGATTAAAAATTCTCATGAATTTTCTTGTATCTAGAAATAAATTTGGTTTGTTACTGCTTCCGCAACGAAAAAAAAAACATATTGACTTAATTTCTGTATTTAGTTGTTATTCTTTATCTGTACAGCGTATCATATTGTGTGATAATTTGTAGAGGTTTTATCTAGATTCAACATTATTATGAATTTTGTCAGGGTCATAAACTATTATCTTGTCATGGGGGAACCCTTGCTAGCGCGATCTCACGGAAAAAATCAAATCTGTGAGATCGATTCATCTGTACAGTGTATGAATGTGATGTGTGATAATTTGTAAAAGTTTTGTCTTGATTCAAAATTCTTATGAATTTTCTTGTGTTTATAAATGAATTTTGTTTGTTAGTGCTTCCGCAACGAAAACGAAAATATGTTGACTTCATTTCTGTATTGCGTTATTATTACTTATCTGTACAGCGTATTATAATGTATGAATATGATGTGCGATCTTTTGTGAAAGTTTTGTCTGGATTCAAAATTCTCATGAATTTTCGTGTATCTAGAAATAAATTTAGTTTGTTACTAGTTCTGCAACGGAAAAAAAATATTGACTTAATTTGTTTATTTCGTTATTATTCTTTATCTGTATAGCGTATCATAATGAGTGATCATTTATAGAAGTTTGGTCTAGATTCAAAATTCTTATGAATTTTCTTATGTCTATAAATGAATTTTGTTTGTTACTGCTTCCTCAGCGAAAAAAAAACATTGACTTAATTTCTGTATTTCATTATTATTCTTTATCTGTACAGCGTATCATGATGTCTGGTCATTTGTAAAAGTTTTGTCTGGATTCAAAATTCTCATGAATTTTCTTGGGTCTATAAATAAATTTTGTTTGTTACTGCTTCTGCAATGAAAAGAGCATATTGACTAAATTTCCGCATTTCGTTATTATTCTCCAAAACAATCTATATTATCTATATAAGACTTCTATCTATCTAATATATAGAAATTTCCTGCACCAACTGGTTCCACAATTAATTTGATCAAATTATTGTTGCATATGAAGTAGCCAAGGGTGTTTCCTGCATATTGTACGGCACCGGTTTGTTCCTGGTTTTAATTCGGTTCGGTGGAGAGCAGCGCCGCCCTTCTCATCTGGATTTCCATGGACGTTTCTTCAACACTGCGTTCGTACTCCTTACCTCTAGTCTTCTTGCTCCTCCCACTCTAGCCTCCATGCCTGTATGTAAGACCGTGGCATGGAGCCTAGATACCAGGAGGTTCAGCGAGGCCTTTCAACTCGTCCCCAAAATGAGAACAAGAAATGATGGCGCTGGGGTGCTCCGGCACCTATATGTATATAGATATACGCTAAACATGAGTGCGATCTAAGACAGATCACAGATGATGTACCGAACCCTCATTAGTGTTAAGGGATAACACCACTCTAGGATTTTGGAAAGACGTTTTCTTTCCTAAAAATATTTTGGTGTCATAAAAACAATATGCAATTGGTCCTGTAGCAATTTTTTATTTGAAGGGTCAATTATCGATTTGGCCGCAGTGCCTTGGAACGCGCGCTGAATTGCTCGTACAACTTTAAACGCGTTTTTCTCGAAACCACTTTTTTCGATCTCGGAAGGCGGATTACTCGACCACCTTTGCATGCATCGATTTGAAATTTTGATAGCAGCTTCACAATCATATTCTTTATGGAATTACGTAGCCGTTTTTTTTTTATTAAATGTAAACTTCTTTTTATAAACAATTTACTACTTTTTTTGGCAAAAAATAGATTTATTTCCTTCAAAGTGCGCTATTTTTGCAAAATTTGAAAGCAAATTTCTAGGTAGTCTCATAGCTAATAACATATAAATTATCATTTTGTTTGGTTTTTGTTTCAGGTCTTATATTTTACGAGAAAACCGTTCTCCGGTGAAGCTATATGTAAAAAAAACACGTTTTTCCAGATGGGCTGTATCGCCGCCATTTTGAGTTTGAGTTTGAGATATTGTCTCGCTTTTGCGTTTTTTTTCCGAACCGTCATGAGGAAATTATGAATCGGCGGATATTTCGACGTTCGATGTCACGATCGGTCTGTCGTGAGGTTAGAAACTCATCCGATCACTTTCACCTCGTTGACCAATATATTACTATATATGTAGGTGCCGCTGCACCCCAGCGCCATCACTTCGGGACATTTTCGGGGACGCTTTTTTCAGTGCCTTTGCATTGCCGCTGAACCTCCTGGTATCTAGGCTCCATGGACCGTGGGCTAGAATGAGATGGCAGGCACTCGCTACGAGCGCGCACCGTTCGGGCAAACATCACACTTACAAATACGGACGTTCGACGAAGTTCCGTCCACCACCGTCGATTCCAGACCTGTATCCAAGGAGACTATAGGGAAGGAGTCCAACGAATAAGGGTTCCGCATAAGCGGCGCTGGGAACGTTAGTCATTGTGTATAGTCTATATATATGTATGTTTTGCGCATGCGCATGTTTGTACCTTAAGATGTTTCTACATTTAAGTCGTAGTGCAATTACTCACCTAATTATGAAAAAAAAACACCTAAAAAATGCCATAATAATTTATATCCGACGTAAATAGAAATTCCATTCAAATGTGGTTACGTGGCCGAGATTATAGTGTGTAAAGTACGTAGACAATGTCAGCGCCTGGAACATCCGAGTGTAAATTGCACCCTCACATACCACTGCGTCAAGTGTAGTGCTTCACATGGAAACGGATAATGCACTTTAAATAACTCATCAGACAAACGGCTCGTCCGCTGTGCAAATTGCAATAACCTAGATCACCCAGTGAACTGTAAGTGATGCCTATACTACAAGGTCATATACAAATGCTCATAAAGTAAGAGACATGAGACAACGACAACTCATAGAAAGAATTGAAGTGATTGATACACCCAAAAGTCACATCGGAAATTTCCTTTGCACAAGCTATAGCACTACCCGCAGCGACAGTAGCAAGGCAGTTGTTCGCTACGCAGTAGCGAGCATCATCAGCAGTGTCAGTAGCAAGACAGTGGTTTGCTACGCAGTAGCGAGCATCATCCCCAGCATCGCAAAACTCGCACGTGTTCTCGCTGTGCATATTGCAATAATCTAGATCACCCAGTGAATTATAATTAATGCCTATACCACAAGTTCATATACAAACGCTCATAAAGTGACAAATATTGGAAAACAACAACTCATCGAAAGAATTGAAGCGATACACCCGAAAATGTATTTCCAATATACATTGGAAATATCCTTTGCAAAAGCTATGGCACCACCTGTGGCAACAGTATCAACACAGAGATTCGCTCCGCAGTAGCGAGCATCAACCGCAGTACCACAAGACTCGCTGCTACCATGAGCTATCATTTTACATTTTACATTTATTGAAATAATATTAAGACTAAAAGATGCTGATAACAACAGTCCGTAGTCTCCAATGTAACTATTACTGAGATGCGTTTGTTTGTGAAGTTGCATTTTACGCACAATATCAAAAAACTGTATGGCACCGCACGAGGTACTACTTTCGATTCTCTCCTGGTAAAGTTTTTTTATAACTGAAATAATTTTTTTAAATCGAAATTATTTGTTATGCCCTTTATTGGTAAATTAGTTTGATTATTGATTACATCTGTTATAAGAATCCCAATAACGCAAATAAAAATAGTAATATTCCTAAAAATTGTCAACGTCAATGTGTTTATTGATGGTTGATGTTTTTTGTAACTATCCAAAAATGCATTATAAAAATGATTTACAAAGTCATAGAACATTTTTCGTGATTAAACAAAAATTTAAGAACTTTGTAAAAATTGTCATACCAATTATTACATTAAACTAATTAGACGAAATCATACATGAAATATTGTGCGTCTGAAATAAAATTTCGACAATCAGCACTTGTCATTGCGAAAATATATTTTCCAATGTAATAATTATTTTGTTTGTCTTTAATAAAATTACGTCAACAGAATAAATCATCGTACGAAAAAATGATTGATGGTGGAACCTTTCTAGTCAGCAGGAAAAAATGAAATAAAAACATTTCAAGAACATTCAAAGAATGTCCATATTTCTTCTTTCGTTGTATGCAGTTTCTGGCCTCCACGGTCAAGTTGACCATGCACAGGTTGTGTTTGTTTGGGTAGGCCTCGCATGCTGAAAATAAAAAGAATATGTTTAAACATCTCACAAATATCACAGATATGTATACAGATAATAAAAAATGTAATGTGCCAATACTATGCCTGATGCAAAGTGTTGCGAAGAACATCGTTGTTTTCAGAATCCCGAGAAGTCAGTATCCCTGAAGCGTCAGACAGTTAAGGTCTTAGGCCACAGTAACGGGTATAAAATCATGTGCGAATTTAACAATTTTTTTCGTATAAAAAAGTGATTCTTTCGTGAAATCAATTACACATCTATTTAGTATGAATATCAAGCTGTTAGAAAAAAAAAATATATATATATATTTTTTTTTCGATGTACAAAATGGCCGACTACTCGAAATTTCTCGAAACCGCATTTTTCCAATTGGCGTGTCAACAATTTTCACTCGATTTACTTCAAATTTAAAAGCTATGTTCCTAATTGCATTTCGCAGAGAAGTACGTACGGAATTTTCGATAAATCGAAAACTTTTCATTTTATGAGCAGTTATAACGAAATATTTCACTGAAAATTCATTTCTTAAGTTCAAATACCTACAACTTTTGAACAAAACAATATTTTTTGAACTCCGTACGTACTTCTCTAGGTATTCTAATGTAGACTGAGGAGAATTTTTGTTTTCTGTTCTAGGTAAAACATTGTGGATACTAAATGTTACGACGCAGAGCGCCTAAAAAAAAGATAACAAAAGAAAATATTAGTAGTCGGCCATTTTGTATATCGAAAAAAAAAATATATTTTTTCTAACAGCTTGATATTCATACGAAATAGATGTGTAATTATTTTTATGAGTGAATCACTTTTTCATACGAAAAAAATGGTTAAATTCGCACATGATTTTATACCCGTTACTGTGGCCTAAGGCTTTAAGCTGCTAACCTATTTTTTGGGAGAACATTCTGGAATGAGTTGAACTTGACAATCAAAACATTGTATCATTAACAAAAAATATAAACTAAAAAGACAGATTTAAAAAATAATTTGACTAATGAAACGATACAATCTTACTTTGAACTCGAAGCTAGATGAATGCTAATTCTCCAGTGGCTTTCCGCTTGCAACCGCCGGTATTCTGTATGAACAAAAAAACTAAAAGCATCATTACATGGCCAATTGTTTAAAAAAAATACGAGCTTGTTAAAGAAACATGAAACATGGAGATATTCAATATTATTTCCTATTTCAATATTCTATATGAACGAAAAGCCGAATCTTTGTCGTCTTTTCCAACGCAACTTTTGTTACGCGCTTCGTTGTTATTTGCGTTGAACGACTTAGCCAAAAAATCGCCTTGCATGACGACATAAAAGTCTACGATCCTGCGAGTGCAGGCCAGCGGAGAGTCTACGGAGGACTCTGCTGACCACAGTTCTCCTTTCAGGGGAGTGGTTTTTGTCTCGATATTTGTAACGAGTTAACCCCTTTTTTTCTTTCCCCGGCCGAAATGTAGAGCATGCGGTGTAGCGTATGGGGTGTTGTGCGAGCGAGGAAGTTTGTGCAAAAGAACTTTTTTTAAAAAATACTCGATTAAAAAAACGACAAATTATCATAACGAAAGTAATTTTTTTATGATAAATAACACTACTTTTTAGTTATAAGCATTATTTATTTTGTAATATTTTACAATATAGTACCTTTATTATTATTGTAGAATTTTGGTTCGGTCTCAGACCTGTAACAATTTTATTGATAACATTATTTTCGTAAGATCATTGTGGCCGTGGGGAATATTTTTCGATGCTCGAAACTTACTTGAAGGACATTTTGCCGCTGTTTTGCATCTATTTATCTGTTGTATTTTATTTATTATTTAATTGTACGTATCGTTTAAAAAAAAAATCTTTGTCATACATAGTTTGATTATTATCAGCATTTAATTGCATGCTGAAAGAGATGAAAAACAACAGCAGTATGTCTTACAAGTCGTACGTGAGCATCGGAAAATATTTTTCGTGGCTACGAAACATCCGAGGTTACCAAAACTCTAGAAGTGTATGGGAAGTGCTGTACTGTAAATATTTCAAATAAAAGCAGAACATGCTGAGTATAGATTAACGCATTAAATCATTCTGTTACCTTCGGAATGAAAAACAGAATACAGCGGTGCAGCCCTAATTTTTTTCGCTGTGTATTATCTTTGGCAATGCCACTGTCGCATCCTGGCACGGCACACGTTCTCCCCAACTTTCTGAAATGAAGACATGTATTAAATTGACTAATCTCAAGATATTTTGAAATATTAAAAATAAACATTGAATTATGTTTATATATATATGTTTATTATGTTTCAAATTCTCGATTTCGAGAAAAGCTTCACAACATACGAAGACTGACCCTCAGTGTCAGTGCATAACGGGCAGAAGGGAAAAATAAATATATTACCTTGAATAACCGCAAGATCCGCGGATCTCAAAAATACGTTCCACGTATAACCTAAAACCTGATAGGAAAAACTTGGAAAAAAGATCAGATCAGATTTGTAATTAAAAAATAAATTTTTCGATCCTCCCTCATCCGATACTCCTCCAAAGTCGCCATTGCAAATAAACAATCTTAGTGGACGATAGGTGTTTTTTTTGACAAGCGTCAACAATTAGCCGCCATAACAGTCACTTTCACCCTGTGTACTTGCTGTATATTTTGATACACTAAAGATCCAGACGACGCCTACAGGCCATATTTACCACTACGCTCTTGGATCAAATTTACGTACGTTTCTGATACCCATTCACCATACGAAGATTGGACTCCTTCCCTATAGTCTCCTTGCCTGTATCTATGGCCAGAGATTAGTAGGGAGATGTACAACCATGGAGACTAGAGGTAAAGGAGCCCGAACGCAGTGTTGGAGAAATGGTCTGAAAAAGCGATGACGGCAACGACTTACACTACCTACCGCGACGCGGCGCCTCTACTGCGGCAATACCGGCACCGCCGGGATACGCGGGGAAACGCAGTGATTCGAAATAGTTTGTCGTACATTTTTTCTATAATATTGATGAGTTATATTGATATGCTTTTGTTCATAGTTATGAAATGTCAATATATCAGTCATTTGTCGACTTGGAGCCGATCGATACTGCAAATGTTTTATTTTTATTCGGTGACATGAACGATTAAATAACCATAACGCAACCTAACCCCTAATGCAACCCAACCAAATCCTAATCGCTTATTCGATTTCAAAGAGAAATATTTTTTTAAGTCACGACAAACAAAAATAAAACAATATAGAATTTACATTGAACCTCAAACCAACCAACAATCCACACCGAATCTAAACTCCATCCGGGGGGAACTGCTTAAATATTAAAAAACTACTTATTCTATTAGTGATGCAAGTGATAGCTCAATGGTTAGCACGCTGGAGTAACGTGCGCCAGAGCCCGGGATCGCACCCTCGTCGGGAAAGGTTTTTTTCGCAAATAATATTGCTCATAAACTAAGTGTCGAAATAAAAAGATCAGATTTATTTTTGCTCCTAAATGTAAGTAATTAAAAAAAACTGAACGGAAATCATGGACTGCTAATTATAGAGGAAAACTATCGCAAAAGAAAAATACTGACGATGAATGAATAATAAACGTTAATTTCGGGACCACCGATATTTTATTTGTTTCTTACACGCCCATCAAATGTTCACAATGCTCAAAAAACAGATACGAAGGTGGCAGAGATGTTGCGGGATTAAAAAATGTGTACATCTTCCCGATTAGATTGTACATTATGATGATTGGTTGTATAATGAATCATTTGTAGTTCGTTGAATTGTTTTTCACAAAAATGAACACGACTTGTATTTCATGAAATTATATATTTTTCAAAATATTTCGCGTTGGTGTGGAACAGCCCATACATTGATGTAGCGCCCCAGGTAGCAAAATGTTATCTATATGGCATCCGGAAGATATCGCGAAACGAATACGGATAACTTTTTGGTTGTCCAGAAAGACGCTGTTTTGTATTACAAAACGTATCACTTATGTCCGCTTGGCAGATAACTTATTTGTGTCCGATAGTTAACTATCCGGCAACTTTTAATGGTTATCAAAGTGTCGACAAAAGGTTAACTCTTTTCGGTTGTCGGTACGTTGGCGCAAAGTCATCAAATCGATATATCGTAAAGATATCTTCTTAAAGTCACAAAAATGCCAAGATACCACTGCCATCTAAAAGTCGTCCAATAGGCATCCGAATGAGGTTAACAAAACTACATCTAAACGGTATCGAAGAGCACTATCAAAAAGATATCTATTTATTGGCGATATATATGTATAACATATCCTATCCATTTCTTTATAAAAATTAACCTATTAATAGTTTAGAATATTTAATACGGCTCAATAATCTAGACTATTAATAAGTTAATTTTTATCATGAAGAAATTGATACGATATTCTTATGCCGGTTTCGAAGTAGGCTAGGTCATTATAAATAAAACGTCGATTAATGTATTATAAGTGAAATTTAATTCAATATTTTAAAAACGGTACAGTCGTTATTAGACGTCTCTCCCGTTGCAGTCACGTCTTTTGGTGGTTGCCATGCTCCAAGCGATCCCGTGGATAACCTCAAAAGCAGACATACGCTTTTAGAATAAAAAAATAGTACATTAAACACATATATGTACTCACAGAGGCGAAAAGAATAGTAGGATAAAAGGCACTCACGTATATGTCTTTCAACACCTTTGTTTTTTTAACTACTTGTTGTTACACACAATTTTTGCCGGTGAAATGAAATATGACACGCTACATTCGCACTATGATAAAAGTGATCCGTTGGATGTGATCTTTAGGGCATCATTTGGATGACTTTTTACTATTTCCCGCCAATACCAAATATCTTAAAAGACAGCATATTACCGATATCTGAAAGATGTCATGAAAAAGACGTCTTATGTAATTCGTCTTTATGATATCCTTTGGATAACGTTGAACTAGATACAATAGATAACAGTAAATAGATAACTTTTTGGTAATTTAAAAAAGCCATCAATTGGATAATATTTTGGGATACCTTTTAGACATCCGTTTTCATTGCCGAAAGATATCATAAAAAAGATAACTTTACGGCAGCATTCTACGAGATGTCATTTGAAAGATGTCGAATAGTTATCTTACGGTCATGTCTTAAAGGTAACCTGACAACGGTAACTTATCGACGTCAATTGGACATTTATGCTGCCTGGGGCAGGACAGGCTGGAGGCTCGTTGGCGGTTCGATGAACTTTTTATAGCCATCTGACTTTTGCTGGATACAAGAAATTCTCAACCGCGTATATCAACTGCATTTTGATAATGAATTCTTTTTTGTTTTCAATGCATTAATCTACAATATCTGCGTGCGTACATGAAGGGTATCAAGATTCAGAAATTAAACATTGCAAAAAGTGGTTCGCCGATTTCGCGGGCGAGGCTCGAACTTCTTGCGCTGAGCCTCATTATTCTCGTTCGTGTTGCCTGTTTTTTTTTATGCATTAATATTTTTATTTCAGCAGCACGAATCAAATTAATTACACGCTGTAAGATCGCGAACGCTGATTATTGAAGAAAAATATATATTGCAAGGATCCTCAAGGTGAGTTGGAGTCTTCGTAAATGTGTTTGGCTTAATTGCGATAAAGCCAGTAACGAACATTCGGTGTTGATCGTTTCTTCATCTTCAATTGATAAAAAAAAATGTGGAGAGTTACGAAAAATCCTCAATGTGTCTCTCGAGTGAAGAAGAATACAAGGAAGATCGAACAATATTTGCTTGCTGATAAAAATGGTTTAAAAACTAGACTAACAATAAATATCTACGCAATATTTACTGGCCGATTAAAAAAATGTATAATTATCATTTACTCCAAGGATACATTTTTTCTCTCAAATAAATATTTTCGAAAGTGCCACAATGCTTATCTTGAAAATTGATTAGTTTAAACTGCGGCTGAATGGAACTCGAGTTCATAATTTGTACATCTGTCCCTCGTGTACACAGGAGACGTATCGGGGATGGTCAGCCCCTCCGAAGTACGCACAAGAAATGCCTACTCAACATTAATTAATCAAACATTCAATATCTCAGCTGTGTAGCAGTGTACACGCACTTTTTCGCTTTCACGTCTAAAATGCGAGACGGTGGTTCGATATTGAGCCCAGTGCAGCCAGATCGCGCGCAAAAGTTACCCCCTCTCTAGTCCCCTGCGCGCCCATCGCACAATCATAGTAGCGCGTGTCCGTGAGCGAGCGACGCTCGGTCGTCTTCGGAAAGAGCCGAGCGCCATCGAAGTTTCCCGACCGCGCCTTCGGCAGCTAC
Organism: Ophion ellenae; assembly: GCA_963210295.1. Taxonomy (NCBI): domain Eukaryota; kingdom Metazoa; phylum Arthropoda; class Insecta; order Hymenoptera; family Ichneumonidae; genus Ophion; species Ophion ellenae. The sequence continues at coordinate 26,147,329 of OY723385.1, read as the reverse complement.
ACCAATGGACGCTCAGCACGTTCATGTGCGGCCAAGCCGAAACGAAGGCTTCGAGGGAAAAAGCAATCTGAGCACGACTCGCGCGTGACGTCACCCGACGGCACGAGCGAGGCTTTTACATGATTTCAATGCTTATTTAGCTCTTGATTCTCTGCGTTATTAATGTATACAAAAAAATGTATCGCACACTCTGATCGCTTATTTTTTTAGTTTATACGTTAATTTAAATATAATAATAAATCTCAATTACAACTTATTTATCTTCTAAAATATTGTTTACGGTTTATTCACACCCGTACTTATGCCAAATGAATTATAATTAATAAAAGTAAGCGGAAATATATTTATATTCGTATTATTATGTTAATTCTCATAGCTCTCATATGAAAACTCTCATATGAAACTCTCATATGAAAAACACAAAAAAAAACTTCAACACCTTAGATTTCAACGAACCAAGAACATACATCTTCACATTTTCCATCATGACGAATTTTTAAGAACAATATCATCACAAACACATCTAAACCAAAACAATATACATCACCTAAATTATCAAAATATAAATCAAACAACACAAAATCACAACATCTTATACTCAACTCTTACTAATAGACAACATGACACAAATAATTATCTTTCCACTGATCTTCTGAATAATATAAATTCGACAATCACATTAAATTAAACGAAAGAATGGCTTATAAATCTCTCCAACATTGATATTCCGCTACACATCTCCATATTCTTGTCTCTAGGTGAAAAGTTTTGTTTTCCTTACCTCAAACTCTCAAACATAAAACCTCATATCCACAAAACAATCTTCGAACTTGAGTCCAAATTAGATTTTTTACTCGACAAACCTAGACAAATCGAAATTGGAACCAGATTCACTAAAATCTTAAACAAAATAAATATTCCAACATCATTTTCCAACACTAATCAAATAATAAAAAATACGTCCTCATTCTTAAAAAACAACTCTCAATTTTTAGTTACTCTAGCTGACAAAGGAAATTCAACAGTCATTCTTAACAAATCAGAGTACATTACAAAAACTCATAATTTACTTGCAGATTCCTCAACTTACAAATTACCAAATAGAAATCCCATCAACACTCTACAAAAAGGCATTAACAATATTCTCTCCAGATGGAAAACCCTAAAAATCATTGATGAAACAAAATACAAATACTTAAAAGCTGAAAATTGCAACCTATCTCGTCTCTATTGTCTGCCAAAAAATCATAAAAATAATTATCCACTTCGTCCAATAGTATCATCAATAAATAGTCCAACACATAAACTAGCTGAATTTATACAATCTAAACTTTCTAAATTAATCAATACGACTAATTCACACGTCAAAGATAGTTTCCAACTAAAACATTCACTTTTTAACATCTCAACTCCACTCAACTACAAATTGGTCTCGTTTGATGTTGTTTCTCTCGATACGAAGATCCCATTACAACTTGTTATTCAAAGCCTTCAAAATGATCAAAACTATTTTCAAAAACATTTCCTTTAAACGAAATAATTAAAGCCATCGAATACATCATGTTCTCAACTTTCTTTACGGTTCAAAATAACATTTACCAACAAATCTCAGGGTTACCAATGGGCTCACCGCTGCCTCCAATACTATCTAACATCGTCATGATTGATCTTGAAACAAATTGTCTGGAAAAATTAAAATTCTCGTTACCACTATATAAAAGATATTTTGATGATATTATTATTGCTCTACCAACAGACAAAATTGAATCCACCAAAAATATTTTTAACCCATATAACTCAAAATCACAATTCACATCAGAAAATTAAGTAGATAAAAAAATCCCGTTTCTTGATATACTTTCAATCCATAAACAAAATTCAATTATCACAAATTGGTATAGGAAACTAACCTGGTCAGGCAGATTCATAAATTTCTTTTCACACCACCCACTTTCCCAAGAGAATCCATAATTTACATGCTAGTTGACAGAGCAATAAAATTATCTCATCCTTCATTTCACATAGAAAACCTCAAATTTATTAGTAACACGATGACACAAAATTGCTTTCCGATCTCTTTCACAGAAAAAGTAATAAAACATCGGCTTTCCACAATCAACAATCAAAAAAAGCATAACAACAATTTTGATTCATCCAGACTAATAAATGTTCCTTACACAAAAAACATCCATCATCAACCAATTCGTCTTTTCCCACAATACAACATAACATTAGTCACAAACAATAAACACAACATTTCATCGATTTCTGGCTCCACCAAAGACAAAATAAATAACAACCAAAAATCCAATATAGTTTACAAAATCGATTGTAAGGATTGCAATGCCACATACATCGGCCAAACCAAAAGATACCTTGAAACCAGAATAAAAGAACATAAAAATAGCCTAAAACATACTACCACAATACACACAGCCTTAGCACAACATGCAATAGAACAAAAACATGACTTTCAATTTGACAATGTAAACATTTTAAACAATGAAAATTGGCTCAAAAAAGACTTATCCTAGAAATGATCCAAATTAAGGCACACTCTAACGCCATAAATTTTAGAACTGACATACAAAAACTAAGCTCGATCTATAACTCTATTATATAACTATTAAAATATTTTACAATACTTTACTTGACATAACAATTCGAACATTATTGACACTATAATTTAATTTTAAATAATCTTGACATGTCGCACAAATTTTATTCTCTTGACACGTCACTGCCTAAAGGATCTTTTTCCCCTGATTCGCAAAATAAAGAATCTAATAAGCTTCACGAAATTAAGATACCACTCAGTTTCTCTCGAACTCTCCGTGATCACACAACTCAATATGTAACTGAGAAATGTAAATTTCGAAGTACTAAGCGCGGGGAACGATCCCGCGCCCCTAAGCTAGGAACGCTACCAACGGGACCATCTTATCGCTTGTGTAAAAAAAGCACTTTCTGGCACTTACGATTCGCGGCCGGATAGATGATTGACTTGTTTTTGGGGATGATGCTTTATCGCTTGATGAAAGTATGAGAATGAATATAATAATACGAACATAAATATATTTCCGCTCACTTTTGTGAATTACAATTTATTTGACATAGGGACGGGTGTGAGTAAAGCGTAAACAATTTTTTAGAAGATAAATAAGTTGTAATTTAGATTTATTATTACATTTAAATTAACGTACAATAGTAGTATAACAGGACTGATTCTAACCCTGGGATCTCAGGGGGGAGTGGGGCGGGGGTCTCCAGCGCGGGGGACCTAGGGCAGACGTCACGCGGCGGGGTGGGGGAAGGCGTCGCAGAGAGGGGGTCTAGCGCGAGGTAGCCGAGAGTGGGGGCGTGATGATACGCGACGCTGAGCGATAAGGGGAGGGGGGGTTGGCGCGGGGCCGTTGACACCATAGGGCGGTGGGTAAATGTTGAAAACTCATAAAATCGTGTGATTTATTATAATCATTAAAATTATTTACATATTATCGATGCAGGCGGAGCGTTTTTATTACGTCACTGGAAGTCTGCACAAAGAACAATTTAGATATGCGTGTGCACGTGTGTGTGTGTGTGTGTGTGTGTGTGTGTGTGTGTGTGTGTGTGTGTGTGTGTGTGTGTGTGTGTGTGTGTGTGAGAGAGAGAGAGAGAGAGAGAGAGAGAGGGAGAGGGAGAGACAACTATGAGTGGCTAGAATTTTTTTTTTTTTGATAATATAAAAAACTGCAGTTGCCATATGAAGGGCGACCTTTCAAAGAGCTATAAAATGCCTTATTTATTATATGCAGCTGCGGCTATGAGAGGAGTCATTGTTCCAAAAAACAAATTTTAATCCCATCGAGATTTTGCTTTCATTCCGAAATATAACGTTAAGATGTTCACATGTGCGAGTATGTATGCAGTGCATCCGGCCAAACACCCCCTGGACTTGACCAAAAACGAGCTCGAACAAGTTCCAAAGGTCTTGCTCTTAAAATATTGGGGTGAATATGTTGGTTTATTGTGGGATCGTTTGCCAGAACATCATCGGAACGATAGTGAAGTGATATCATATCTTCCATGCATGGAGCATTATAATACGCCACAAATGAAAGATCACATTGATGGCCCCCCACCTCAACGTCGAGACTGTGAAAAATGTCATGAGGTGTGAAACTTTCCACGTGGGAGGAGGACCGGGTTCCACGAACGTGTTTGACCCCATTTTTCATTATTGGAAAAGTGGGGAGAAGTTTGAAAATTTTAGTGGTGGGGTTACAAAACGAGGGAGCTTATAATTTCATGGACCAAGCTCAGACTGCACTATTCCACCGCCACATCAACATCTTCAAAAATAACTTTGAAATTTTTTTGAAAAGTGACAAGTGTGGAAAATGGATTTCACGAGTATCAACAAAGTCAGCCGAATGGCGGAATTCCTTCCGACGACGAAGCTGTCAGAACTCATCGTTCACTCGGAGCATCCAATCTCTGACATGAGGGCCGTACAAACCAAGTTTGGGAAACGTTACATCGCTGACATCGCGAATGCGTTCACTGTCTTCCTACCAGCGCGACTTGTGAAGGCCTTGGACGAAGATTTGGAAACGTTCGAGCGTATGCGGCAAGAGGCACGCGATCATCATCTCTTCATGAGGTACATGGGTGGAAAATACAACAGCGTCGAGTTCTATCGACTGTGAGCACACCATGGTGGAAAAGACAAAATTCGTTGGAACACCATCGTCGAACGGCTGTCCGCATCGTCGAGGGTATGCTGTAACTGGCGCGCCATGGTCAACTCTACATGCAGTTGCGGAAAATACAACAGCGTCAAGTTCCATCGCCTCTAAGCATGGTGGAAAAGACAAAATTCGTTGGGGCAGCATCGTTGAGTGCAACAGCCGTCCGCATCACAGTCGCATCGCCATCGCTTTCGACGTTTTTAGTGTTGAATATGTAAAAATGTATTTAGAAAAAAAAAATACTGTATTATTGAAATGTATGAGAAAGAGAAATTCAAACTATTTTCGCCGTAGAATAAATGAAGAACACAAATGATATATATTTTCATCGAAACGTTTTTTTTTATTCATTTTAAAAAAATCCCTCGCTCACACAACGCTTCGTATACACTCAACCAGCTTTTCAGCGATTTTACATTCACATGGGCGCAGCTGTATTTCGTGTTGACGGAATGGTGCGGGCATTTGGAGTGTGTGATTTTCGGCAACTTCTGCAGCGATGGACAGTCCAGAGTCTCCAAGTCGATGACCTTTGTTGCGGGATCTGTGAATCTTGATAGCCATGAGCATTTCTCGAAACCCTTCGCATAGATGGTTGGAGCTCCTTGCAAGATTTCTCGAATTGTCTTTCTAGCTGCCTCGTATGGTATGCCGCTGTGATCCCATCGTATTCCATGGAAATTGCGTTCCAGCCACTTGTTTGTCATTTTGTACTTGGCCGGTAAAGAGTCCCATGCAAATGGTGCGTCAAAGGCGAGCGTCAGCGGTTCAGCATTCTTGTCGTGGAGTTTGACGATGGACATCTCCTTTAGGACAAATTTGTTGATGGGTCTCTTAAAGCCCTGCACATCGATGATAAGCTCCATGTTGACTGACGTGGACGCGAATCATCGACATGATTTTATACCAATTTTTTCACCCCACCACTAATTGGATTGTACTCGACAATACGATCATGGAGGATCATGCAGTATGCTGAGGTTTGCGGCGGAATATTGTTTTTCAATTCGAACTCAAGACGCACGTCCACAGGACCGGACTTGAGAGAATCATTTTGCTTTGAGCAGTCAATGACAACGAGGGGGGCTTTTTCTAAAAATTCCATCCTACTCAGCCATGGTTCAGCCTCTTTGTTGTAATAGGTCGGCTGAAAGTTTGCATACATCTCATAGAGTAGAGCATATTGATTTTGATCAATGTTCAAATTCAAATTTCCATATGGATAACATTGCGAGTTGAGGTATAATTTGACATTGCTCAGGTTACAATGATCAAAGTGGCTCGCATTGTGTTGTTTCTTATTTTTTCGTTCCGTCTGCAGCGCGAGTATGACATATCGTGGCTTCTCCAGCTGATTCGAGGTTTTCACAGACCACACGTGCTTGGAGGTGGCAGGCAGCAATGGATATTCATACAGTTCCCATGTACGAAAACTCATGGAAATTGGCGCGTCTTTGGCGAGAAACTTTAACAGTTGAATTCTTCGCTGATCTGAGACTGTGACATACGGTACGAGCCATTCTATTTTATGCAATGCGAGTTTGTAGTCTTCGGGCGCTGTTTGTACAATGGCATTGTCATCGGTCTTTGATCTTGTGAGAATCAACTCATGCTTGGCATTTACGACAATTTTCCGATAATCTTCAGCAAATCCGAGGAGCATGCTGAGCGGTATACACACATCAAAGTTTCCCGATACATCTACAATCTGCTTGGTTTCTTCAACATCGAGCCATCCAGTGTTCTCGAGCATAGAACTTTTGGCCGGTGAGAGAGATGAATATCCCTTAATTACACTCGTAATACCGACATTCTTATTACGATCAATTTCTATGGCATTCAATTCATATCGCACTTCCTCAAACAAATGACAAATGGCATTGTTGACGAGACTTGTAGCAGTGGTTGGCGCCCCATCACGCTTGGATAATTTCCCACATATGTGTAGGGAACTCTTGCTTGGCAGGATAGAGAGGTCTTGATGTTGGATAGCAATACGGATTTCATCGCTGTTATTGAAGGTTGAAGATGCATATGGCTGATGAGCGTGAATCTCACAATGGATGATGGATTCATCAAAGACCACGGGCGTTTGAATGTTTACAATTTCTTCTTCCATTTCACGCAACAGATGCACAAAGCACAGACTAAATAATTTTTTACACGCTTTCGCCACGCACTTTGAGACCCAAATTCTTCAAGAGTAGCACGTTTTGAGGTGTTAGCACTTTGGGCACTGACCGACGACTGATTGTTTTTATCCATGACCGTTTATTGTTATTGGAAGATCTATTGAAAACTATACCCATCACGACTTTATATGCAGGCGTATGGTGATTACTTCAACTCGGAAGTTTACCAAATCACCGTCCTGGTCCACTATGCGAAGCTGTATGGTATCAATCGTTCGGCTCGTGATTGGCAGATAAATAACGTGTGAAGGAACTTCAATGATCTTATAGCCCGGTGGCACAGATGGAAAAAATTCGTGAATTGTGTGTACTTTTTGTCCGTTAATATAGGCTCCAGCGGTAATATTGCACTCAACGCGTAGGGCGTTCACTTTGAGAATGGCTACAGGAAGGTCAGATTCGTGTCTTTTATTGGCATCCAATTTGCGTGCGGTGAAGCCTAGAAGGTGGCCAATAGAATCTTTCGGCTCAAAATTGACATCATGATCACACTCGATCTCACTGCGTAGCGTATTATTATTCGGTTTAATGCTAATTTTGATGTTTTTACGCGTGAGCTCTGCTTGTACAAACGCCTCAATATCCTCTATTTCATAGCTACCCGTAGGTATCGTCAACACCTCATCTCCCACGTAAAGCTTATCATGGTTAACGTCGATATTTGGAATAGAGTTGAAGGTTAACAATTCAACGAGACCGAGGGTATAACTTTTGTGTGGCGAGAGTTCGATGGGGGGAAAGTACTGCGCCTCGAGTATGGACGATGAGCCAGATATGGTCAAGGTTAAGCTATCATCCATGGTGCTGGTAAATTGACAACTGAATTCTCCACGTCATTTCCTACCTATATATAGTGTATATTTGTCTTTGTGCTGCAATTGTCGAGAAAGAAACTTCAGACACAAATGTCCACATTCAATCGTATCATATTCCTGATATCCCTTATAATTATAATTAACGCTACCGACACGGAAATATCTCATGAGCTCGGATGGTGGTGGAAGATTGCCGAAACTATCAAAGTACATGACTTTCGATCCGGTCTTTTTGTAAGCGACCCAATGCGTGCCAGGACCGACATTTTCATCCAAATTTACAATTGCTGCTTCACATTTGAGAGGTCCGCTCGCTGGCAATGCACAGTAGGAGAAAAGCCCAAAAACCTGGCCAAAACCCCAAAAAATAAATTTTCGAAATAGGGTCAGTTGAGTAGTCATTCAGGTAGAGGACTAGTAACTGCATTCTATTGTGGAAGGGAAAGCCCTTTAAGTGTATACCTGCGCCGCAGCGTCAGTTGGCAGTGAGTGTTCGTGAAGAGTGTACGTGTCACGCGCTGAACAGACGAAAATAACGCTGACGTCAAAAACCCATAACTTTAAAGTGACGGGTTTAATTTCAATTCTGCAACATGGATACGACTTCTGGAGGTATGTAGAACATGTTTTTACATCGGTTAAATCGAAAGTTTATGTATAAATGATTGAAATGTAGTATAGCCTTCGGCATAAATAAAATTGAATAATTTTGAAAACTTATATTTTCAACGGTCCGAAAAGTTATATATTTTGTCACATTTTGCAAAGCTCCTAGTCTCGGCCTTTAGTTTAATATATAAGCTTTCGAAATTTACAAGAGTTACCTGCGGAAAACGTGCGTCTTGTCCGTTATGATTTTTTTCGCATCGTGCGGTAGCCGAGCGTGCACGCGGCACTATTGAGCAGCCGCTGCGCCTCTACCGGAGAATGGGTGAAGTAGCATCATAACGGACAAGACGGCTGTTATACGCTTGAAATAAATTATTTTAATATATATGTATGTGTATATATATATATATATAAATTTTCTGTGATTTAATTATGATATATACGTATGCATATATATATATACATATTAAAATCAACCACATAAAAATTTCTTAAATATGAATGAAATGTTATAACATTCGAATAAAATATTTGTACTTTGTTCAAGTTTTTGTATTAATTGAAAATTTTATCTTTTCCTTTAACACCAATTTTCTACAATTTTATGTCTTTATTACAGGATCCGGTTACAAAGAATTGGTGCTGACAAGGAAAGAAGTATTTCTGATAATCAGCGAGCATTTATCCGATAAATTCGCTTCCCTGATCGAATTTATGGTAGAAAAAATTTCCAAGGACACCGGACGTACAGTTGTAGTGCCTGAGGACTCGAAACAGACTTTTTCGATACTCTTCAATCAAATGAGAACGAGGTGGCAACAAGCTCACAGAAAATCCTGTGTATTTTTCAAGAATAACGGTGAATGGCTTAGCAAGCAGGTATGTTTTGCCGCACCTACAGACACTGTAGTAACAAGCCCGGGTAATACGGGCGGCCGCCCGTCCCTTGAGTTTACAATGTCCAGTGAAAGATCTAAACGAAGGAAGACCCAAGATATTCGTACATCGTTCAACTCGGTCGAGTTAGCATACGCTACTCAGATGAGCCTTCGCTCTTCAGGACAATCCGACGCCGCAAAAGTTATTAAGGACGTAACAATGACGAGTCCTTTAAGAGCTTCCAAGTATCGTAAAGCTTACTCAGCAACGGATGAAATTACTTTATCCGAAGAGGCTGCACTTTCCGCTATGATTGAATATAAATTCTCCAAGAGTACTTACCAGGGAATGAGAAGATTAGGGAAGGAAAATAACTGTAAGCTATATCCGTCTTACGAAAAAGTGATGAAAGCAAAAAAGCGTTGTTATCCACCACGTGATGCAATCAGGATTACAGAGAGTAGTGCAGAAGTCCAACTACAGGCACTATTAGATCATACAGTTGAACGTATTTTACTCGTCCAAAATGTACTCATTCAAAAATTGACTCCAGATAATGTTCGTAAAATGGACTTGATTTGCAATTGGGGTTGCGATGGAAGTTCTGGGCAAAGTGAATATAAGCAGACGTTCAGTGATGACAGCAAATCTGATGCGCATGTATTCTTTACTTCAGTCGTGCCATTACAACTCGTGTGTTATGATCAACAATCGAAGGAAGAAATAGTTGTTTGGAAGAACCCCAGACCCTCGTCTCCACGATTTTGTAGACCGCTTAGACTACTGTTTCTACGCGAAGACACAGAGTCAACACTTAATGAAGTCCAAATTGTTGAAGAACAAATAAAGTCACTTCGTCCATTCGAAAGTGTAATAGATGGAAAAGAAATCTCCGTGATGTACAAGTTGTTGTTCACCATGATAGATGGTAAAGTTTGCAACGCTGTATCATTGACGAAATCTGCTCAACGGTGCTATTTGTGTGGAGCAACCAGCAAAGATTTTAATGCCATCGACACTGTATTGCAAAGGGAAATCAATGAAACAAATTTGAAGTTCGGATTGTCGACGCTGCATGCGTGGATACGGTGCTTCGAGTATTGCTTACACGTGTCTTACAAACTCGGCATTAAAAAACGGCAAGCTCGAAGTGCCGAAGAAAAAAAAATTACCCAGGAACGCAAGAGGGCCATTCAAGAAGGATTCAAGAAGCAATTGGGTCTAAATATCGATCGCCCAAAGCCTGGATACGGCAGCAGCAATGATGGCAACACAGCTCGGCGATTCTTTGAAAATTCGACGGTTTCCGCTGCGATAACGGGGGTCAACGAAGAAGTTATTAAACGCTTGTACGTATTCCTACAAGTTATATCGTGTGGCCACGAGATAAACTGTGAAAGATTTGAACAGTATGCTATTGAAACGGCAAGAAAGACCGTTGCATTATACCCTTGGTACTCCATGCCTACTTCGGTGCACAAACTATTAATTCATGGTCCAGTGATAATAACTCATGCTCTATTACCAATCGGCCAATTATCCGAAGATGCTCAGGAAGCTCGAAACAAAGACATCAAACGATATCGACAAGATTTTGCGCGAAAAAGTTCCAGGGTTAAAACTATGGAAGATGTTTTTCATCGGCTCTTAGTTACTTCTGATCCGTACATTTCAAGTGTCAGAAGACTACCATAGAAGAAGCTGAAGAGTTTGTCGCCGGAAGCTGTAGCGATGTTGATCGCTCCTAAAGTGACTGCTGCAGCAGACGGATTTTGCGCCGAGATTGAAGCCGTGCCGGGAGTTGTAATAGATACAAACTCGGATAATGATTCTGACTCCGACTCCGACTCCGATTACGATTTTGATTAAGAATAAAATTTTCTATTTTTGAAACGTTCCGTATGTATTTTGGAAATAAAAATAATAATTGCGTAGAATACACTGTTCACGTTTATTTTATTATGATGATTTTTTTAAATATATTAATTTATCTATTTAGCAGGATACTCGGCCATTTTGTTTATAACAATTTGCTGTAAGCTCTTTGTTGCAAGTTATAAACAATAGATATCGGATTGGTAATCAGCGACCTTGAAAACCCGTATATACCAATTTTTGTCAACATCTGGTAACTTTTTAACGTTCATGTCGGCCATATTGGATCGGCCATTTTTTTTACGATAATTTGGCTTGCGGATTCGTAATCAGCGACCTTGAAAACCCGTAAATACCAATTTTTGTCGACATCTGGCAACTTTTTAACATTCATGACAGCCATATTGGATCGGCCATTTTGTTTACGATAATTTGGCTTTCAGATTCGTAATCAGCGACCTTGAAAACCCCTGTAAGCCAATTTTCATTCCCGTCAAAGGTCATTTGAGGTTTTGGCCAGGTTTTTGGGCTTTTCTCCTACTGTGCAATGTGTCGCGCATGTAAACTCCGCGAAAATGTGGAATCTTTAGGATTTTTGCATATTTGAGTAGGTCGTGGTCGGTGAGGGGTCGGTGAGGTAGCGTTACTTCTAGTTTTTTGGCTTGATATGAAGGCCCAATCCTTGCTTATATGGTTTCAGATGTAGACCCCGACCTAATGCAATTGCTTCAATTGTCCGATTATGACGCTTACTTTCATCCAATTCACGTTTAGCTGCTTGAGCAGCATTTACGGCTTTAGCTATACTAGCCGCACCACCCGACAAAGCACCCGCAGCGCTAAGACCAGCAGAAATGGGCACGAGGAAGGGCAATAAACCACCAATTTTATGGGGTACAGGTAGAACCCGAGGTGTGCGCACTTTACCACCTTGCAACTTTACAGCTGCACGACCAACCTTTAAAGCTGATTTAATAATCTTATGCGGATCATTACTTTGAATCATTGTCTTCTTTGCAGCGCCAATTATCTTTTTCAAACAAACGCCACCCTTGCGGGCCTTCATTCCCATGCCAAATTTTGTCTTTGTCTTCATAATATTTGCCACACCCCAAGCACTGGCTTTTTCACCGATACTAGCGTCTCTCGCGGTAACACGTTGCCTAGCCTGTTCAGCCAACACTTTATCCGCCAAATGTCTCGCCTCAAGATTATCCGGATTTTTCGAATACGCAATATCGTGTTGTTTGCAAGCCGTATCCAATGGATTAATGCCCGGATCACCACGAGCAAGGCGCTTGGCCAACTTTGTGCCTGGTCCACAATACTGATATCCAGGCAAATGTAGTTCAACGGGGAGTTTGTTGATTAGGCGGTTGACCAAACCTTTACCACTCTTCCTATGCACAATCATGTCTAAAGACAATACGCGACTGACGGATAATCTCTATACGAATGCTATTTATATGATTTCGCCGTTAGTCGTGTGTGAGATGACGCCCAACAAGCAAACTATCGGAGGCGGACTTCCCGTGATAAATTTCGATGAATTAGTCGAAGATCGTGGAGGGAAAAAGAAACGACATGGGTATTTATTGCCGGATAGCATACGTGCACTGTTTTGCGGTCCATCGAATTGTGGGAAAACCAACGCTCTGCTCACTCTTATCATCCATCCGAATGGTTTGAGATTTGAGAATATTTACTTGTATTCCAAATCGCTCAAGCAGCCAAAGTATAAGTTGCTCGAACGGTTGCTCGAACCTGTGAGTGGAGTTGCGTATCATCCGTTCAACGCGCATGAACAGGTGATAGCACCAAGTGAGGCACAATCCAACTCTATATTCATCTTTGATGATATAGCGTGTGAAAAACAGGATAATGTTAGAGCCTTCTTTTCCATGGGAAGACACGAGATTGTTGACAGTTTTTATCTTTGTCAGACGTACACCCGTATCCCCAAACATCTCGTGAGAGATAATGCAAATTTCGTGGTGCTTTTCAAGCAGGACGATATGAACCTCAAACACGTCTACAACGATCATGTTAATACGGATATGACTTATACGTGCTTTAAAAACATGTGCATGAAATGCTGGAATTCCGAAAAGTATGGATTTATCACGATTGACAAGGATAGTGGTATTAATGAGGGTCGATATAGACAAGGTTTTGATTATTTTCTGACCATTGATGAATGATTCATCGCTGGTGGTTGAAGAGGCAGTATTGTACATACCTTGGCAGTGACAACATGAAGACCGAACAACTTTTGCGTGAGAAAGATGTATTGTGTGAAATTGCCAAGGCGAGCAATGCAATCAGACGACAGCATCGAATGATGAAAATGGGAAAAGATAGCGATGAGCGGAAAATGCAAGATGTCTTCAAGCCTATAGTGAGACCACTGGAGAAATTGGTGATGTATAAAAACGGCGAGGTAGCGAAGGAGGAAATTAAGGATGAAAAAGTGAGTGATAATGCTGAAGAAGGAGATGCGATAAATAGTGTGAAAAATCAATTGAAGAATGAGACACAAGATTCTTTCAAGAGTGAAACACAAGATTCTTTCAAATTGATATATGAGGATGATGATGACTCGCAGAATGTTGATGAATTAATCGGAGAATATCTCCTATTATTACGAACAAATAGAAAGGCAGGCTTGGATGTATTATATGGTGTACGGAATCTCGCAAAAAACAAATTAATGATTGGCAATTCTCCGATCATTTTCGAGTCTCAACATATTCGTGTGGGTGATGTGAATTATCCGAAAACTATTGGATTAACGGAGCTGTTGTTTAAAAAAGTGCCCAATGTCGAAATTCTCACACCGGACGATTTGAAAAACTATGAAAAGATTGTCATCTCGACAAATGCGCACAAAAAATTTTACAAGCCTAATGAGGCTATACGACGTAATACCTGCCATAAATTCAACACTTATATCGCAAATATAGTCGATCATCATGTGGGAAAGGGTATGCCAAAGTATAAGCTAGCCAGAAAAAACACTCAATTGGACTATATTTATTGGGATAATCCAAATGAGCTAGTCGATCGTCTTCGCTTACTTTTGGCATCGCAAGCAGCCGGAAATTCTGCGCATCCGAATGAAATCATATCGATTATCGAGGAATTGCGCGAAGCTGAAATCATTTATTAACTCAGCATCAGAGAATTCACGCATTCTCAACATGAGTGTCGATGTGTTTGGACGCCAATTAAATAAGAGTGAGCTCCTCAGTAAGCAAGGTCCTCCGGGCCGACCTGGGATTGGGTTTAGAACGACCGCAGATGGCCATTATGACTTGGGGCAGAAACGATTGTGTAACGTCGCTAATCCAGAAGGACAAGACGACGCCATCACTCTAAGTGCTTTACATAAAAAATCTCGAAATATCATTAAGAACATACGCAAAGAAATGAATGAGAGTAATCAGTTGTTGGCAAATGGACTTGAAGCTACGATGAGAGACATTGCAAAAACACTCGAGGCCGATGTCAAAACTCTACAAGATTTGGTGATTCGTAATTCGCGCACCATTGCTGTACTGGATGCGCGACTGAGTGGACTAGAAAATGAACGAGAAAAAGAGCGCTCTCGTGCTGGAGCTACATAGGCATGCTCGACGAAATTATCCTCGTCGACATGTGGACATCCGTGGTTTGGACGAAACCTGGCAAGCTGATCTCATCGATATATCATCATACGCGCGTGAAAACTCCAAACATAAATTTCTCCTCACCGTCATCGATACTTTCTCAAAATTCGCCTGGGCCGCACCAATGTTGAGTAAGAATGGCAAGGATACAGCGGCCGCAATGAAGTCGATAATCGATAAGGGAGGACGGACACCGCAGAACTTGCATGTCGATCATGGAAAAGAATTTTATAATTCCACTTTCAAGTCTCTAATGGAAAAGCACAATATTAACATGTATTCAACGTATAGTAATTTAAAAGCCTCCATTTGCGAGCGTTTTAATCGTACACTGAAAAACAAAATGTGGAAGCAATTTAGCCTTCGTGGTAATTTTAAGTGGATTGATATTCTTGATAATTTAATTGTCGAGTATAATGACTCTGTACACCGTACAATTAGAATGAAGCCAAGGAATGTCAATGTCGGTAACGAGAAGAAAATATTGCGACAAGTTTTCAACAAGACTCAACCTCCAATGAAGAAGCCACCAAAATTCAAAATTGGCGATAACGTGAGAATCAGCAAATTTAAGAGTGTATTTGAAAAGGGTTACACACCAAACTGGACAACGGAAATATTTACAATATATAGCGTGAAAAACACAAGCCCTGTAATGTATAGCCTGAAAGACCATACGGATAAACCTATTGCAGGTGGTTTCTACGAGCAAGAGCTTCTAAAAGTTAAATATCCCGATATCTATCTCGTGGAAAAAGTACTGAAGAAACGTGGCAATCGAATGTTTGTAAAATGGTTGGGTTTCGACAATACCCACAACAGTTGGATAAATACATCTGATTTGTAGTGAACAATAAAAAAAAAACTTTTTTTTTTATTTATGACTCCTTCCTCTCTGCCGAAAGCCCCAACAAGTGGCGGTCAAGTGCCGTCTCCATCTCCGCACGTGCTGCAAAGGATGAAGAGTCCGTCTTCCCCGACACCGCATCATGTGTCTCTTGGGTAGCTCTTTTTTGCTCCTCGCATTTGAATCTTTTTTCCCCTAGAAAAATGCGTCACGACGATATGGAGGAAAATATTTTGAATGAATATATGGATTACAAAGGGTAATGTTTTTTTTTGTCTTCTTTATTTTCTACCAGTTAAAAAATATACAAAAAAGATTGCGATGTTATAGAATATATCGGTGTTAAAATGGTATTTTGTAATGTCCCCATGGTAATGTGTTTGTGCTATTGGGTATGATATATCGCTTATCATCGTGTGGGCTAAGAGCAATTTTCCTTTCGCGAATAGTATATACATCGTGCAGTGTGGATCTTATACACGTTTGGCTCCGACACACTTCAATCTCCTCGTTTAAACACTGCATATAATCATCAAAAGTTATTGTTCTTGCGACAACGCCACTCTTTACACCTTTAACTTTTTTGGTATCCTTTTTACCATCTACTCTTAACGCATACATTTTTGACCGAAGTCCAACAAATTCAGTCATTATAGCACCGTTGTTTTCATCCTTCATGAGACCTGGCACTTTCTTATTTACTAATGGAATATCGAAAACATTATCGATGGGATAATCACTCGTGTCGAACCGGACAATAGTTTGCTTCATACCTTCATATACATCTTCGCACTCAATGTGGTAGATAAGGCTATCGGTATCGGTGTACATTATCTTACATTTTTCACGATACAACGGAGCCATATGATCATAGTGGAACTCGTACAAACACGTTTTCGATATGTCGAGTATGCACATACCGACATATATTGGTTTGTAGAATTTCACTTCAAGTTTACGCAATTCAACGGCAATCAAGTTTTCGGAAAAGATGCTCCTACTGTGAAAGTTGGGCTTCGCAATCATTGCCTCGGCACCATATCTCCCCTCCC
This sequence comes from Ophion ellenae, assembly GCA_963210295.1. Classification (NCBI taxonomy): domain Eukaryota; kingdom Metazoa; phylum Arthropoda; class Insecta; order Hymenoptera; family Ichneumonidae; genus Ophion; species Ophion ellenae. Next base: position 26,130,659 of record OY723385.1, on the reverse strand, counting down.
ATTTTGTCAACAGTTTCACGTCAACGTGATTTCGAACGTTTTCCATTGTTTTGCCAAATACCGCATTATTCATCAGCTTATATAAATTTTTTTCAAAATCATTTTTCGCTATGGTTCTGAATTGCGTGTTTAGCTCGATGTAAGACCGTAACCATGGGGATTGTTGGAATTGCAATATTCGATGGATTTTTGTTATACGGAGCCCATGGCGTAGACACTGCTGAACATTCCGGTAATGTACAATATAGCGCTCTTTATTATACAAAGTTGCGAGCAACTTGTCCTGCCGCTTACCGGGTGGTTTTCCACGCGTTGGACAAAACGGGAGATCGCTATGTGCATCGTGTAAATTTTGTGGATAATCCAAGTCTACCTCGAGAATGTAGCCCGTAGGTGAATCGTTTGAGATCGATGATACATCAAAATTTGACCGGTCGTTGACCCATTTGAAATTTGCATAAGGCAAAAATTGACACATTGCCCAGCCGTACAAATTATTTACATCGAAATACATAAGATACGATGAAGCTTTAGATGGATCATGTGAGTCCATATATTGGTTATTCGCGTTAGCATATCTGTTCGAACATTGACTTAGTCCGCCACGTATACCACGTTCGATAAACATGACCATGTCAATGTCAGTGAGCAATTCGAATGTAATACTCGTATGCTTCAACATTGCGTCCCATGTATACCCGGGGAGTGAATAGTAATATGCCGGGTCAAGTCCATAGCTCTCAATACAGCTATCACGGAAATTTTCAAATATGTCAGCTAATAACAGGACATCCGTTTTCAAATATAGATCGCTATATTCGCCTAACGTTTGAATAGAGAATTCCTTCCAGACATTTTCCGCGTGTGTATAGTCGCTCTCGCTTACAGTGCCACCACTCAATGAACTGTAAAATGAGTCAATTGGCGGTAGACGCGTTTCTTGCAGCCTGGTGACGTCGTCCACATATTCATATGGGAAAACACCTTTGCGTGTCAATAAATCGAATTGTTGATTGTTAGGAATTGCAGATTTCAAAATTTTTAGTTTATCCTTGGTAAGAAACGATGCTAATTTATCGAGAGAAGTATTGAGAAATCTATATGAATCGATAAATCGCAATTTGATGTCATTTCGCGTATCGTTCGTGAGTTTCACATTTTTCGTAAATGAAATATACTTTTCTTTTGTTATGGGAAGTACTTCGACACTCCCTTCGAAAGCCGTAGCCACTTCCTTAATAATGAAATGCGCATCATATCCGGATAAATTGTGAAATACGATGGGGATGAAAAACGATTGCTGAAAGTTCAAATTACAGTTCGAATGCGCGGGGCCTCGATAACGCCCAGTCAAATGACAATGATCTCTAACACGTGTATCGCCTTGCGTAAATGTTTTCTCACATATGTGGCAGTGCGTGGCGCGGCGGAATTCTGCCCATTCCTCGCGTGTCAAATGTATCATGGGGACATTAGTACATAAAATGGTTTTCACGCGAATAGCTAAACTTTTCAGTTCTTGAACGAACCAGGAAATGCAATTATCACTGCGAGCCGACTGATACGTGGATAGGGAATTGTCATATGAACAATGCATTAATACGCAGCACTGAATACTTGGTGATGTTGATACCTATTTGGATCGTCGGTTTTCGACAAGACACACTCGAGGTCTGCGTATACAACGAAGGGGAGACGCTGCTTCCGATCCAAGTTGCTGAAAGTGAGCCACTTGTCCTCTTCGCGTGGCAACTGAATGGCATAGTCGTTCAGCTTTCCACAATCCGTTGTGTGTGACTCTAGTTTCACATTCGAACTGAAGTAATGCAAGCACCTGTGCAAAGAGATTTAATTGATTTTATTCGACCGATTTTTACAAATATATAAGTATGTCGCATATTTGATTGTATTTTAGATTTACATACCGATCGCATATATATTTTCGATCGCCCAGTTTGCTAAGTTGCGAGCTCACCAGCCTGGATAAATTTTTAATCCACGCAAAATGTCCAACATTGGTGTCTGATGGATCTTGAAGGTATAGCAAATTTATATGCGTATCCATTTTGTGCTCACTAATGCGTATTGGAAGGGTTTTCTTCTTCTCGATGGTATACACATTGATTGATAAATTATTTTGTTGTTCGAATTTTTTAATTTTTTCTAGAGTCACGGGGAAGGTAATACCCTGCAGATTTAAAACCGTCGAAAAATGTGGATATGAAGATTCACGATCACTTTTACGTTCGGCAGGGTATAGGGCCGCGATCACGGACCACGCAAAGCACGCATTATCATTCGACTTTATATTTACTACTGCACGCTTTGTCATTACTTCCTGTGGCAATTTAAGGTGGCAACCAGCACGCATTGGATTATATTTATTCACACTTATGGTTAAATTTAGAATTTTTAACAAGGTCCAGCCACTATCGCGTTCTTGAAATTCGTCAAGGGATGCTAGAGTGGGTTCGACAACGCGTTGTTCATACCACTCATCTAAATCAGATGTTTGAAACAGTTCAAAGTTTTTTGTATTGACACTTTTGTTTGCGTGCTTATCACCTGCCACAAACTCACCATTGAACGTGGTATTAACCTTTACACTAAAATGTTGTTCAATAATGTTTTTCACATGTAAAAGCACTATGTCTCGGGCATCTTCGAGAAATTGACGTGGTTCAATATGGTTGCGGTTAATTACTGAACCAGTCAGTATGCGACTTTCGAATGCTGTCTCAATGTTCCGCCAAATCAAACCATTTCCTCGCGCACTACATCCAGCCCCCTCATGAACAAAACGTTGACGTATCGAATTTTTTAAACTTTCAAGTCGCGCTATCTGAGCGATTAATGATTGGCGATTGCCAATTGTCAATCGCGGACGTTTATTTCGACTTTGGTTCTCCAACGATTCAATTAATTCATTGTATTGTTGCTCCCACACATTGTACTCTTCCACCGAATTTATGAGTATTGCTTGTTCTCGTAGTCTTTGTTCTAACACGATACTACACATATTTATAAGTTTGAAAAAATGGTTGAAGTAAGAAACGGTGTTGGTTTGTTGACTGCTCCATTCAAAGTGTTAAAACTTCCCAGCAGCAGCAATCACAACGTTCCACAATTTAAAGAAAAAAATATTTTCCCTCTTTATCATTATATTAAAAGTCTAACAGCCTCCCCTCTCATGCTTTTTTATACCACCATTCGTATAGAGTCGGAGAGCAGAAAAAAAAATAGAGCAATCAATGTAGGGTCTGTGCGGGATTTTACGAGTTTTTAAGGACGTGACGTGTTGCTGACTGACATTAAACGCTATTCGATATCTAGACCGAATATTCAGCATGGTGTCAGAGGCGTGAGTGAGAGAGACATACTATATATATATATATATATATGCAAACCGATAGAACGTCTGTGCTCAAGCCGTGCATGCATAGCAATCCGTAATCCCAAAATACTGGGATGTTCGCTATGAGAAACCACTTTTATGGGTCTCCATACGTTGTTTTCAAACGTGGTTTTGTGGAGATCGTAGAATTCAAAACTTGAGATGAGTCCTAGCTGGTCAGCCTTCACCTCCACGATGTAGGGTCACTTTTTTTTTTTTAGAGTGCATCAACACCCTTGCCGACAGTCACGAAAGAAAAAAACATTGAGAAAAATCTTTCGACATCGTAGAAGGCCATTTTTTTTCCTACCCATCCCCCCCTATTTCCCACAGGCTGAGGAGGAAAACCGTTTGCATATCCTAGCGTTGAAGTATGGAAAAATTCGAGCAATACCATCCCCACCATTCTGCATCCCAATAGAGATCCAAAAATCGAAATCTCAGAAAGAATCGGGATAGGGTTTTTCCCCATTCCAGTCTCCAACCTCCGAGGCGCGTTTAATAACGAAAGTGCTGTAGAAAAAAAAAAAAAGTATAGTGCAATAATGGCTGATCAAATCCGCGAAGTTGATGTGGTTGATATCGCCGGCGACGACGACAATGAAATAGACGTTATGGATATAGACGATCTGGAAAGTGATATCGAATCGGTAGATTCCGCGTATGAAAGTGGATCTGATGGTGAAAACCACGATGTGCGGGAAAACAGAATGGACATGCTTCAAATTTATCTTCTCGACCAGAACGTCAAATATTGTGTGAATTATTTTTACTTCACAACAAATGGTCAAGCGAAGTATTGCACTTCGTGCTATTTCCACGCACGGGACGCGTTTGGAGAAGCAATAAGAGTGTGCGGTCACTACCGCGAACGCTACGCTGAGATGAGGGGAATTTTCTGCAACGACTGTCGAGATCCACTGCACCAAATAATTCCACCTGACATGTGTGCCACCTGCATAAATGTATACCGAGCTAATTGTGAGTATTCCCATTCAACTTTGGTATCATAGTAAATAATGTCAATGTGTCACATAGATTAATGAGACAAAAATGCATGTTTTGTTTGTTTCAGAACGATTGCATCGACGTCGATTTTTTATTTTCTTTTTTTTCATTTTTAACACACACACACGCGCATACACACACACACACACACACGGGCGCGCGCGGTATTATGTATAACACACTCTGACAATTTGTATTCAAAATTCTTCCATTATTGATGAAAATATTCTATTGCAGCCATTCTGTATGTAATTTATATGAGAAAAACAAAAAATAAGTACTTGCTAATTATGATTGTTGTCTCGTTCTATTCACCGTCCCCCTCCCCCGCACGGTTGGCATCGCTGTCCTCCCCCTCGCCGTGTGACGTCACACCCCCACTCCCGGCTACCACGTGCTAGACCCCCACTGTACTGCCTTCCCCCTCTGCAGCGCCTTCCCCCTCCCTGCCGCGTGACGTCGGCCCTCGGTCCCCCGCGCTGGAGACCCCCGCCCCGCTCCCCCCTGAGATCCCTGGGTTAGAATCAGACCTCTTATACTACTTACAATCTAATAAAATAAGCGGTCGGAGTGCGCGATAAATTTCTCGACACTATAAGATAACTTATTAAAATAATAATGATAACTAATCAAATAAGAATTAATAGTAATAATAAATTTAAAAAAACATACTGAGCGCGGGGACGTTCCCGCGCCCCTGCAGACCGAAGTCAGGAACGCTACCAACGGGACCATCTCATCGCTTGTAGAATATGTGCACTTTCTGGTACTGACGGTTCGCGGCCAGATGGATGATTGGCTTGTTTTTGGGGATAATGCTTTATCGCTTAATGAAAGTATATGAGAATGAATATAATAATACGAATATAAATATATTTTCCCTTACTTTTATGAATTACAATTTATTTGGCATAGGGACGAGTGTGAGTAAAGCGCAAACAATTTTTTAGAAGATAAATAAGTTGTAATTTAGATTTATTATTGCATTTAAAGTAACGTATAAACAAATGAAATAAGCGGTCGGAGTGCGCGATAAATTTTTCGACACTAAAAGATAACTGATTAAAATAATAATAATAACTAATAAAAATAATCAAATAAGAATTAATAGTAATAATAATTTAAAAAAAAAGCACTGATCGCGGGGAATGATCCCGCGCCCCTGCGGACCGAAGCCAGGAACGCTACCAACAAGACCATCTCATCGCTTGTAGAATATGTGCACTTTCTGGTACTGACGATTCGAAGCCGGATGGATGGTTGGCTTGTTTTTGGGGATAATGCTTTATCGCTTGATGAAAGTATCAGAATTAATGAGTCAAAGATGTGTGCGGCCGTGTTGATGACAAGTTGCTAGTTGAAGATTCGGCTTCAGGACGGCCAATAGAGGTTTTCCAAGGTCAGCGATGGAAATAAATGATGCTTTCTTATGTTACGACCCTTTGGGTCGGGTCCTCTTCAGAAATTATATTTTTCTCTATAAATTTTGATACACCAATTTTACAAATCAAGTTTGAAGGAATTAAATACACGAATGTTTTATGTTATGATTGTGTTATAAAATTGCTGTGTCGTTTTGTATAACTGTTATGTTAATTCTGTTTTGGTTATAACTATATTGATTTGATATGCATAAGTTCTTGTATTGCGTTAATTCTTCTTATTCATCGGTGTTTGAAATGAGTGATGTGTGAGAGTGTGGTTTATTATACTATGGAGTTATAAAGAAATGAAATATGAGAAACGACTAACCTCGATGTTGTTGATGTTTCTAGCTTTTGATTATATTTGGAAGGTTATTTCAAAAGACAGTATTTATGGAAGCAATTACTGTTTTGCTGGAGTATACTCAATAGATGGAAGAATTTATCATTTTTTAGCGATTTTTATCATCTGTAAGGGATTAATAATTATAAGAAAGTTTTGTGTTTTGTTTGTGAAAATTTAATGTACGTGATTGATTTAAAAGAAATTTTAATAAAGTATCAAATGACTGTGATGATTACCTATTGAGTTTAAGATTTTTTACATTTTCTTCCAAAATAAACAAAAACTCGAAATTTACCTTTCTCAGTTACATATTGAGTTGTGTGATCACGGAGAGTTCGAGAGAAACTGAGTGGTGTCTTAATTTCGTGAAGCTTATTAGAGTCTTTATTTTGCGAATCGGGGGGAGAAAGATCCTTTAGGCAGTGACGTGTCTAGAGAAATAAAATTGGTGCGTCATGTTAAGAGTATTTAAAATTAAATTATAGTGTCAATAATTTTCAAATTGTTATGTCAAGTAAAGTATTGTAAAATATTTTAATAGTTATATAATAGAGTTATAGATCGAGCTTAGTTTTTGTATGTCAGTTCTAAAATTTATGGCGTTAGAGTGTGCCTTAATTTGGATCATTTCTAGGATTAGTCTTTTTGAGCCAAGTTTCATTGTCTAAAATTTTTACATTGTCGAATTGAAAGTCATGTTTTTGTTCTATTGCATGTTGTGCTAAGGCTGTGTATATTGTCGCAGTATGTTTTAGGCTATTTTTATGTTCTTTTATTCGGGTTTCAGGGTATCTTTTAGTTTGGCCGATATATGTGGCATTACAATCTTTACAATCGATTTTGTAAACTATGTTGGATTTTTGGTTGTTATTTATTTTGTCTTTGGTGGAGCCAGTAATCGATGAAATGTTGTGTTTATTGTTTGTGACTAATGGTATGTTGTATTGTTGGAAAAAACGAATTGGTTGATGATGGATGTTTTTTGTGTAAGGAACATTTATTAGTCTGGAAGAATCAAAATTGTTGTTATTCTTTTTTTGATTGTTGATTGTGTAAAGCCGATGTTTTATTATTTTTTCTGTGAAAGAGATCGGATAGCAATTTTGTGTCATCGTGTTACTAATAAGTTTGACGTTTTCTATGTGAAATGAAGGATGAGATAATTTTATTGCTCTGTCAACTAGCATGTAAATTATGGCTTTTTTTAGGAAAGTGGGTGGTGTGAAAAGAAATTTATGAATCTGCCTGACCTTGTTGGTTTCCTATACCAATTTGTGATAATTGAATTTTGTTTATGGATTAAAAGTATATCAAGACACGGGATTTTTTATCTACTTAATTTTCTGATGTAAATTGTAGTTTTGAGTTATATGAGTTAAAAATATTTTTGGTGGACTCAATTTTGTCTGTTGGTAGAGCAATAATAATATCATCAACATATCTTTTATATAGTGGTAACGAACATTGTAATTTTTCCAGACAATTTGTTTCAAGATCAATCATGACGATGTTAGATAGTATTGGAGGCAGAGGTGGGCCCATTGGTAACCCTGAGATTTGTTGGTAAATGTTATTTTGAAACGTAAAGAAAGTTGAGAACATGATGTATTCTATGGCTTTAATTATTTCGTTTAAAGGAAATGTTTTTGAAAATAGATTTGATCATTTTGAAGGCTTTGAATAACAAATTGTAGTGGGGTGTTCGTATAGAGAGAAACAACATCAAACGAGACCAATTTGTAGTTGAGTGGAGTTGAGATTTTAAAAAGTGAATATTTTAGTTGGAAACTATCTTTGACGTGTGAATTAGTCGTATTGATTAATTTAGAAAGTTTAGATTGTATAAATTCAGCTAGTTTATGTGTTGGACTATTTATTGATGATACTATTGGACGAAATGGATAATTATTTTTACGATTTTTTGGCAGACAATAGAGACGAGATAGGTTCCAATTTTCAGCTTTTAAGTATTTGTATTTTGTTTCATCAATGATTTTTAGGGTTTTCGATCTGGAGAGAATATTGTTAATGCCTTTTTGTAGAGTGTTGATGGGACTTCTATTTGGTAATTTGTAAGTTGAGGAATCTGCGAGTAAATTATGAGTTTTTGTAATGTACTCTGATTTGTTAAGAATGACTGTTGAATTTCCTTTGTCAGCTCGAGTAACTAAAAATTGAGGGTTGTTTTTTAAGAATGAGGACGTATGTTTTATAATTTGATTAGTGTTGGAAAATGATGTTGGAATATTTATTTTGTTTAAGATTTTAGTGAATCTGGTTCCAATTTCGATTTGTCTAGGTTTGTCGAGTAAAAAATCTAATTTGGACTCAAGTTCGAAGATTGATTTGTGGATATGAGTTTTTATGTTTGAGAGTTTGAGGTAAGGAAAACAAAACTTTTCATCTAGAGACAAGAATATGGAGATGTGTAGCGGAATATCAATGTTGGAGAGATTTATAAGCCATTCTTTCGTTTTATTTAATGTGATTGTCGAATTTATATTATTCAGAGGATCAGTGGAAAGATAATTATTTGTGACATGTTGTCTATTAGTAAGAGTTGAGTATAAGATGTTGTGATTTTGTGTTGTTTGATTTATATTTTGATAATTTAGGTGATGTATATTGTTTTGGTTCAGATGTGTTTGTGATGATATTGTTCTTAAAAATTCGTCATGATTGAAAATGTGAAGATGTATGTTCTTGGTTCGTTGAAATCTAAGGTTTTGACGTTTTTTTTTGTGTTTTTCATATGAGAGTTTCATATGAGAGTTTTCATATGAGAGCTATGAGAATTAACATAATAATACGAATATAAATATATTTCCGCTTACTTTTATTAATTATAATTTATTTGGCATAAGGACGGGTGTGAATAAACCGTAAACAATATTTTAGAAGATAAATAAGTTGTAATTGAGATTTATTATTATATTTAAATTAACGTATAAACTAAAAAAATAAGCGATCAGAGTGTGCGATACATTTTTTTGTATATATTAATAACGCAGAGAATCAAGAGCTAAATAAGCATTGAAATCATCTAAAAGCCTCGCTCGTGCCGTCGGGTGACGTCACGCGCGAGTCGTGCTCAGATTGCTTTTTCCCTCGAAGCCTTCGTTTCGGCTTGGCCGCACATGAACGTGCTCAGCGTCGATGTATTGGTGTAGCTGCCGAAGGCGCGGTCGGGAAACTTCGATGGCGCTCGGCTCTTTCCGAAGACGTCCGAGCGTCGCACGCTCACGGACACGCGCTACTATGATTGTGTGATGGGCGCGCAGGGGACTAGAGAGGGGGTAACTTTTGCGCGCGATCTGGCTGCACTGATTGAGCCTCGAGCGCTCTCAATTTCTCTGCACTCTGAATGGGATCCATGACAACTTTCTTGACCGCAGTGCTTGGGGTTTCTGTCGCGATACCTGTTTCAAGAGAAAAAGTATTAGTCTTTCATGCCTCTTGTTGGCGAGAGCCTGATTATACAATTTGGTGTCCCTCACCTGTCGTATAATGGTTGTTACACTGGGCATTAATATTATTCCGACTCCTTCTTGCCTGATGTATGTCCTTGAGACCTTGCTGTTTGAAATCCTGAAAGTATTGGTGTGACTTGACCAAAAATGGTTGGACGTCGGCTTCCGAATATTGAAGCTTGACACTGTGTTAATGCCTGCGAATAACACGAGAAATAAATATTAATCGAAGATCTGATACTCCAGAGTATGCGCGTGTACTATTTCTCCGAGCTTATCTCTTGGACCCTTAGAACTGTTTTTTAAAATAATTCTGACCACTGTTCGTTAATAAGTGTGGTCAAACGTTTGGGTGTTCTTCGCAAGCTCGAGGATCTCGTGATCGTTCTCTCGTGCCCGAGGTTAACGAGTTCAACTCCCCGCGAGCAAACGATCCGGGTACGAATGGAGCTCGAACTCGTTTGCATTATTTATTTGTTTTTGGTTATACCGTGGAGCAAAATGGTTATCGTACGAAGCGGTGTATCAGAATTTCGTTTCTTCCACCAAGATGTCGGACAATCCTGAAGAAGAATTCAAGTAGAATAAATAGCACATACCCAAATCGACTCGAGGGCTGTATGGGTCCCAGATCAACCCCTGAATTGTTATTAATTTTTCAAGGCAGCCAATCAGGCGCGCCCGTTGAGCGGGCCTACGTCGGTGAACCAATCCGCCGGGCACTACCACATGTGCGTGTCGCTCACCGACGTAGGCCCGCTCAACGGGCGCGCCTGATTGACTGCCTTGAAAAATTAATAACAATTCAGTGGTTGATCTGGGGCCCATACATGCTCATATCAATCGTCTCGGAAATTCACCCCCAACCCCGCATTTCACGGATGACATTCTATCGTGGGACACCCGTATAACATAAAATATTACTATTCTTACCCCGTTATTTACTGCGATGGGCAATGCATCTGCAACCAACGAATAGTTCCTGCTGGGAATAATAACGATTTCTCCATCAGGCATTTGTGTACGATCTGCTTTGACCACATCGGAGTCAGAGAAGTGAAGCTCGCCCACTAAATCAGTCGGACCAAGCTGGTGTTGGATGGCCTCGCTCCATCGCTGCAGCATATTCTGTAATTTAATGTAATATTTAATTTCAAACCACAAAAAAATGTCAGTGACATGCACTGATATTACAAGTACAGTGAACTTCCGCTATCTCTCGCACTGTCAGGATCCTGATCTGCGCGGTGCGACAATAACCAAAAGTATGAGCGAGACTTTCCCCTCAAGCGGGAGGGTCAGCGACAGTTGTTCATTATACAGTTAGCGCGAGATTGCTGTATTGATCGCATAATCAACAACAAAGCACTTGGCGGTACTGCTATGCGATTTTTAGCTCGACAGGAGAACCGCGTTGACTGGATACTGAGCAGCGCTGCTAAGGGCATTACTGTCGAAAATAAGAAAAAAATGTAGAGCAAAAGACTTACTCCGGGTACTTGAAAAACCGATAGCTGCCGTAATCCAGTACGCGTCCGTTCCGCCCTGATGGCACGTCGCCCAGTTCGGCATCCCAGATAGAAATCTGCAAAAATAAAGAAATTCAGTATTATACATATTAGATGTCTTGCGGGGTGATATTTTGTTCTTGTAATATGCAGGTTGAATAAATTGAACGGGCGTCTAATTTCCACGCTGCAAGCTAGTATAATGGTTGAAATTGAAAATATGTATTGTTTATTAATTTTGTTCATATTTCAAATCGAAATATGCACATTAATCCCTCACCGCAATAGAAATTACGCCGGCTCCGAGCGTGGAAAAAAAACGTCACATATGGCGCCATAACCTCAATTTATTCAACCGGCAAATTATAATAACAAAATATCACCCCAAATGTCATTAAATCTGAAAAAAATGCCTTCTCCTTACCAGTCCGTTATCTTTTACGAGGTAACGAGTCACAATATTTTTCAGAAGCACTTTTTTCACTTTATACACACTTTATACACACGCGAAAGAAATACACCGCGAATAAAGACGTATAAAACGGAAATAAAACTCAGAGCTCACTTCGTTGTATGATCAACGCGAAACTTCACAGCGGTATCTTTGGAACATCGCTTTTACATGTAACTTTTTCACCCATTCCGCCATATGCGTTCGGACTCCTTTACTCTAGTCACCATGTGCACAATGCACCTCCGTGAAGTTGGCCCCCCGATATAATCATAAATGATTCTAATTAATGTTAATCGTTTGAGAATCGTTTGAGGGAAAAGAAAAATCGTTTGAGAGTTAATAGTTATTCCAAAAAAACCAATTTAAATTTTCGCGTGAAGTTAGCCCCCAGATTTTTTTATATGGTCATAAATAATTCTAATTAATGTTAATCGTTTGAGAATCGTTTGAGAGAGTTTGAGAGAAAAGATAAATCGTTTGAGAGTTAATAGTTTTTCCAAAAAAAAACAATTTAAATTTTCGCGTGAAGTTAGCCCCTAGAATTTTTTAATTCCGTAAAAAACGACCTTTCACAATTTTTTTTAATCGCTTGAGAATCGTTTGAGAGGGTTTGAGAGTTTAAAAAAATCATTCTAGAGTTCATATTTTACGAAATATAAGAATTTTTCCAAAAACGCAACCAACCGCAGGGCCGTGTTACGCATGGGGCGCACCCTGCTGCTCATCATTCGCAAGCAGAGAATATGAAAACTTGCCTAAAGTGTCTAAAATGCCTCGCCTCGCCTCCTTCCAAAACAATTCGATTTTTGACAGGTCGGAAGTAGGCGCTCTAACCTCGCACAGTCGTTTGAAATAAATTACATGCAATGTGTAGTAGTGTGTGATAAAGTGGAGCTTATTTTTTCGTTGCGTTTTGGTGCATTTATTTTTCTGAGAATAACAATACGAGCCCGGTGGTCGAGGACGACGCGTCAGGACGCCGGCACATCACCGACGAAAAATCCCGATAACGATGGCCGACAAAGAAAGAATCGACGAGAAAACCGTTGCGGCCGATTACAAGGAGAAGAAGATAGGGGAAAATAGCGACAGCGAGAAGCCGAAGGAGAACGGCGAGGAGAAAACACCGGAAGCCAAGGTACGTGCATGCTTTCATACTCAACGGCTTTGGGGATTTCAAGGGTGTAAAGGTACTGAGAACACCTGAGCCCAACTCGCAGAGGGTGAAGTGTTTTTATGATTGCTCGATAACCGTAGCTCACAAAATTATTTTGCCAAAAGATCTCAAACTACAAACTTGAAGCTTCAAATTGTTTTTTTTTCATCTTGATACGACTAACTTTAACATTGATACAGCCTTTAAAAAAACACTTTTGAAAGTGAAGAAATTTTCTGTTTCCTTCAGTTTTAGGGGAACGGTATAAAAGGTGATATAATTTTTACAATTTTCGGTTAATCGAAAAAAGCGCTTGTCCTTGACTGTTAAAGCAATCTAAGAAGCTTCAGTTAAAATTTCAAATCGATTGGACGAAAATTGTTCAAGCTTCTGCTACGTCCAGATATAAAAAACATAGTTTTGTGATACTCATAGTCTGGATAGCCAGAATCTCGCAAATACTGGCAGATTCGACGATGAGGGGTGATACGTAAATAGGCTGAATAGGATTTTTTTGAAATTTTCATTTTTGACGGAATTGCGACCGTTTTAATTTAACATTTGTTTTTTGTTCGCAATTTCCGACAATTTTGGATTGCATACACATTGCATAAAAAGCAATGGTTCAATTAAATGAAAAACCCCTACCCGGCAACCGAGAAAAACTATCCAAGAATATTGTATCCAAATTTGGACAAAATCGGACAAGCTGTTTTCGAGATACATCAGGCACTAACTTTAAAAACTATGTTTCCAGTTAGTCGCGTTTGAATGGCTTCTTGGCAACGACTTTATTAAAAAAAATTCCTAAACATACCTCAATGTACATATTTTCCAATAAAAAAAAACCCAGATCCATTAGAAACATTAGTTTTTGAGATAAAAATTGTCGAAGTTCACCGGTTTTTCTTGCCGTTTACTCAGGTACCTCCCCTTAAGGAAAAAAGTTTTTCAGCAGGGCCTAATTATTTTTTCAACATTTCGAGAATGCAGACTGAAATAAATATAGGTATGTTTTCTTGGATGCATCCGATCCAACTTTCTTCGCCCGTGTTATCGAAACAGCAAGACTCATATTAACGTCAGCTGCGCGAATTTGTCCAAGCTTGAGAATCTGACAGGCATTATTTATTTTCGACACGCGATTATTTTTCGAAATCCCGATTCTCGGTTCCATTTTCGTACGCACAGGTGTATGTGGCGGGCATACGAGTCCTGTATCTAAAATTTCGCTGGATGATAGTGGATTACGGATACGAGACTATATATCGAACCTATGGAGAAATTGGACAGGCGTTGAAAGATAATCGTCACGCGCATTAACGATCTTTATTTCGATCAATTTTTTCGGCTTGGCTTTTTTATCGAATTTCACGAGCGGTTGATCGAAAGAGAATTTTTTATTGCTTCGTATGCAATCAAATGTATTCGGTCATTCACCAATGACAGTGAGCGCGCTGGCCAATACTTGGATCCGTCAATGCTATCGAATCGCACAATATATTAATTTGAACTTTTTTTTTTAAACAGCCCCGTAACAAGGAACAGGAAGCCCAGTTGCTCGAGTGGATCGCGAATGTTCCCGGTGAAAAATTGCCGCCCGGTAATTACGAGGACATTGTCAAGGATGGTGTGGTTCTTTGCCAGCTGATAAACAAACTTGCTCCAGGATCCATCAAGAAGATCCAGACGAAGGGTACCAACTTCCAGGAGATGGAAAATGTGCAGAGGTATGGTGTATATGGAATGCATATCAACCTGCGTAGTTTTAGCTTTTTTTATATATGAAAGAATGAAGGTTAGGATAAAGAATAAAATAAGAATTTTATATTTTATGAAATTTATTATTTATTCGGATTATTTTATTAATAATAATAATCGAGTTTTATTTGCTCAACTTGTTTTAGAAGTTTTTTTACAAAAGGGATTAATTCATTATTTATTACTAATAATATGATAGAGAATCAAATAAGCTTTGTGTTATTAGGTTGGCAAGTATGTCTTTGCGTTTTATCACCAAAAATTAAATTAAAAAAAGCAGTCTTGAAACTAACGATTAATTTTATTCTATGTATCTACCGATAAAATAAAAATGATTATTTTATTTTTGGTGATAAAACGCAAAAACTTTCTTGCCAACCTATATTTTAATCTCTATATATTTAATCTAATATTTTTATCTCATAATGTTTTCTTTTTCTGATTGTTATATAGTAGTTTTGTTTTATTCCTTGTATACCGTTTTTAAGGGTGTTTATATGAATGCTTTTTATTATCAATCAGATCGAGTTTTATTTGCACAACTTTTAACCGTTTTTTTTACATAACAATGACCATTCGCTTACATACTACTGCACTTATTTACTACGCCACGGATTATTGCACTTCGTACGATCTGACCTTTCTCTGTTTTTTTCATTTATTCCTCCATTTCATCTCTTTCTCCTCCCTCTTCCTCCTTGTTTATCTTTCTGCAGACTTCCTCTATTTCCCTAAAATACTGACATATCCCTTTTTGTATTTCGCCGCCCAGAATGCATTTTATTATATTATTTATAATAAATATCCCTTCTAATTTACATCAATTATTTTACATGGGTTTTCTTGTATTTATCCTAGTTGCTAGTTTCTTAAATTGTCTGATGTGATCGCATAGTTCCTTTGCCGGTTGCATTTTCAGTGGTGCTGGTATTTTCCGGTCAATTTATAACCCCCTGCTAGTTTCCAATCATTGCTCCAGTTTATGTACTATTTCTTGGTTTAGTTTTCCCTTAACTTTTTACATATTCTTTTTTTCGCGTCTTTCCTGACATTACCACATCTCATCCTCGCCCACGTTTCTTTTACTTCGCCGCTAATCATCTTGTCCTCCCAATATTTTTCCACGTGTATACCTGTTTTCCTATGTTTATATCCCTTGCAGTATATTGACCCATCGATTTTGCTCCAATCGTTTTGAGTTTCTTGTTCAATTTTAATTTTTATGCCTTTTTCTTTTTTTCTTTCCAGCTCCTGTACATTTCCATTCCATAGGGCTTGTCAAACTGCCCTCTTCCCTATGCTTTCCATTACTTCTTTTTTATTTTTCCCATTTTTATAGGTCACCACTAATAATTGCTTTTAATTCGTTCCGTAGGCATTTTTTTGGCCCCCATCTTTATGATTTCGAGTAGGTACCTTGCCATTTTCCATACTTCAACTTGAATTGCCCTTATTATTATATATGTATTATATATATTCTCACCACTTATTTTTGTACTGTCAATAATATGATAAATAATCAAATATGTTGAAAAAAGATTATCTGCCAAAAATGTCTTCTTTTTTTCTAGGAGTTATAAAATCAAATTAAGCGGCGTAAATATTTTTTTCCACAGTATATACATATACGTATGTATGTGTAGGCCAAACATCACTCACAGTGATCTTTTCAAATAACTCCTAGAAAAAGAGAACATTTTTTTCAGATTATTTTATTCGTTAGCGTATTCCACACGAAATACTACACGTTGATGTTAATTTAAATAAAGTATATTAATGGAAATTCGTCAAGAGCAGACAGGAAAAAGCAACGTGTGCAAATACTTCCGTCACCCGCTTTTTTGGATATTTATATTTGTGGAGACGTTAACTGTAAAAAAAAGTACATTAAAAAGATTGAATGATCTCCGAAATGCTACAGGAATATTCCTCGAATTTGCAGATTCCAAGCGGCGATCAAGAATTACGGAGTGCCACAGGAGGACATTTTCGAAACGGCGGATCTCTTTGAGAGGCGCAATATTCCTCAGGTTACTCTTTGCCTGTACGCCCTTGGAAGAATCGTGAGTATTTCTCTTTTTCATTGCAACGTTTTTCCGAAAAAAAATAATAATAATACGCAGTTTGTCAATTCTATAAACATAAAAAAAACCCTTGTCGGTGTCACGTTGATTTTATTAAAGTGCAAAAGTGACCGTTCTATCTCATGTATCGTCGATAACAGTGTTTTTCGAAATTACAGCGTTTCTCAGACCATTTTTTTTTAATTTTTTCTAAATTACAGCGTTTCTCAGACCATTTTTTTTTAATTTTTTCTAAATTACAGTGTTTTTAGACCATTTTTTTCTAAATTACAGCGTTTTTCATACCGCTTTTTTATAGTTGTTAGCTTTTTTGGGAATTACAGCGTTTTTCGGACCATTTTTTGTAGCTTTTAGCTTTTTTTGGAAATTACCGCGTTTTTCAGACGCGTTTTTTTCTTTTTCGTGTTCGCAGCTGAGGGCTAGTCGTTCATTTTACTATCGCAATATCATTTTTCGTTGCAGACGCAAAAACATCCCGAGTACAATGGACCGACACTGGGACCCAAAATGGCAGACAAGAACGAGAGAACGTTCACGGAGGAACAGCTGAAAGCGAGCGAGGGTCAATTCAATCTGCAAATGGGCTACAACAAGGGCGCCAGTCAATCCGGACACGGTGGCTTTGGAAACCCACGACACATATGAACATAAACATACATATATTTATACATTTGTATATGTTTATGTACATATGAATGCTACACATGCATATACGTCGGAAAAGAAACTCTCAATTTTCGTTCGATAATTCAAAAATTTATTTATTTACCATATTTTACGTTTCCTACAAAAACAACAAATGTACTCAAAAGAACAACACGCACACACACATAATTTTTTTTAAGTTCGCCAGGGAAGAATCGATCTTGATTATTGTCAACTTGCGAGAATAAAAAAGTTCCTATACTTTTATGTGTTCTTGAGTCTTTTAGCGGAGAATGCCTTCCCGAAAAATTGCAAAATCAATAAAATAAATTTAAAAAAATCAATGTACCGTTACTGCGAAGATCACACAGGAGAGACGTCATCCCGAAAAAATGTATGCACAATGAGGGAAACGTAATTTTTGTTATATTGATTGCGGTCGGTAAATATGGTGGAAAAAAAAAACCAATTTGAAAAATGTGAACCTCGCTGTGGCTGTAATGCCGATACTATACGAGGGACCATCTAAAATGTGAGAGAAGCGCAGAGGCCAGTGGAGGCTTGCTATATAAATGTTCATTGAGGAGTTATTGTCGATGGTTACCAATTGATCTCAGATAATGGTTACCAATTATCTCAGTTTTATGGACTATTTTCTTGGAATGCAGGGTGGACAATTTCGAATGTTTTGAGGTAATAAAATCTGCTTTGATGTTTTGTACTTTATCAAACATTTTTTGGGTGCGATCATGATGATGAGCTGAGCTGTCACTTTTGATGAGGCTTGATAATCATTTGGATATATGGCATTTTTTTCATAATACTTTTGATATATTGCATGTTTTCCGATAATTTCGATATACAGTAGAACATCGATTATCCGAACCAATTGGGACCGAGACTAGTTCGGATAATCAAAAGTACGGATATTCGAAACGTGGGTTTTTTGGGATGAGATCATAAACAACACCTTTTCACATAAAACCAGTACATACATATATATAAAATTTGACATACATATCAACGTTGAAATATATATATATATATATATATATATAACAGCCGTTCGTCTATTAAAAATGGACGATTTTTTAAAAATAAATATAAAAAAGGCATTCGATTTTTTTCAGGTGCTTAAAACACGCACACACACACACACACACACATATATATATCAACATACATATCAACGTTGATATATATATATATATATATATCAATATCATATATATATATATATATCAACGTTGATATGTATGTTGATATATATATATGTGTGTGTGTGTGTGTGCGTGTTTTAAGCACCTGAAAAAAATCGAATGCCTTTTTTATATTTATTTTTATAAAATCGTCCATTTTTAATAGACGAACGGCTGTAACGCGTTTTTGAGCGGCTAAGTCTCGCAGCCGTTTGAGAAGGAGAAGTTGCGTTGGGTTGCTCATTGTTGCTCACGGCGGTGGCAGCGAGCAACAATGTATCTTTCGCGCCAACGTTCGGATAATTGAGCGTTCGGATAAACTAAGTCATCGTTCGGATAATTGAGGGTTCGGATGATCGAGGTTCAGATAATCGAGGTTCTACTGTATTGCATATTTTCGATGATACTTTCGATTTTTTGCATTTTATTTGCGAATACTGTTAATATATTACATTTTTTGATAACACTTTTGATATATTGCATTTATTTATAATACTTTTGATATGTTGCATTTTTTGCTAATACTTGTGTTGTATTGCATTGAAGGTCGTCGATTGGCAGGCGGTTGCATTAGAACCGGCTGTTCGGCTGTATTCCGAACACCTCTTAAGAGGATTCCCATAAGAGCCCTTTCCTGCACACCAGTCTTGTTTTTATCAAACTTAGATCTCTAATTTCTCGAAGTGCCCAATATAGTTGGCTCTTTTGATGTTCGCATTTCCAGACGCACTTCGATTTTCTGGTCGATAAGACCCTTTGTGTTTACCAAAGGGTTTGTTCCAATTTTTCAATCCCTGCTTACGTTTGCCTTCAATTCCGTACGTTCGTGGATACGCCTTGAACATTCTTTCTTTTTCTTCATATTTTACATTTGGTGTCTGCGAACCTTTTTTCGACACTACCACATTTTATCCCGCCCACACATTCCATATATCGCCCCCGCCCCCCGAGGAGCGAGACTCCCCGATCGTCATAGCTAGAAAATTCGATTCCTGGAGATACCTGCCGAAGATAAATCCTGGCAACGAGAAAAAAATGCTAAACGTATTTTTTTTAAATAAATATAAAATTTACCACTCTTTCGCAGAGTGAGACCCGGTCAATCTCGTTCGCTCGCGAATTTGGTCGGCCGCAGACAACCTGCCAAAGATAAGCCATGGCAGAGAAAGAAATGGCGACCGCAATTGTTTATACAAAGAGCATTGTAACATTTTTGAAGGTTCCAAGGATTTTTTTAAATTGCTTCCATCAAAACGTTTTTTTCGAAAATTTTACACCGGTGATCTCTAAACAATTCACGACAGTAAAATTTTACCGCTCTTCTGTAGAGCGGGACTCCTCCGATCGTCATTGCTAGAAAATTCGATCCTTGGAAAATCCTGCCGAAGATAAATTCCAGCTGAGAAAAAAAATACTAAACGTGTTTTTTTGCAATAATGATAAAATTTTACTACTCTTTCGCAGAGTGCGACTCGGTCGATCTCGTTCGCTCGCGAATTTGGTCGGCCGCAGGCAACATGCCGAAGATAAGCCATGGCAGAGAAAAAAATACCGAACGCAATTGTTTAAACAAAGAGCATTGTAAAATTTTACAACTCTTTTGTAGAGTGAGTCTCTAGCGATCTCGGTCGTGACTCGAGATTTTGGCAGAGATCAAATTCGTCGACGATTAGCGACATCGAGATGCCAACAAGTCCTCGAGCTTATATGTATAAATGAATTAAAAAAGCATGGGAAAATGCCGGTACCCTTCCACAAGACGAGTCTTGGTGGTGCCGTCGTCGAAAAAAAAAGATTTGATGGCATTTGCATATACAATGTAAAATGCAACAAAGTTTCACGCTTTCCTGCCGAGCGAGCGCATGCTTCCAATACAAGCGTACCATGGTCGCTACGCATAGTTGTGCGTGCTGTGTGATACACACATAGATGTAAGGTGTTTGCGTACGACCGAACGGCGTGAGAGAATGTATTCGTTCTTTTTGCACGCGGCCGGCGTAGCAAACACACCACACGCGCGCGTGCTCGCTCAGCGATCGCAGTCTTTTCGGCTTCGACTCTTCGTCCCAGTGCGAAGCATCGAGACCGAAGACGCGAGTGCTTCGCTGTCCGTCGGTAGCGACTTGTAGCTAAAAACTGCGAGATCTGCGCTACCGACGTAACAAGAGGCCGCGTCGAGATTTTCTAGCGTGTGGCACATCGCCTTAAAAAGGGTATCAAACCTATTGCATTTTTAGCTACATAAGACATGTTTTTGAAAAATAGGCGTAGTCCAATAACTATGGGGTTTCCGAGGTCAAGAGGGTAAATAGTTACATAGGTTCACACTGGAGTAACCAGAATTATTTCAGATTTTCTGTTGAATTTTTTTTTTTACGATTCTTAGTCGCGACTCTGATGAGTGGAAGGGCTTTATTAGGTAATTATGGGGTCTAGGACAATCTATCAAGAAAGAAAATTTGTTCACTTTTCCATGTTTAATTAACTACCATTTTTTCAGATTTTTTAAATAAACATTCAAAATCATTTTTTCGGAATTAAAAAATATTTCCGAATTAAAAAAAAATATATTTTAACAATTTAAAAAAATATATTTTAACAGTTTTTTCAGAGATTTTAAATATATTATTTGAACAATTTTTTCGACTAGAACTCGGAGAATCATCCTCGGTTGAGTTTGTTGTGTCTCAAGACCTATCGGATTTAAGACGGAATGACACCTCATCGCGGTCGGTATGGTAGAACAATTATAGATACCCAAAAATCTCTGAAACGGCTCTTCCGATCCCGTCGAAACTTTGCCAAACGATGTCAAATAGATAGACGAACAGCGAAAACGCGAAACAAAACGTAGATTGGCTTATCATAAGCCGATCTACATTTTTTTCTCAAATTCAGAAAATTTGAGGGGCAGACAGCTGTTCGTCTATCTATTTGACGTCGTTTGGCAAAGTTTCGACGGGATCGGAAGAGCCGTTTCAGAGATTTTTGGGTATCTATAATTGTTCTACCATACCGACCGCGATGAGGTGTCATTCCGTCTTAAGGCCGAATATTAAAAAGAAAAAACTTTGAACTTATGAAAAGGAAGAAGATATGTAGTCGCCAGGTATCCGTAGGACACCTCAATAAATGAAATCGATGAAATCAATCCTGTTGTTGTATCCTTGTGATAAGAGAGCGGCGAACTGGTAGAAACAAAAATGTAAAAATGCAATTGTAAAAAAAGAAATCTGACCAACTTGTGTGACAACCGGGGAATCCGGGGTGTCCGATATAAACACGATTGATCCGATTGTCGGTCCAGTAGAGACCAAGATAGATATCGACAATCGACCAAGATAGATGTGATTCAACACCGACTAGCACGAGAGATTCAATTGTAAATTTGCAATGTCTCTGAATTGTATTTACTTTAAGAGAAAAGAAAAACGAAAGTTGCCCTTATTTGATTTGATAAAGGTGGCAATTCGTTTTCTTCTCTTTTTTCTAATTCTAAATACTTTCTCGCGATATATTTTCTGTAATCAATGTATTTCTTCTTTTTTGATACAAACACTTTGGACATGAAATAAAGATAAATATACTTCAGTTTTCTGAATCAACGAAGAGACTTGTCGGTATTTCGTATTTCGTGTTTGGCGATTTTCCTCTGTCCGAAGAACAGACCGTGCAAAAAATCAACGCTGTCGCCGGACATGACCCGTTCTTAAAAAAGTCGAAATATTGGTACAATTGCGTGATTCCATGCAAAAGTTGAAAGCGAGAAGGTCGGGTAACATGGGTCCTGTTTTTATTTGCTGTACCTATGTTTCATACTTCTCGATCACGACCACCGGAGCTTGCTTCTCCGAGAGGGTTCTCAGTATGTCTTGTACCGGTAGATCCGCTTCCATTTTCGGTGTTCCCAGCCAACTCTGCAAAAGTCGAAAACATTTCGCTTCAATTTCTATGATTGTTTATTATACTTCATTATTTTTCAAAAACACCGATTCTTTTTGCTATTTGTTTAATCAAAAAGAAAGAATGGTACCTTTGATAACAAAACGTTGTCAATGTCGCTCCACTGCTGCATCGAACGTCTTATCTTTAACGCCACTCGCTGATACTGTCGGGACGAGTTCACACGCGTAACGAAGCCAGTCCGGCCAATTGATTTGGAAAGCTTCGTCCACCTGATTGCTCGCGGGGGCTATTTGCCAGTCTGTGAGAGAAAAACCACGAGGAAAAAGAAACTCTGCTAACCCATTTGCGGGTTTTCTCAACGTACCTAAAAGTTTCGTGTAATTATTGACGAAGCGTCTTTGCAGTCAGGCATTGCCGCGAACTGTGTCTTGTAACATTTTTCAGATTTAAATACTACATTTTTGGTTATCTCGCAGCGCCACGTTTATTAACTTTATTAACAACGGCATGTGTAATAGATTTGAGAAAAGGATGACTAGATAATCGTTGAACCAAAATGCTGGTAGTTAAAAAAAGTAAATCTCGTAGAATTACTCTAGTCGATTTTTTTCGCTATAAAGTTGATAAAATCCTTTCCTCGTTAACAGGCTGTAACTCGGAAGAAAATGGTCGCACAGCGAAAAAAGGAAATTGTAGCTCCAAGTCTCTAGTTTTTGGATCTGGCCATAACATTTTTTTATCATGGACGTTTTCGGAGTAATCCTAAGACAAAAAACGAAAAAAAAATTCAAAATTATTGCTTCTCTTAAAAAAAGTCTAGGGGCTTCAAATTTTTTTTTTGAAATTCCACCGCAAAGCTCGTTTAGGAAATTTAATGCCCTTTAATTTGACGTCCTCAAAAAGTGTGTACGATGATTCTCGCTGCGAAGATATCGTCGATCAAAGCAAAAAAGTCTTTTTTAACTTTGACAGTCAATAACTCGGGAAATGATGAATCTACAGGGAATCAAAGTAGGGTTTTGAAAGATGCAAAACATTCCCTATAAGACTCTAACAGTGGCTTTTGATGAATTTTTTTTTTCGAAACGATACTTTGGATTGAAAAAACGATCAAAATTCGCCTATTTAAGAATATTTGAATAACCTGGTATAATTTTGGATATAACGGATGAACGAAGGGTATCGTCGGTATTTTTTCAACCTTAAAGTGTCCCGGAAAAACCCTGAAAATTTCAAGGCGCTGCGATTTTTTTTTCTTAGTGTCCCTAAGTTTCAGTTTTATCATTTTCGCCAAAATTGACAATTTTTAGGAATTTTTCGATTCTTATTAATTTTTTCAATGAAACATTTTTTTCGGTGATAATCCTTATTTTTTTGAACAAAAATATTAATTATTGAAAGAATCTGGAATTTTTTTTTTCGAAAAAAAAATTTCGATTTTTTTTTCTCAGCGCCGTCTCAATGCTTCGTTATTATAAAAAAAAATTCACTTGATTTTTTTTACCACTGTCTTTTTCCGCCGGCATTAGCATTACCCAAAGCGTACCACGTGGAGGTTGCGCGGTCGGATTTACGCTTCTTCCACGCGTGTGTGTATGTGGTTCTTTAGGAGGAATGAGACCCGGTGGTTCGTCAGTTCCACCGTAAGACATCGGTAAAAAAAAATCAAGGGAATTTTTTTTTTATAATAATGAAGCGTTGTGAAAACGCTGAGAAAAAAAATGTCGCAAACAATTTTTTCGAAAAAAATTTAAAAAAAAAATTCAGATTTTTTCAATAATTAATCTTTTTGTTCGAAAAAATACGGATTATCACAAAAAAAAATTATTGTAAAAATTAATAAAAATCGAAAAATTGCTCAAAATGCTGATTTTTGGCGAAAATGATCAATTTGAAGCTTCGGGGCACCAAGAAAAAAAGATCGCAGCGCTGTGAAATTTTCAGGCCTTTTCCGGGACACTTTAAGGTAGAAAAATTACCGACGATATCCTTCGTTCATCGATTATATCCAAAGTTATACCAAGTTATTCAAATATCCTTAAATAGTGGAATTTTGATCGTTTTTTCAGTCGAAAGTATCGCTTCGAAAAAAAAAATTCGTCGGAAGCCACTGTTAAAGTCTTATAGGGAATGTTTTGCAATTTTCAAAACCCTACTTTGATTCCCTGTACGATAATTATTTCCCGAGTTATTGATTGTCAAAGTTAAAAAGGACTTTTTCGCTTTGATCGACGACATCTCCGCAGCAAATCATCGTACACACTTTTTGAGGACGCCAAATTAAAGGACATTATATTTCCTAAAAGAGCTTTGCAATGGAATTTAAAAAAATGTTAGAAGCCCGTAGACCTTTTTGAAGAGAAGCAAAAATTTGGATTTTTTTTTTTCGGTAGTTGTCTTAGGATTACGCTGAAACCGTCCATGATAAAAAAAATAATTGCCAGGTTCGAAAACTAGACACTTGGAGCTACAAATTGCTTTTTTTTGCTGTGCGACCATTTTCTTCCGAGTTACAGCCTGTTGAAAATCACCCAAAAATTTGTAATTTTTTCATCCCTTAATTTCTGTGACTAGTGTAATATAATGAATTCAAAACAAAATAATATAATCAATTGATGACGGGTCGGAACTTTATCCAATGAAATACCTTAACAAATTATAACAACCAAACATAAATGTATGTACAAGATGTTTTGAACATGAAGAAGACGTTGTAGGTGAAGGACAGAAAACGAAAATATAAATTAATGCTATACTGTTCCAATTTATTGCTATCATTTATCCATTTCAATGTTTATATATCTGTACTTTGTCCCTATGCATTGAAAGTTTTATCAAACAAACGAATATTATATAAAAAGAATGCAAGAAACTTTGTCGACGATACATTGTATGGTCCGCCAGGGCAACTCCATCGCCGAGTGTCTTTGTGCTATGGCAGAGTCGCGGCGCGAGTTCAGTCTCGCCTACGGTCTGATAGCGTGAACGTAACGACGTCTTGGACTTTCTTCAATTTTTTGTCCGTTCATTCTAGTAATCTCGTTGGTGTTACGTTTCGTTTTCATTATTGACTGTCTTATTTATATTTATCATTTTTTACTTATTTTTTTGGTACTTATGGTTTCGATGTTTTTTGCGTGTTTCGTCTATATTTAATCGGTGCGGATATGTTTTTAAAACGTATCGTAATTGTTTTCGCGAATTTAAATATTTAATTCAGAATGCCACGGAAGGCGGTTGTAACAGTGGAAGAAGCTGTGCGAAGTTTGAAAAAATGTATGCATTATTTTCGATCCTCGGAACTGCCGGAATATGCTTCCGGCGTTTGGGAAGAAATCAGCAAAGATTTGAATTCAAAGTGGAATGCTCACCACGTATATAATAGTGTGGTCCAAAATCGTCGCGATATCCTCACTCTTGCACGATCAGAAACGGGTGTCATTGTTCCCTTGCCGACAGAACAATCATCTCCGGAGTCCGACGACTCCATGACCAACGAAACGACAACTTCCGAAGGTTTCGTCGAGACGGTCCTGGATTACGAGAATAATGAACAATTATTCGAGGTGCAGCTCACAAGTGAAGAATGGAACAAAAATAAACCCAAGTGTACGTTTTCGATACTTTTTATTTCACTTTTGCACGTATCTTTGTAAGAACAATCAGCTCCATATATACAACATTTTTTAAGCATTAAACGGTTATTGAAATACCACCCCCAGAAAAAATCGAAGAAATTTCAAAATATTCCGGAAACAAAAAAATTATTTTGTCGGACGAAAAAAGTCTGATTTTTTTAACGAAGAATATTTTTGAAACAGTTTGTTAAGATAATGCCCCCCCCCCCCCGCTCCGTTCAGTATTGAAACGACATTCAAGATACTCAGGCCGAAATGAATTTTTGGGAAAAATCTTTTTTTCGGGGTTTTTCTGTCCGAACGTGACGAGCAGAACAAATTGTTCCAGGCTAGGCTTGGTTTATGCAAGAGGAATTTAATAATGATAAGATAGAAATTTTAACTTAATTATTTATGCAAATTATATATTTCTGTCCTGCAATGAAAACTGTGAAACCATAAGATTACCTTGTTGAAGACTTCTACAGAATGTCAGTAAATTTTTTCATGCGCAACAATATGGATTTGTAATTATTTGTATTATTATTGTGGAGGTCCTTATTTTGAACTTGGTTGCAAATCTCGATAAAAAATCAGTCCTATGAATATTTGTCAGTAGAGTATACGCCCGAAATCCCACTCTGTAATGTGTACTGCATATAGTACGTGTATGTAAATCCATCCATAACGTATATACATCCATAACGTATCCATCCATAACGTATATACTATGATACAACAAAATTGTTCACTAAAATCCTATGTTTCGATTCCAGGTCCTGCCTCCGAATGCACAAAACCTACACTACGCAAAGAGGTTTGGACAAATATCGTAGCGACTGCCATCTCCCGCCAAACAAAAAACCCTTGTGCATATGTTTTCAAGCGTGCTAAGGTTTTCGAAGGCTCAACAAGCAAGTTTGTCATGATCTACGGTCAATGTAAGGCGAAAAATTGTGATAACAAACTGAGAGCATGCATTGAAGAAGAGCCAACGGGAAACAAAGACGTTTTACTGAAAGTGTTTACGAGAGACACTCGGAATGATACTCACGAGGTGGTTAAACGTCCGTTGAATGGGGTCTACCGAAAAGATGTTCAGAAGGATTTGGTCCAAAAAGGGGCATCCAATTTTAGAAAGCGCATGGCTCGAGAAAACATGAGCCTTGGAGATCCAGAACCGCCATATCTCCCGAATGCTTTAGTCCTCCGGCAAGCGAAGAAACAACGCATCCATGAAGATTTGGGCCTTAATGCAGCGAAGAAAAACAATCTCAATGCCTCGATCGAAGAAATATCAGAGCGCCCCGAATTTGCAGGGAAAATTGAGTTCATTGCATCGTCACCTTTTATTGTTGTTTACCGTAGCCCATCGCAGCTCCATGCGTATAAGGAATATTGCAAAAAGAACCCAAACAGCACGATCATCATTGATGCAACAGGCAGCTTGGTAAAAAAAGTGGCTCGAAACAACAGAACACGATGTGGCCCAATTTTTCTCTACAGTATGGTCATAAATTTCGATAATTTAACGATACCAGTTCACCAGATGCTTTCAGAAAGACACGACGCGCACTCTATCATAACGTGGATTCACCAATTCATGCGTGCAGGGACCCCAAAACATAGAAGAGCAATATGCGACTATTCTAAAGCTCTCCTTTACGGATTGTGCAGGGAATTTACCGACGTATCGTTGAAAAATTACATACAACACTGCTTCGAAAAATTAATGGCGAACAAACCTGTGACGTAGCTACCCACCTACGTGTCGATGTAGCACACATTCTGCACTTCGTCTCCAGGTGGAAATGTTGGCAGACCGTTGCACATCTGGAAGTTAAACAATTCTTCCTTAGGTGCATTGCTTTAATGATACAAGCATCGACTATAGGCTACTAAAAAAACGTTAATGGCGTACACGTTTGCAGTGGCAGGTCAGAAGTATTTGGACGCAGTGGTTAAAATTCCCATTGCCTGTGAGAAGCCTGTGGACGAAATTTCACCTTCAAACACCGTTGTCGGAATCCGACGCAACTTGGAAAAATTGATGGCAGAAAGTTGTGTCATCATGAGAAAAATTGGATTGGGCACCTCTGCGGACAGCGAACATCTCCGTCCAGTTGACGATCTTTCTGACTACGTGCGAGATGAGTCTGATGGTAGCAAAATAAAACGCATCACACAATGGGTTGATGAAATATTGGCATCAGCCACTGCTACCGAGCGCGATGGCCGGGAAATGAATGCGTTCTTTGTACCAAGCTTCATTCCACTGCTGAAAGGACTTGCTGTAGAGTTCCCTTTATGGACAAATTGCACAACCCCTGAGTGTGACAAAATGCGACATCGGCACCAATTGAAAGTTACTTCAATGATCTCAAAACAAATGTGTTGAAAAAAGGACTACAGGGCGCTGATAACTTTCTTGTGACACACTTACGAGACATAGAAGGAGGAAGTCTCCGATTTGTTGCCAATACAGCAAGGCATGAAAATATCGAACAAGCGTCCGAAGATGCCGTCGTGAACAACGTCTGCAGCTTTTGTGAAATCAATTTGCAAAAACCAGCAACGTTGCAGAATGACTCCGATTTGTGGACAATAGAAGATTGGGGTGGACAAGTGCACCAATCTGAATTTGTGAATCCACCTATGATCGAGAATGAAGATGAAGAAGGGCAAGAACCAGGGGCAGTGCAAGTCCTCAACTCATGGGACCATTCCTACTGTCTTAGCGAGAAAGAGCTTGAGCACGAAAAGCAGAGAGAAGATGGAGTACCCAAAGAAACTTCTAATGCAATACCATGCCCGAAAACCGCCATAAATGATCGGATAACGGCAAATGGTACGTACTTCGGAGCATATTCAGAGATACGGTACGTAAATAGCCGAATTGACGCAAAACCTTCCATGGCTAGACGGAAAATGAAAACATGTTTACTGCAAAATGGCTCGATATTGCAGCAGCCCGTTAGAATAAACAAGAAGACTTACTTTGTTGAAGCTACTTGTGCATTCGATTCTGTAGCACAAATTTAGCTTTCCGCAGCTGTCGATCACCCGGAGTACGATTTGGCGATCGAAAATTCCACTAACGCGATGCTTCAGTTTGTTGTCCACACATTGACATATGGAGTCACCAGAAAAACGTACACCGATCGAGCAAGCCTACTTTTAAATTGGTAATTTTGAGTTTTTTTTCGAATGAAGAGGAAACAGTACCTCCACTCCCTCCTGCGCGGTATATATAAATAGTAGATAACCACGGATTTCCTCGTAGCGCTCATCGTCGAATTTTTTGAGTGTGTGTGTACGTGTACGTACTCACACTCGAGGCCCGTCGGTTTCGCCGGGCCTCGGCACCGGTTCTGCTATACCGATTCGAATCGGGGCTGCGTCGAATTTTTGTTTTGGGTGCTGCTTCGTCTTACGTTGAGGAGGCTGAAGCGGGTTCTGTCCACGACTATCGCTAGTTAACGATATCGATAACCGCGTTTAACGACAAGTGTCGCTACGAGCGATTCTGTAAACCCAAGGTAGCCCGACGTTTGTCGGTAGAGAGCGTCGTTACTGAACGAAAAACGTCGTTAACGTATCGATAGGTTCCAGAGGCATCACTAACGCTTAGCGACGTTCGGTAACCTCATGTGTAATAAAAAAGTATTTCGAAAATGCTAGAAAAACGTATGTTTGAACCGAGCCAATACACGTAATTCATATGTAGGTAAGTACAATATTTTTGACAGTAATGAAACTTGACGGTTCGTCGGCGAACGTGTGGAAGTATGTGTACCTTTTAGGTTATGTACACATTGTCTTATTTTTATTGGAGCAAAAACTTACATTTCTATAATCTTGCACAATGTTTTAGATGCATTTTTTTAAGGCAACCTAACTGGATATTAGGATCTTTTTAATTTTAAATTCGATTTTTTTTCAAATAGATGACATCGAGATACGGCCGCATCTCTTGGTTACATCCACTCATTGTTGCGGTATGGCAGAGGCGTACCTTGCATGGAATTTACAAAATTTGGAGGCTCGTGTACGACATGTTGAAAGAAGACTTAAGCGGAGAGAATTGCGTGAACTTCATGATCCATTCGAACTCCCAGAAAATGCATTCATTGAATTATACCGCGTATCGCCAGCGCTTATGTTCGATTTGATAGATGCCTTATACCCCCGACTACAGCGAATTTTACCTACAGGATTGTCCGTGGAAAAGCAGGTATGCTTTGTTGTTGATTTCATGATCTGCTTGTTCGCTTAATCAGTTTAAATGATATGCTAACTGTTGAATTGGTACAGGTATTGGCAACAGTCAGATTTTATGCAACTGGATGTTATCAAAGACCAGTTGGCGAGCAACGGGGTATATCTATGAGCCAACCGTCTAATTCTCGCTCCATTCGGAGCGTGAAAAATGCGATCAATGAATTACTCTTACGACCGTGGGTAAGATTTCCGATAACAGAAGCGGAAAGACAAATTTAACGACAAGAATTCCTAACTGCAAATCAGCCTTTCGAAGGCGCAATTGGTGCGATTGATTGTTCGCATATCGCCATACTTGCTCCACGAGAACATGAAGAAGGATACGTTAACCATAAAGGGTATCACTCGCTCAACGTGCAAATGCTAAATACCATGATTGTAAAAATATTGTAATATTGCGTAATACATGTTTATACTCATTTCAGATTTGCGATCCGAATTTAAAAATACTCAATGTGAATGCGAGGTATCCTGGAGCGAGAAACGATTCGTCCATTTGGAGTGCGTCCCACAGTAGGAGAAAAGCCCAAAAACCTGGCCAAAACCTCAAATGACCTTTGACGGGAATGAAAATTGGCTTACAGGGGTTTTCAAGGTCGCTGATTACGAATCTGAAAGCCAAATTATCGTAAACAAAATGGCCGATCCAATATGGCCGACATGAACGTTAAAAAGTTACCAGATGTTGACAAAAATTGGTATATACGGGTTTTCAAGGTCGCTGATTACCAATCCGATATCTATTGTTTATAACTTGCAACAAAGAGCTTACAGCAAATTGTTATAAACAAAATGGCCGAGTATCCTGCTAAATAGATAAATTAATATATTTAAAAAAATCATCATAATAAAATAAACGTGAACAGTGTATTCTACGCAATTATTATTTTTATTTCCAAAATACATACGCAACGTTTCAAAAATAGAAAATTTTATTCTTAATCAAAATCGTAATCGGAGTCGGAGTCGGAGTCAGAATCATTATCCGAGTTTGTATCTATTACAACTCCCGGCACGGCTTCAATCTCGGCGCAAAATTCGTCTGCTGCAGCAGTCACTTTAGGAGCGATCAACATCGCTACAGCTTCCGGCGACAAACTCTTCAGCTTCTTCTATGGTAGTCTTCTGACACTTGAAATGTACGGATCAGAAGTAACTAAGAGCCGATGAAAAACATCTTCCATTGTTTTAACCCTGGAACTTTTTCGCGCAAAATCTTGTCGATATCGTTTGATGTCTTTGTTTCGAGCTTCCTGAGCATCTTCGGATAATTGGCCGATTGGTAATAGAGCATGAGTTATTATCACTGGACCATGAATTAATAGTTTGTGCACCGAAGTAGGCATGGAGTACCAAGGGTATAATGCAACGGTCTTTCTTGCCGTTTCAATGGCATACTGTTCAAATCTTTCACAGTTTATCGCGTGGCCACACGATATAACTTGTAGGAATACGTACAAGCGTTTAATAACTTCTTCGTTGACCCCCGTTATCGCAGCGGAAACCGTCGAATTTTCAAAGAATCGCCGAGCTGTGTTGCCATCATTGCTGCTGCCGTATCCAGGCTTTGGGCGATCGATATTTAGACCCAATTGCTTCGTGAATCCTTCTTGAATGGCCCTCTTGCGTTCCTGGGTAATTTTTTTTTCTTCGGCACTTCGAGCTTGCCATTTTTTAATGCCGAGTTTGTAAGACACGTGTAGGCAATACTCGAAGCACCGTATCCACGCATGCAGCGTCGACAATCCGAACTTCAAATTTGTTTCATTGATTTCCCTTTGCAATACAGTGTCGATGGCATTAAAATCTTTGCTGGTTGCTCCACACAAATAGCACCGTTGAGCAGATTTCGTCAATGATACAGCGTTGCAAACTTTACCATCTATCATGGTGAACAACAACTTGTACATCACGGAGATTTCTTTTCCATCTATTACACTTTCGAATGGACGAAGTGACTTTATTTGTTCTTCAACAATTTGGACTTCATTAAGTGTTGACTCTGTGTCTTCGCGTAGAAACAGTAGTCTAAGCGGTCTACAAAATCGTGGAGACGAGGGTCTGGGGTTCTTCCAAACAACTATTTCTTCCTTCGATTGTTGATCATAACACACGAGTTGTAATGGCACGACTGAAGTAAAGAATACATGCGCATCAGATTTGCTGTCATCACTGAACGTCTGCTTATATTCACTTTGCCCAGAACTTCCATCGCAACCCCACTTGCAAATCAAGTCCATTTTACGAACATTATCTGGAGTCAATCTTTGAATGAGTACATTTTGGACGAGTAAAATACGTTCAACTGTATGATCTAATAGTGCCTGTAGTTGGACTTCTGCACTACTCTCTGTAATCCTGATTGCATCACGTGGTGGATAACAACGCTTTTTTGCTTTCATCACTTTTTCGTAAGACGGATATAGCTTACAGTTATTTTCCTTCCCTAATCTTCTCATTCCCTGGTAAGTACTCTTGGAGAATTTATATTCAATCATAGCGGAAAGTGCAGCCTCTTCGGATAAAGTAATTTCATCCGTTGCTGAGTAAGCTTTACGATACTTGGAAGCTCTTAAAGGACTCGTCATTGTTACGTCCTTAATAACTTTTGCGGCGTCGGATTGTCCTGAAGAGCGAAGGCTCATCTGAGTAGCGTATGCTAACTCGACCGAGTTGAACGATGTACGAATATCTTGGGTCTTCCTTCGTTTAGATCTTTCACTGGACATTGTAAACTCAAGGGACGGGCGGCCGCCCGTATTACCCGGGCTTGTTACTACAGTGTCTGTAGGTGCGGCAAAACATACCTGCTTGCTAAGCCATTCACCGTTATTCTTGAAAAATACACAGGATTTTCTGTGAGCTTGCTGCCACCTCGTTCTCATTTGATTGAAGAGTATCGAAAAAGTCTGTTTCGAGTCCTCAGGCACTACAACTGTACGTCCGGTGTCCTTGGAAATTTTTTCTACCATAAATTCGATCAAGGAAGCGAATTTATCGGATAAATGCTCGCTGATTATCAGAAATACTTCTTTCCTTGTCAGCACCAATTCTTTGTAACCGGATCCTGTAATAAAGACATAAAATTGTAGAAAATTGGTGTTAAAGGAAAAGATAAAATTTTCAATTAATACAAAAACTTGAACAATGTACATTATTTTACCAAATAAATAACCGCAATAATTGAAATAATTTTAAGAAAATTAGACAGAAAATATTGACATGGATTTGGTTAAAAGAAAGCTTTGCTTACTATATAATATATATATATTCAAATATTTTATTCGAATGTTATAACATTTCATTCATATTTAAGAAATTTTTATGTGGTTGATTTTAATATGTATATATATATATATATGCATACGTATATATCATAATTAAATCACAGAAAATTTATATATATATATATACACATACATATATATTAAAATAATTTATTTCAAGCGTATAACAGCCGTCTTGTCCGTTATGATGCTACTTCACCCATTCTCCGGTAGAGGCGCAGCGGCTGCTCAATAGTGCCGCGTGCACGCTCGGCTACCGCACGATGCGAAAAAAATCGCATCGTGCGGTTTGCGCATCGCATGTGACAAAATATATAACTTTTCGGACCGTTGAAAATATAAGTTTTCAAAATTATTCAATTTTATTTATGCCGAAGGCTAAACTACATTTCAATCATTTATACATAAACTTTCGATTTAACCGATGTAAAAACATGTTCTACATACCTCCAGAAGTCGTATCCATGTTGCAGAATTGAAATTAAACCCGTCACTTTAAAGTTACACTCTTCACGAACTCTACACTCTTCACGAACACTCACTGCCAACTGACGCTGCGGCGCAGGTATACACTTAAAGGGCTTTCCCTTCCACAATAGAATGCAGTTACTAGTCCTCTACCTGAATGACTACTCAACTGACCCTATTTCGAAAATTTATTTTTTGTGGTTTTGGCCAGGTTTTTGGGCTTTTCTCCTACTGTGCGTCCCCAGTACGCCGAATAATGGAGCAGTGTTACAATAGTGGTGAACGTGGGACATTCCTCATTGGTTGGTTTCTATGCAGCATAAATATTTTAAGGATGTTTAATTATCCTTCTACTACCGATATCTTCAATTACAGGTGATCAAGGATATGCCCTTGAACCATGGCTGATGACTCCACTACCAAACGAACCTATCGGAACACCAAGATTTATGTACAATCAGGATCTCTGTAGTGCGAGAAATTGTGTTGAACGTCTCTTTGGAGTCATGAAATCGACATGGAGGTGCCTGTCAAAACTCAGAGTCTTGCAGTACGAGCCTGGTATGGCAGGAAAAATCGTGAATGCGTGCGCTGTTTTACATAATATGCGTATTCAAAATGGAATACAAATGGAAATGATTGATGACGCCGAAATGGTAGACAATAACTTGGTGGAGGATTACCCCCAAAACGACGATGTAGAAAATGTTCGACCTCTTGCTGTAGCACGCCGCATTCAAAACCGAATGATAATGCAGCGATATGGCATTTTATTCGCCCAATAATAATGATCCTGTGACTTTCAATTCGACTGTACATCTAAGAATTACCGTTAAATTGTGCATATCAATTAGTGGGTTCGGAATAATCCAATCATGAAATTAAAATGTAATGAATATGACCAGCATTGTCAGCATGCAAAATGTTGTATTTTCAACAATAAAAAAAATATATTATATTATTATATCTTTCATATAAAACATCATAAACTAATATTTTCTTATTCAGCGTACTGTGGCAGAAGTTGTGCCAAAACATCAGTCAACTGCTTGAACACTGCTACTCTAGCAGCATCATTAGCAGCTTGTTGCAGAGCTGCATCGGCAGCAACGAGGGATGCTTGCGCTTGCATTTTCATAGCATCAGCTATGACCTGTTAGTAATTACATATAAAAGTTAAAAACTAAGATTACTTTTATATTGATGAAATTATATTGATACTATATTCATACCTCCATTGCGTTTGCCTGTTTGTGGGCGATTTGCATAAACTCTTTCCTAGAATCATCAAGCTGTGCACTAAGCCTCGGTCGATTACCTATTGTATTTCATGTACTGAATTAGTCATTTGTAAATAAAGTTAGATATTTCATTGCATAAAGAGTATAATCATTAACAACTTATCTAATTGATGTATATACGTACACGATCGTTTTGCCCGTATTGTTTGCGCTTTTGCTGCCTGCTGATCGCGCGAAACCTCGACGGAATTGGGCTTTATTCCGGCCGAAATTTCATTGTCCGATACACTTGACTTCCGATCAACCATTATATCCTGTAGATCTTTACAATTGATAAAATAAATATTCGGTGTATAGAATTATTATATGTTGTCTTGATTCAAATATAATATCAACCTGAACTGTTGATCCCAACTAGATTACTGCCCTCAGTGCTTCTGCTGTTTGGAACCATAGTGAGTGTTGTTGGTCGCTCGAGTAATGCTGTATCGTCGCCAGCAGCAAGGCGGTCAAGTAATTCCTGTAGACATGTTTTACTTTTCTTCATATTGATCAATTGATATCTCGTTTTGTATAACGCATGTGCGGTGTATTTAAATTATTATTTCGTTAGTCAGCAAGGCTACAAGTATAAAATCACATAATTATTAAATTTACTTGTTCTTCCGGTGTGCTATCGGGACAGTCTTCA
This sequence comes from Ophion ellenae, assembly GCA_963210295.1. Taxonomy (NCBI): domain Eukaryota; kingdom Metazoa; phylum Arthropoda; class Insecta; order Hymenoptera; family Ichneumonidae; genus Ophion; species Ophion ellenae. The sequence goes on along the minus strand of OY723385.1, from coordinate 26,094,719 downwards.
CTTCCCTCGACGTAGGTCCTTCCGATCAAACCAACAACTCGTTCGTCAATTGTTGTTAGTTCCCCCGTGGTTATTTGTTTATTCCCTGTCGCAGCGCTGGTATTTCTTAAATTCCGAATTTTGATTGATGTGCGGCTTTTCAAATCTCTCCATGTCTGCACAAAGAAGCATAAAATGATAACAGGTAAATTTATAAAGGTTTTCTACAAAATGAAGACATAAACGCACAATTTATACACAAAGCATACATACCACTTGCCATTGTAAGGTACTTTTCTTTGCACCGCTCATCGTGTTAAGATGATCCGTTAAGGCAGTCCACTTTTTTCTCAACTCATCTTTCCCATTCATGCCAGGAAATTTCCCCGTGGTCAGACTACGGTTTAATTCTATATAATCGAGCATTGCACGAATTTGTGCTTCCGTCACCCGTGAACCCCTCGATTTCTTTGAATCTAAATAACATGTTTCATTATTCACATCTCTTTCTATGACCATGAATCATATTTTTTCGTTCACTTCAATACTGAATTTGTTATCGTTAAAAATGAATATCATAGTCACGCAGCGAAGAGTTCATTGCATATTTTTTCAATCACGACATTGCTCGATCAATGACATCCCGATGAAAAAACAAAGACGGTGTCGGATATAATGCTGAAAATTTTTGTCAATTTCATGGACCAGACAATATACATAGATAGGAACACAGATTTTAAATACTTCATCTTAGGCATTTTCCCTGGCAAAATAACTAGTATTATGTTGGCTATGTTCCGCGCTGTTGCCACTTTTCGGAACAATTTTAACGATTATCGATACCAGCTTTTGCAACGACAAGTCTTGTTAACTGCGTCGTACAGAATCGCACGCATCGATACTACAAGCGAAAACTGTCGATAGCTAACGACGTCGCTAGCTATCGATAGTCATGGACAGAATCCCGCCACTGGGGTTTAAAGTGCCACGGGTAAGTTGTTCCGACAGGAAAAGCACTGCGAAGAAAGATATAGCGATAAGTGGGTGGAACGTCGCAACGCATTATATCATTGCGCTGCTTTGGCAGCCACTTTTGGTCCATTTTTGGACCATAACTTCGCAGTGCTATTCCTGTTAGAACAACTTACCCCCGGCACATTGAACCCCGGTCTGATCTATCTAACATAACAGTTATCCAATAAAAAAAACAATTAACATGATTTCATTCCTCACTCAAGTTTTTTTTTAACTAGACTCTTTTGATTGTTGTTTTAAAAATCCCATACGTCAACGAAAAAAGACCGCCATATTTTAAACATGAATGAGTTGTAATCGGATAAATTTTATGATTACTCAACAAGTATGAACCAACACCGAAAGTTCAAACGGAGAATAGAACGCTTTCATTCACATTGAGCGCATATGACAGCGTTTATAACTTCATGAATTTAGCGATGACAACGGAACCAAGTCTGGACGTAATTGAAGAGTGTTCCCAGTCGTGCAAGCGGAAGTACTCATTGGTGACGGTGTCACCAAATCATACAACTATTCAAAAATCCGGCTATGGTGCCTTGGAACACGCTCTCAACTTCTCGCCGCGTCTTACGAAACGGCCGTGTTTCAATAGGGACTGCCGAGGACTAATGACTCGTAGTAATCGACTGGGTATTCATTTATTGATCGATGCAGATGTGCGTGTCGGTATCGGAGCCTCACAGAGTATACGATGCAATCTCGCGAATATACCGACATCATTGAAATTACGAGATGATAAAGATAATCATATCCAATACCGGTAAGAGATTTTGGAAGTGCAGTCTATTGCCATGGACCGTGCCAGTTATAAAATCTATAGAATAATGCAATACTTGGTATTTAATTATTTTATTAAATTCAGATTGAGTGGTGGAGTTACATACGCTGCGAACCATTTTACAGGATATTCTATTCGGAACACCAGGAAATGGGAGCGCAGTGATGACATGGAGCAAAATAAAATACCTGCATTGGCTCAAACAGAAATCGTACCGCATCTTATAACATACGGTCGGACTTCGGAAACATGATCTTCTGGAAAATTCACTGAAAGATAACAAGTAGAAAAAACTACAAATGGGCTCATCTTTAAAGTTTTTTTCTTTTTAAATAGGCTATTACCTCGCCCGGAATCGTCGAATTTTTCAGTCAAATGACAAAGTCGAGACTACGAAAAAAAGCAACCAAAATGACCGTCGGAATCTCGTTTTAGAAGCTTTGCTATAAAACTGAAGATTAATTACAACAAGCGGTACATATTTCAAGGATTTTTGGAAATGATCCAGATAACGATTCTCCGTCGAAATAATACATACTTTTACTGTCAGATCAATTTCCTTTAATGCTATGAAATATACAGAACTCCAATAAGGCTTCATTAATAGTTGGGCATTTCACGAAAAATGCAGTTGTCAATAGAATTTGCAAGAGTCCATTTTTTAATATTTTTCCTTTTTGATGTTCTCTCTACTTGTTTTTAGACTTCTGTTAAAGACCGTTGAGCAAAATCTCCTGCGGAAGAAAAACGACAATAGCTCCAACGAGGCGGCGCACCGGACGGCTGCGAATCGACGACCTTCAATGCAATACAACACAAGTATTAGCAAAAAATGCAACATATCAAAAGTATTATAAATAAATGCAATATATCAAAAGTGTTATCAAAAAATGTAATATATTAACAGTATTCGCAAATAAAATGCAAAAAATCGAAAGTATCATCGAAAATGTGCAATACAGTAGAACCTCGATTATCTGAATCTCGATCATCCGAACCCTCAATTATCCGAACGATGACTTAGTTTATCCGAACGCTCAATTATCCGAACGTTGGCGCGAAAGATACATTGTTGCTCGCTGCCACCGCCGTGAGCAACAATGAGCAACCCAACGCAACTTCTCCTTCTCAAACGGCTGCGAGACTTAGCCGCTCAAAAACGCGTTACAGCCGTTCGTCAATTAAAAATGGACGATTTTATAAAAATAAATATAAAAAAGGCATTCGATTTTTTTCAGGTGCTTAAAACACACACACACACACACATATATATATATACATTTCAACATTGATATGTATGTCAAATTTTATATATATGTATGTACTGGTTTTATGTGAAAAGGTGTTGTTTATGATCTCGTCCCAAAAAACCCACGTTTCGAATATCCGTACTTTTGATTATCCGAACTGGTCTCGGTCCCAATTGGTTCGGATAATCGATGTTCTACTGTATATCGAAATTATCGGAAAACATGCAATATACCAAAGTATTATAAAAAAATGCCATATATCCAAATGATTATCAAGCCTCATCAAAAGTGACAGCTCAGCTCATCATCATGATCGCACCCAAAAAATGTTTGATAAAGTACAAAACATCAAAGCAGATTTTATTACCTCAAAACATTCGAAATTGTCCACCCTGCATTCCAAGAAAATAGTGCATAAAACTGAGATAATTGGTAACCATTATCTGAGATCAATTGGTAACCATCGACAATAACTCCTCAATGAACATTTATATAGCAAGCCTCCACTGGCCTCTGCACTTCTCTCACATTTTAGATGGTCCTCCGTATATTATCGGCATTACAGCCACAGCGAGGTTCACATTTTTCAAATTGGTTTTTTTTTCCACCATATTTACCGACCGCAATCAATATAACAAAAATTACGTTTCCCTCATTGTGCATACATTTTTTCGGGATGACGTCTCTCCTGTGTGATCTTCGCAGTAACGGTACATTGATTTTTTTAAATTTATTTGATTGATTTTACAATTTTTCGGGAAGGAATTCTCCGCTAAGAGACTCAAGAACACATAAAAGTATAGGAATTTTTTTATTCTCGCAAGTTGACAATAATCAAGATCGATTCTTCCCTGGCGAAATTAAAAAAAATTATGTGTGTGTGCGTGTTGTTCTTTTGAGTACATTTGTCGTTTTTGTAGGAAACGTAAAATATGGTAAATAAATAAATTTTTGAATCATCGAACGAAAATTGAGAGTTTCTTTTCCGACGTATGTAAATGTGTAGCATTCATATGTACATAAACATATACAAATGTATAAATATATGTATGTTTATTTTCATATGTGTCGTGTGTTTCCAAAGCCACCGTGTCCGGATTGACTGGCGCCCTTGTTGTAGCCCATTTGCAGATTGAATTGACCCTCGCTCGCTTTCAGCTGATCCTCCGTGAACGTTCTCTCGTTCTTGTCTGCCATTTTGGCTCCCAGTGTCGGTCCATTGTACTCGGGATGTTTTTGCGTCTGCAACGAAAAATGATATTGCGATAGTAAAATGAGCGACTAGCCCTCAGCTGCGAACACGAAAAAGAAAAAAAGGCGTCTGAAAAACGCGGTAATTTCCAAAAAAAAGCTAAAAGCTACAAAAAATGGTCCGAAAAACGCTGTAATTCCCAAAAAGGCTAACAACTATAAAAAAAATGTTATGAAAAACGCTGTAATTTCGAAAAAAAATTTAAAAAATGGTCTGAGAAACGCTGTAATTTCTAAAAAAGCTAAAAACCAGAAAAAATGGTATGGATAACATTGTAATTTCAAAAAACACTGTTATCGACGGTACATGAGATAGAACGGTCACTTTTGCACTTTAATAAAATCAACGTGACACCGACAAGGGTTTTTTTTATGCTTATAGAATTGACAAACTGCGTATTATTATTATTTTTTTCGGAAAAACGTTGCAATGAAAAAGAGAAATACTCACGATTCTTCCAAGGGCGTACAGGCAAAGAGTAACCTGAGGAATATTGCGCCTCTCAAAGAGATCCGCCGTTTGGAAAATGTCCTCCTGTGGCACTCCGTAATTCTTGATCGCCGCTTGGAATCTGCAAATTCGAAGAATATTCCTGTAGCATTTCGGAGATCATTCAATCTTTTTAATGTACTTTTTTGACAGCTAACGTCTCCACAAATATAAATATCCAAAAAAGCGGGTGACGAAAGTATTTGCACACGTCGCTTTTTCCTGTCTGCTCTTGACGAATTTCCATTAATATACTTTATTTGAATTAACATCAACGTGCAGTATTTCGTGTGGAATACGCTAACGAATAAAATAATCTGCAAAAAATGTTCTCTTTTTCTAGGAGTTATTTGAAAAGATCACTGTGAGTGATGTTTGGGCTACACATACATACGTATATGTATATACTGTGGAAAAAAAAATATTTACGCCGCTCAATTTGATTATATAACTCCTAGAAAAAAATAAGACATTTTTGGCAGATAATTTTTATTCAACATATTTGAGGGGTATAAACGGGATAAAGGGATATAAGCATAGGAAAACAGGTATACACGTGGAAAAATATTGGGAGGACAAGATGATTAGCGGAGAATTAAAAGAAACGTGGGCGAGGATGAGATGTGGTAATGTCAGGAAAGACGCGAAAAAAAGAATATGTAAAAAGTTAAGGGAAAACTAAACCAAGAAATAGTACATAAACTGGAGCAATGATTGGAAACTAGCAGGGGGTTATAAATTGACCGGAAAATACCAGTACAACTGAAAATGCAACCGGCAAAGGAACTATGCGATCACATCAGACAATTTAAGAAACTAGCAACTAGGATAAATACAAGAAAACCCATGTAAAATAATTGATGTAAATTAGAAGGGATATTTATTATAAATAATATAACAAAATGCATTCTGGGCGGCGAAATACAAAAAGGGATATGTCAGGATTTTAGGGAAATAGAGGAAGTCTGCAGAAAGATAAACAAGGAGGAAGAGGGAGGAGAAAGAGATGGAATGTAGGAATAAATGAAAAAAACAGAGAAGGTCAGATCGTACGAAGTGCAATAATCCGTGGCGTAGTAAATAAGTGCAGTAGTATGTAAGCGAATGGTCATTGTTATGTAAAAAAAACGGTTAAAAGTTGTGCAAATAAAACTCGATCTGATTGATAATAAAAAGCATTCATATAAACACCCTTAAAAACGGTATACAAGGAATAAAACAAGACTACTATATAACAATCAGAAAAAGAAAACATTATGAGATAAAAATATTAGATTAAATATATAGAGTTTAAAATATAGGTTGGCAAGAAAGTTGTTGCGTTTTATCACCAAACATAAAATAATTATTTTTATTTTATCGGTAGATACATAGAATAAAATTAATCGTTAGTTTCAAGACTGCTTTTTTAAATTTAATTTTTGGTTATAAAACGCAAAGACATTCTTGCCAACCTAATAACACAAAGCTTATTTGATTCTCTATCATATTATTTGTAATAAATAATGAAATAATCCCTTTTGTAAAAAAACTTGTAAAACAAGTGGTGCAAATAAAACTCGATTATTATTATTAATAAAATAATCTGAATAAATAATAAATTTCATAAATATAAAATTCTTATTTTATTCTTTATCCTAACCTTCATTCTTTCATATATAAAAAAAGGTAAAACTGCGCAGGTTGATATGCATTCCGTATACACCATACCTCTGCACATTTTCCATCAGCTGGAAGTTGGTACCCTTCGTCTGGATCTTCTTGATGGATCCTGGAGCAAGTTTGATTATCAGCTGGCAAAGAACCACACCGTCCTTGAGAATGTCCTCGTAATTACCGGGCGGCAATTTTTCACCGAGAACATTCGCGATCCACTCGAGCAACTGGGCTTCCTGTTCCTTGTTACGGGGCTGTTTGAAAAAAAAAGTTCAAATTAATATATCGTGCGATTCGATAGCATTGACGGATCCAAGTATTGGCCAGCGTGCTCACTGTCGTTGGTGAATGGCCGAATACATTTGATTGGATACGAAGCAATAAAAAATTCTCTTTCATTCAACCACTCGTGAAATTCGATAAAAAAAGCCAAACCGAAAAAATTGCTCGAAATAAAGATCGTTAATGCGCGTGACGATTTTCTTTCAACGCCTGTCCAATTTCTCCATAGGTTCGATATATAGTCTCGTATCCGTAATCCACTATCATCCAGCGAAATTTTAGGTACAGGACTCGTATGCCCGCCACATACGCCTGTGCATACGAAAATGGAACCGAGAATCGGGATTTCGAAAAATAATCGCGTGTCGAAAATAAATCATGCCTGTCAGATTCTCAAGCTTGGACAAATTCGCGCAGCTGACGTTAATATGAGTCTTGCTGTTTCGATAACACAGGCGAAGAAAGTTGGATCGGATGCATCCAAGAAAACATACCTATATTTATTTCAGTCTGCATTCTCGAAATCTTGAAAGAATAATCAGGCCCTGCTGAAAACCTTTTTTCTTTAAGGGGAGGTACCTGAGTAAACGGCAAGAAAAACCGGTGAACTTCGACAATTTTTATCTCAAAAACTAATGTTTCTAATGGATCTCGGGTTTATTATTGGAAAATATGTACATTGAGGTATGTTTAGGAATTTTTTTAAATAAATTCGTTGACAAGAAGCCATTCAAACGCGACTAACTGGAAACATAGTTTTTAAAGTTGGTGCCAGATGTATCTCGAAAACAGCTTGGCCGATTTTGTCCAAATTTAGATACAATATTCTTGGATAGTTTTTCTCGGTTGCCGGGTAGGGGTTTTTCATTTGATTGAACCATTGCTTTTTATGCAATGTGTATGCAATCCAAAATTGCCGGAAATTGCGAACAAAAAACAAATGTTAAATTAAAACGGTCGCAATTCCGTCAAAAATGAAAATTTCAAAAAAATCCTATTCAGCCTATTTACGTATCACCCCTCATTGTCGAATCTGCGAGTATTTGCCAGATTCTGGCTATCCAGACTATGAGTATCACAAAACTATGTTTTTTATATCGGAACGTAGCAGAAGCTTGAACAATTTTCGTCCAATCGATTTGAAATTTTAACTGAAGCTTCTTAGATTGCTTTAACAGTCAAGGACAAGCGCTTTTTTCGATTAACCGAAAATAGGAAAAATTATATCACCTTTTATACCGTTCCCCTAAAAATGAAAGAAAAAGAAAATTTCTTCACTTTTAAAAGTGTGTTTTTTAAGGCTGTATCAATGATAAAGTTAGTCGTATCAAGATGAAAAAAAAACAATTTGAAGCTTCAACTTTGTAGTTTGAGATCTTTTGGCAAAATAATTTTGTGAGCTACGGTTATCGAGCAATCATAAAAACACTTCACCCTCTGCGAGTTGGGCTCAGGTGTTCTCAGTACCTTTACACCCTTGAAATCCCCAAAGCCGTTGAGTATGATAGCATGCACGTACCTTGACTTCCGGTGTTTTCTCCTCGCCGTTCTCTTTCGGCTTCTCGCTGTCGCTATTTTCCCTTATCTTCTTCTCCATGTAATCGACCGCAACGGTTTTCTCGTCGATTCTTTCTTTGTCGGCCATCGTTGTCGGGATTTTTCGTCGGTGATGTGCCGGCGTCCTGACGCGTCGTCCTCGACCACCGGGCGCGTATTGTTATTCTCAGAAAAATAAATGCACCATAACGCAACGAACGAATAAGCTCCACTCTATCACATATTACTATACATTGCATGTGATTTATTTCAAACGACTGTGCGAGGTTAGAGCGCCTACTTCCGACCTGTCAAAAATCGAATTGTTTTGGAAGGAGGCGAGGCGAGGCATTTTAGACACTTTAGGCAAGTTTTCATATTCTCTGCTTGCGAATGATGAGCAGCAGGGTGCGCCCCATGCGTAACACGGCCCTGCGGTTGGTTGCGTTTTTGGAAAAATTCTTATATTTCATAAAATATGAACTCTCAAACGATTTTATAGAACTCTCAAACACTCTCTAACGATTCTCTATTATTTGTGCTACATTTTAGGCACTTTAGGCATGTTTTCATATTCTCTGCGCTTGCGAACGATGAGCAGGGTGCGCCCCATGCGTCACACGGCCCTGCGGTTGGTTGCGTTTTTGGAAAAATTCTTATATTTCGTAAAATATGAACTCTAGAATGATTTTTTTAAACTCTCAAACCCTTTCAAACGATTCTCAAGCGATTAAAAAAAAATTGTGAAAGGTCGTTTTTTACGGAATTAAAAAATTCTGGGGGCTAACTTCACGCGAAAATTTAAATTGTTTTTTTTTCGAAAAACTATTAACTCTCAAACGATTTATCTTTTCTCTCAAACTCTTTCAAACGATTCTCAAACGATTAACATTAATTAGAATTATTTATGTCCATATAATAAAATCTGGGGGCTAACTTCACGCGAAAATTTAAATTGGTTTTTTTGGAATAACTGTTAACTCTCAAACGATTTTTCTCTTCTCTCAAACTCTCTCAAACGATTCTCAAACGATTAACATTAATTATAATTATTTATGATTATATCGGGGGGCCAACTTCACGGAGGTGTACAATGGTTCCCTTTTCGGCGTGCCGCGGAAATGGCGCTAAATCGCGGCGACGAGTTCGGGAATATGAATTTGTGTGCATCGCTTCCGTCGAGGTTGCAGATTCCCTTGTAGCCGCGCGAGTCGTGATCATCGCTCGAGTTGATATCGCAGTAGCGTGCACACGAATGGGTAGCTTGGCGGGGGAAAAGTCTCTGCCCCTCACTCACTCGACGGGCGAACGGAGCGAGGTGTTCCGTCCGATCGAGCTCGACATATGTGTGGCCATACTGTGGATTGGAATATGCATTAAATGAATTTCAAAGAGAAAAACATGTATCGAGAAAATTGTTTTCTCTCGGTCGGCCGTTTATGCCGAGAATGCCGGTTAAAAAAAATTAACGACGAACCGCGTTGAAAAATAAAACGCCGAAACGACCGTGGAAGGTTCAAAAAGAAATCTTTAGCCTTTGCCGCGGTCGGTACGGCGATTTTTTTTCAACAGTAAACATTATGAATAAGCGTGTATCATAAATGTTTTTCCATCCTCAATGAGCGTCGTGGCTGAGTTGGCAGCGTGACGGATTGACGCTGCTTGAGGTCCGGGTTCAATCCCTGGTTAATCGATTTTTTCAAATCTGTTTTTTTTCTCCATTTTATATTCAAAACATTTCGAACTTACTCTCGCTTTAGCTATTCTCGCCTGTCCAGGCATTATTTATGATATTTAATTCATATATCTTTAATTTTAAAAAAGACATTGGCTACCTGGGATCGAACCCGCGTCGTCTGCACTCAGAGCCCGCATGCTGATATATCAACCGCGAGGCTCTTGTGACTGCATACCTGCCTTACGTATACACACTTATCCAACCTTAAAAAAAAAATTCGATGCATACCCATTGCATATTGTTTTTATGACCCCAAAGTATTATTAAATACAAATGAAAACGACTTTTCCAAATTTCTAGAGTGGTGTTGTCCCTAAAAGAAAAGAAATTGATTTTTTGATCGTTGTAAATGTATATCCCCTCTTAAAGACTTTAAGGCGTCTGGCCACCTTGGGCGATCGAAAAATGGGTATATTTAAGAAAAAATAATAAACTCGAAAGTATGGGCCGGAATATTTTTATTTTTGTACACAACGTCAGAAAGGGCTTTAAGAATACCGTTAATAAATTTCCGTTTAAAATATTAAAAAGTTGCGCCGTTATGCACATTGCCGTGGTGGTCCTCCTCACGATATGCGCGGTCGTTGTCCCAGCTGTTACCCGGTCATGTCACATCTGCACAAAAAAAAATTTCTGATCATCCGTGAGTAGTGTCGCTAAGATGTAGCGTAGCGATTTTTTTCGACCATTAAAAAAATTATGGTGAGCCAAGAAAAAAAATTGTATTTTTCACCAAAATTATGGCTGAACATAATTTTTTTAATGGTAAAAAAAACCGCTTCCCGACATTGTAGCGAAAAAAATTATGGTGAGCCGAAGAAAGAAAATTTGTACTTTTCACCGAAATTATGGCTCACCATAATTTTTTTAATGGTCGAAACAAACCGCTACGCTACATTGTATCGACACTACTCACAAATGAGCTGATTTTTTTTTTAGATGTGACAACCGCGTAACTGCTGGGACAACGAACGCGCGTATCGTGCGGAGGGCCTCCGCGGCAATGTGCGTAACGGCGCCATTTTTTAATATTTTGAACGGAAATTTATTAACGTTATTCTTAAAGCCCTTTCTGACGTTATGTAAAACATAAAAATATTCCGGCCCATACTTTCGAGTTCATTATTTTTTTTTAATATGCCCATTTTTCGATCGGCCAAGGTGGCTAGACGCCTTTAAAGAATCCCGTACGTGTGAGCGAAAACCGGCAGAAAATTATGAAGCAACACGTCCACTTCTTTGATGTTCGCTATTTTGGACCATCGCTCGTTTGCCTATCTGAGGTCTATACTTTGGAAGTTTGTATCCTCGATATATATGTCTTTTTGCTATAGATGATATTAACAATATTAGATACTCACGTCTTTCCATTTCGGAGATATGGATGTTCTAGATTGTTTGAATCTGTATTTGTATAACTCAAACTGCAGACAATCTGAATACACGTTCTCGAATAAATGAGCTCTCGAATAAATAATTCTTTGGTGTAATAGTTATTCAATTTTGTCATCGGCCGAAGGATAAAATTTTAAATAATTTACAGTTCGTTACTTTGAGTTTATAATTCTGACATTTCGAAATCTTTGTCGTTCTATATTTGGCCTTTCAAAGTTTTGACCCCCATCCCAATGTGAAATGTGTTGAAAAAAATGCCGAAACACACTTATCCAATGTGAAATGTGTGTTTGAAAAAAATGTTGATCGAGAAAGGCTGAAAGTTCTCTTCGAGCCTTTCTCGATCGTTTCGGCACTTTTCTTCAACAATTTTTTAAATTAATTTTCTAAGGGGAAAAGTAAAAACTCATTTCCGTATTGAGGGAAACATTTATTTTTTTGTCATATTTTTCCATACTGTTTGCACCAAAATTTGGAACGCCCGCTCGTTTTGAGCAACATGCGTCCAGCGGGGCGAACGACTGCGTGTTCGGTCGCGTCGACGATACCCGCGGCGTCCTTGCTGCGGCCGCTTCCGTCGTTCGTGCCCCTGTTCTTTCGATTGCCTGCCCTTTTCGCGTCCTTGGGCTCCCTGGGGTGGTTCTTTTTGTTGCGGCGCCAAAATGTCTTCTTTGTAACTGTACAAAATAAATAATATAATGTACAAATAAAATACATAACTCACACAAATTAAGGTATATTCAAAAAATTCCGAATTTTTGGCTGACTTTCAACAAGGGATAAGTCGGAGAAAAATGGTCGTACATAAAATAATAAAAAGGAAATTATATCTTCAAGTATCTACTTTTCAGATCTGGACTGTAAAATTTGTTAGCGTGGGCGGTTTTCTTGTAATCTCCCGAAAACCAACGAAATTTTTTTTCCAAATTTTTGCTCGTCTTTAAAATGGTCTTCAAAGACCATTAAAATGGTGGACTTCCAATAATTTTCTTTACCATACGACTATAAAAGTCTTTTAGACAATTTAATCAGCTTTAATTTGACCTTTCAACGAGCTCCGTACGATGATTTGGCGCGCAAAAAACTCTCAAAGTTGCAAAGCGCCGTGATTTTATTTTTCTTAGTGCCCCGAAGGTTCAAATTTATCGTTTCTGTCAAAAATCACCGTATCAAGCAATTTTTCGATTTTTATTTATTTTTTCTTCTACAAAATGTTTTTTTTAGCAATAATGCGTAATTTATTCATTCAAAGACAACAATTACCAAGAAAAAATAAATAACATAGAATAAAATAAAAAAAATTCAAATTTTCAGGGTAGTTTTGAAAAAAACTGTTTTTTGTGTTTGTTAAGCAAGTGTATTTCAATGATTGAAGCTGCAAAAAAATAAAAAGTTCAAGATTTGTGTGAAGAGAATCAGTCGACAGTAGGGCGGTATATCAACAACAAAGGGGGTTAGACTGGTCAAAAAAAATTGACCAAATTTTTTTTGCCAAGAGATTATCGTTAACACGTGAAAAAGAAATTGAATGTTTTTTATTTCAAAAAAAAAATTTAAAAAAAAATCGAAATTTTTTTATTAAATTTTTTTTTTTCAAACGTAAAAAAAAATTAATTTCTAAATTTTTTTTTTCACGTGTTGACGATAATCTCCTCTTGTCAAAAAAAATTTGGGTGATTTTTTTTTACCAGTCCAACCACATTTGTTGTTAATATACCTCCCTACTGTCGACTGATTCTCTTCACACAATTCTTGAACTTTTAATTTTTTTGCAGCTTCAATCGTTGAAATACACTTTCTTAACAAACACAAAAAACAGTTTGTTTAATAACTACCCTAATAATTTGAATTTTTTTTTATTTTAATTTTTTTTCGATTTTTTTTCTTGGTAATTGTTGTCTTTGAATGAATAAATTACGCATTATTGAAGATGAAAAAATGAATAAAAATCGAAAAATTGCTTGTTACGGTGATTTTTGACAGAAACGATAAATTTAATCCTTCGGGGCACTAAGAAAAAAAAATCGCAGCGCTTTGCAACTTTGAGGGTTTTTTTGGAGACACTTCGAGGTTAAAACATTACCGACGATATCATTCATTCATGCATTATATCCAAAGTTATACCAAATTTTCCAAATATCCTTAAATTGGCAAATTTTCAACTTTTTTTCAGTCAACATCATCACTCCGAAAAGAAATGTTTTATCAACAGCCCCTAATTACATGTCATAGAGAATATTTTGCAGTTTCCAAAACTCTACTTTTACTTTCTGTACGATCATTAGTTCTCGAGTAATTGATTGTCAAAGTTAAAATGGACTTTTTTGCTTGGATCGACGATTACTCCGCGCCAAATCATCGTACAGAGCTCGTTAAAAGGTCAAATTGAAGCTGATTAAATTGTCTAAAAGACTTCCATAGTCGTATGATAAAAAAAATTCTTTGAAGTCGACTGACCATTTTAAAGACGAGCAAAAATTTGGAAAAAAAAATTCGTTGGTTTTCGGATGATTACAAGAAAACCGCCCACGCTAACAAATTTTACAGTCCACATCTGAAAACTAGATACTTGAAGCTGTAATTTCTTTTTCTTTATTTTCTGTACGACCATTTTTCTCCGAGTTATCCCTTGTTGAAAATCAGCAAAAAATTTGGAATTTTTGAAATATCCGTTAATTCGTGTGAGTTGTGTATTTTATTTGTACATTTTATTATTTATTTTTTACAGTTACGAAGAAGAAATTTTGGCGCCGCAACAAAAAGTAAAGTGGTCGTCAGCAGCAGCCGCAGCGGCAAGAGGCACCCGCGGGAGCCCAAGGGCGTGAGAAGGGCAGGCCTACGAAAGAACAGCGGCAGGAGCGAGAGCAGCGGCCGCAGTAAGGACGCCGCGGGTACCGTCGACGCGACCGAACTCGCAGTCGTTCGCCCCGCCGGACGCATGTTGAAGTTGCTCAAAACGAGCGGGCGTTCCAAATTTTGGTGCAAACTGTATTGAAAAATATGACAAAAAAATATATGTTTCCCCCAATACGGAAATGAGTTTTTACTTTTCCCCTTAGAAAATTAATTTAAAAAATTGTTTAAGAAAAGTGCCGAAACGATCGAGAAAGGCTCGAAGAGAACTTTGAGTCTTTCTCGATCGGCATTTTTTTCAAAACACATTTCACATTGGATAAATGTGTTTCGGCATTTTTTTCAACACATTTCACGTTGGGATGGGTGTCAAAACTTTGAAAGGCCAAATATAGAACGACAAAGATTTCGAAATGACAGCATTATAAACTCAATGCAACGAACTGTAAATTATTCAAAATGTTATCCTTCGACCGATGACGAAACTGAATAACTTTTACACCAAAGGATTATTTATTCGAGAACTCATTTATTCGAGAACGTGTATTCAGATTGTCTGCAGTTTGAGTCATACAAATACAGATTCAAACAATGTAGAACATCCATATCTCCGAAATGCAAAGACGTGGGTATCTAATATTGATGATACCATCTATAGCAGAAAGACATATATATATCAAGGATACAAACTTCGAAAGTGTAGAGATAGGCAAACGAGCGATGGTCCAAAATAGCGAACATCAAAGAAGTGGACGAGTTGCTTCATAATTTTCTGCCGGTTTTCACTAACACGTACGAGATTCTTTTAAGGCGTCTGGCCACCTTGGCCGATCGAAAAATAGGTATATTAAAAAAAAAAATAAAGTCGAAAGTATGGGTCGGAATATTTTTATTTTTTTACATAACGTCAAAAAGGGCTTTAAGAATACCGTTAATAAATTTCCGTTCAAAATATTAAAAAATGGCGCCGTTATGCACATTGCCGCGGAAGTCCTCCGCACGATTCGCGCGGTCGTTCTCCCAGCTGTTACCCAGTCATGTCACATCTAAAAAAAAATCAGCTTATTCGTGAGTAGTGTCGCTACATTGTAGCGTAGCGTTTTTTTTTTCGACCATTAAAAAATTATGGTCAGCCATAATTTCGGTGAAAAATACAAATTTTTTTCTTCGGCTCACCATAATTTTTTTAATGGTCGAAAAAAACCGCTACGCTACATTGTAGCGACACTACTCACGGATGAGCTGATTTTTTTTGCAGATGTGACATGACCGGGTAACAGCCCGTGTGGAAAATAGTCCGGGAAACCCGAAGAATATGCAGGTCCCGTTACGGCTTCGAAGTAGAATCCCTGACAGGGATTTCCAGAATACTGCCACAAACGGTCCTAGAAAGGTACTCATTAGTTTCCATGATACAAAATAACAGGGGTACGATGGATGCACCAATGAAGGCCCCGACCAGGTGCTGTCAGGGCACTGGCTAATTTTTACAATGAGTTTAATCGGGTCTTGACCAGGCAGACTAATGTGGGCCCTATGTGGGATTATGAAAATAATAAATTACGGTTTCATTTGGTTCACCAGTAAAAAGCCTGGTCAGATATAGTCAGGGATCATCACAAAGATCAATTAAAGTTATAATATTAATAAGCGACAAAAATTAATAGTAATTTATCAGTGTTTTATAACTGCCTCATGCAAATATCTCACTCACTTAACAATTCGCTTATCATTTTCAATGAATTTGAAAGAAAAGAAGAAAACGTTACAACTTAAAAATATATACATTTTTATTTAAGTAATCACTTATACATGAAGCAATTTCAGGGCATAAGTATTGAGTTTTCCGTTTGGTTCTAGGGACAATCACAATGTTACCAATTTTCTCTTGATGCTGGCCAATGTGTAAACTGCATCGTTTAAAGTTTGTTCTGGGATTCTCCATGCTCCAATACTGGATGATTTACGTGGATAATTGTACATGTCAACTTTTTTTCGAAATTTTCCCCTCGATGTAGAGAGATTCTTGGGATTCATTGTCGCCATAAATTTTTTTTATCTCCATTATACAACCATCGCTCAAAAGTACAACATTGTTCGGCGTACATATTGTGATGAAAAAAGAGGAATTAAATATCATTGATTTTACAAATATTGTCCCGTCTTTGAGAGTACGGCTAATGATTTTAAATTGAATGGGGATCTCTGTTGGATTAGATGGAATGAGATTTCGTTCATGCTGTTGGCGACAATATTGCTCTAATGGATGATTGAGTGTTCTTATTGCATTTTTCATCCTCCCCATAGATTGGTCTTAAAAAGTATTTTTAGCCATTGAAGTATTCTGAATCGTTATCTACATGATTAACATATAACGTTTTATATTGTTCACATTATCCTTAAAATGTCAGCATATTGTTTTCTATTATAAGAATGTTTGTAAACTTGCTGGCATATATATAAATAAATAAATAGATAAATATATATTTATAAATCTTCTCGGAAAATATGCATTTTCTTTATTACAGGGAAATACAGGGGAATCATAGGGATCTGACGGGGTGAACGTGGGGACTTAACAGGGCTAATTGCAAGGGTATAGTAGGGACGAAATTGAATAATTCAGGCGCAATCAGGGAATCTAGTATGGCCCCGAATAGATGTCCACTAAAGGGCCCGATTTCAAAAGCGGGACAATCCTATAAAGGTACCAGTCGGAATCCAAACCAGGCCCCGGATAAAATTGGGGACAATTAGTTGGGTCCTTTAGACATCCCGGAAAATATTTCCACATGGGAGCTGGGACAACGACCGCGCGTATCGGGCGGAGGGCCTCCGCGGCAATGTACATAACGGCGCCATTTTTTAAATATTTTGAACGGAAATTTATTAATGTTGCCAGACGCCTTTAAGGCCAGACGCCTTAAAGTCTTTAAGAGGGGATATACATTTACAACGATCAAAAAATCAATTTCTTTTCTTTAAGGGATAACACCACTCTAGGAATTTGAAAAAATCGTTTTCATTTGTCTTTAATAATACTTTGGGGTCATAAAAACAATATGCAACTGGTATGCAGCGAATTTTTTTTTAAGCTGGATAAGTGTGTATACGTAAGGCAGGTTTGCAGTCACAAGAGCCTCGCGGTTGGTATATCAGCGTGTGGGCTCTGAGTGCAGACGACGCGGGTACGATCCCCGGTAGCCAATGTCTTTTTTAAAATTAAACATATATGAATTAAATATCATAAATAATGCCTGGTCAGGCGAGAATAGCTAAAGCGAGAGTAAGTTCGCAATTTTTTAAATATAAAATGAAGAAAAAAAATAGATAAAGAAAGTCGATTAACCAGGTATCGAATCCGGACCTCAAGCATCGTCAATCCGTCATGTTGCCAACTCAGCCACGAGGCTCATTGAGGACAGGAAAACATTTATGATACACGCTTATTCATAATGTTTACTGTTGAAAAAAAAACCCGTAACGACCGCGGCAAAGGCTCAAGATTTCTTTTCGAACCTTCCACGGTCATTTCGGCGTTTTATTTTTCAACGCGGTTGGTCGTTAATTTTTTTAACCCGCATTCTCGGCATAAACGGCCAACCGAGAGAAAACAATTTTCGCGATACATGTTTTTCTCTTTGAACTTCATTTAATGCATATTCCAATCCGCAGTACGGCCACACATATGTCGATCTCGATCGGACGGAAAACCTCTCTCCGTTCGCCTGTCTCCTTCTTCTCTTCTTCTTCTTCTGCTTTTGGGCTGGCTCCGGTTGTCGCGCGTTGCTGTGCGACGTTCCATACGGCCATGTAACTACGCGTTTTTTGAGAATGAGACTTAATGGCGCCGAGCCTCAGCCTATCACGACTCCCGAGACCACTCGGTCGTCACGTAGTCGGTCCAACCGGAGTCCGGCGGCCACACATCCGCACACGCCGCCGAAAGGGCCCGCGAGGCGCGATAGAATTTTGAATCTTGGGGAAAGGTGTGATAAAGTGACTTTTGATGGGATAAAAGGGTCCAGTGGTTGGTATTGTTAGATGGAAAGGTTTGAGTTTTTTATGAAAGTTATAATAGAAGTGAGTACTTTGGTCTTGGGATTAGCAATTAGGGATTCTATATTATACGGAGGATAGATTTTAAGAGTAATGAGACAGCGAGAGAGGACTTGACGTTGTTGGGTGAAGCGCGGGCAGGCTCAGAAGATGTGATTTAGGTCCTCCGAGTCATGCCCGCACCAGCAGGCCGAGGAACTTGTTACATTTTTCCTAAAGAGGCTGGCTTGTAGATTGTAGTGGTTTGATCTCATCCTGCACAGAGTTACTATTGCCTGTCGATCCAGACATCTGTACTTGGAGAACCATGGCTTCGGAGATAAAGAGTTAAAATAGTTTTTGAAGTAGAAGGTTCCTTTGTGTCTACCGGTGTTCCGTAGGTGTCTGTCGGTTGCAGATGTGTGTTTCTCCCGTGCGAGGGAGAAAAAGTCTGAAGGCGGGAGAGAAGTTATGAACGTTGTACCATCGGAGATAGCCGCTTTAGCCAGTGAATCGGCCTTTTCGTTGCCCAGGATTCCCAGGTGGCCCGGGATCCAGACTAGGTTGATGCTTAAGTGTCTTTTTATAGCGTTGATGAGAGCGAGATAGAGTGCCACGATGATGGGAGAGCAGATTTTTGCTGATGTCGGTGAAAGGAGAGATTGAAGTGAACTGAGGGAATCAGTGAAAATGTAAGCTTTCGGTATGTTATTTGACGTGATGATTTTAATTGTGTGCAGAATTGCTAGGGCTTCTGCTGAAAAAATTGACGCATAGGAGGAGATTCGGTATTTGAGAGGAAGTGATCATATGGGACAAAAGATAGCAAAGCCCACATAGTTTGCCGAGTCCGTCTTTGATCTATCTGTATAAAAATAAGTTGTATCGGAGGGTGAAAAGGTGGAAAGAAATTCTCCTTTTGGGTTTTTGGATTTTTGGAGGGCTCTTCCGGAGTGAGTGTCGATGTAAGATTCTAGGGAGGGAGATGAGGGAGTAATTCTATAGATGGGAGGAAAGGGATGTGGTTCTATGAGTCTTTTGAGGTGGGAGTATCTCTGGTATGCTTGTAATAGCGGGAGCTGGTTAATGTCTAAATAAAGTACCTGTGATCTTTGTAATAGAATTAAATTTGTCAGAAGAGGGAGTAGTGGGTGGTCTAGGGTTGCAAATGTTCTGAGCAGGAATTTATCGCATAGGAATTGTAGACGGAATCTCAGAGGGGGTTCCGCTGACTCCGCCAAAACCACGTTGGTCGGGGTAGAGTTGCGAAGTCCGAGGCAAAGTCGCAGAGCCCTATGCTGGATGATTTCGAGTTTTGGAAAGAGAGTGTGGTTTTTTATGGGGATTATGTTTGAACCATATTCGATGAGACTGCGCATGAGTGATCTGTATATTAGGAGGAGGGCTGAAGGGTCGGCGCCCCACCAGGTTGTTCGAAGGCATTTGAAAATGTTTAGTAAATTTTTACATTTGGTTAGTAGATTAGATAGGTGTAGTGTCCAAGAGAGTCGATAGTCAAAAATTAGTCCTAGGAATTTGGTTTGTACGCAACCTGATACTATGGAGGAGTCGATTCTAACTGTGGGTGATAGTGGATCAAAAGTGTTTCTTGAGAAAATGATTAGTTTAGATTTGGAGGGTTCGATGGAAAGGCCTTTTGAGTGGAGAAGTGATGATACGTTGTCAAGACTTGTTTGAATGGAAGCAATGCATTCGTTGAGAACTTTGTCGGTTGAAAATATCACTAGGTCATCTGCAAACTGCAGACAAGAACTGTGAGGGTGAAGGTGCTGCTGTATTTGGTTTGTGTATAGTATATATAGTAGAGGACTGAGTATGCAACCTTGAGGGACGCCTTTGTACGCAAAGTAGGGGCCTACCTTTTGGTCGGAAATTTTGAAAAAGATTGATCTTGACGAGGTGAGATTGTGAATAAACTTACAGTATGACCATGGAAGGCCTAAGTCCTTAAGGTGATGGCAGAGAATGCCCGGATCGACGTTGTCGAAAGCGCTAGCTACGTCAAGGAAGATGCCGGCACAAAATTTTTTTTCCGCGAATGGGCTGTAGATTTCGGTTGTTAAGATGGCGAGATTGTCTAAGCAAGATCGTGATTCGCGGAATCTATTTTGGGATGGGGAGAGTAGTAAATTACTTTCTAGCCATTGGGTTAAGCGTGTATGAATGAGCCTCTCCATAAGTTTAAGGAGGCAGGATGCTAGTGAGATTGGTCGGTATTTTCCAGGGGAAGATTTAGGGATAAAAAATATTAGGAATTCGTGCCAGGATTCGGGGAAGAGACCTTTTTCAAAGGCTTTGTTAGAAGTGTCTAGTAGCAGTTCCAGAATTGATTTGGGCAATTTTGATATGATGTGGAAATCTATTTTGTCGGTACCTGGGGCTGATTTGCAGTTGCTGACCCGCATAGCGGAGTGGAGTTCGTTGAGAGAGAAAGGCGAGTTGAGAAGTGGATTGGTGGAGAATTGGGTGGGAAAGTTTGGAATTAAGCACGAAGGGGGGCAAATTGAGGGTATGGGTTTGAGCATCTCTTCATTGCGAGCCATGTTGCTGTACGTAGATGATGGATTAGAGAGATTACGGTTGCGGAAGCTTTTTATTTTTGACCAAATTTTGTTAACCGGAGTTTTGAGATTGATCGTGGTGGTAAAATTGGACCAGGATTCCTTTTTTGCTTTTTTGAACGTTTTATTTGCTATTGCATTTTGTTTTTTCGCGTGGATGAGGTTGATGGCGTTTCCTAATCTCCTGAACGCAGCCCATGCCTGCTTGCGAGCCGTATTAGCGTTCTCGCAGCCTCATTAGCGTTCGCGCCCTGCCACCAGATGGCAGGGCGCGATTTGAAGAGGTGCGTTTTGGGCGATGGTGCAGATGTACAGGATTCCGAAATGGCTTCCGTGATGGCGAGTGTGATGTTGTCATACTGTGATAAGAGGGATGGGTCTGTTAGTGAGGAAGCTTTGCTGTTGAGGGAGTCTTTAAATGATTGCCAGTTGATTTTATTATGAGGGTATCGGTGTGCAGTGAAGGCTAGCGTGGAGAAAGTCACTCCGATAGAAATAGAAATAGGGAAGTGATCACTTAGAAGCGAGTCTGATTGAATGTCCCAGGAGCAAAAGGGTAGAAGATGGGGCGAGACCAGGGTCAAATCGATTGCCGTGGTGTTGTTGTTAATGTTAGTAGTGTTTAGTGTCGGAGAGCCGTCGTTAAGACATGAGAAGTTGTAGTCCATTAAAGTGTCGGCTAAGGTGGATTCAGAGAAGCAATTAGACATGCAGCCCCACGTAGTGTGATGGCTGTTAAAATCACCCCCGATCAGGGTATTTCTAGTTGAGTCTAAAGAGTTGAATAATCTCTGCCAGTGTTTGGTTCGTATGTTAACTGAGGGAGGTTTGTAGAGAGCGACTATTGTTAGGGGGCCTAGAGATGTGGAGATTGAGATTGTAAGAATTTCGAGAAAAGCTGGACTATGGTAAACAGTGTGGACTTCGGTGAAGGGAATGTCTTTTTTAAGGCAAATGGCCAGGCCTCCTCCTCTTTTGTTCATTCTAATTTTAAGAATCATATGATAATTGTTAAGAGTGGGGGTGCAGGTAGGGGTAAGCCACGTTTCGCAAAGGATAATTACGTCGAAGGAGTGAGCAATCTTTAGCAAAAGACCTTTTTTGTTGTGAAAACTACGACAGTTCCATTGAAGAATTTTTAGGTTTCTAGTGGTAGCCATGTTGTGCGATTGAGGTGACGGCTAGGAGAGAGTTGAGAATTTCAATGACGGGATTGGTTTTTTCCGGTAGGCCAAGAGTTTGTAGCGCCGGGAGAAGTTGTTGGGAGATCAATTGAACGATGGTTATGATTAAGTTGTTGAGATTTTGTGCTGCAGGAAGAGGATCCGCTGTATGAGGTGACGAAGATGAGAGAGGGAGTTGTTGGACCTGAGTCTGGTAAAGGGTTTTTTCGCTTTGAGTGTTAGATGGAGAACGACCGTTGGGGGCTACGAGAATATCTGCATGAGCGGCTCGCGTCGCGAGGATTGAGTTAGAGATGGCTGAAGTCCTTTTGAGGTTCTTGCGAGAGTGGCGAGGCATTGACGTAGAGTCTTCGCTGTACGAGTAGTGGAGTGGAAAATCCGTCTCTAGCGAGGGTTGTGGAGTCGTCCGGCGCTGAGGCGTGGGTCTCGAGGCGATTTGACTGAAAGTAGGTGTGAAATTTGTTGATAAGTTGGGGGGAGTGTGTGGTGACCACGTTTGGGCGGATAGCGGTGGAAAGTGGGAGGGCGCGCGAGTGATGTGCCTGTGGGTCCCGTTGGGTGCATTGGCAAGGAGTTGTCTAGCTTCTGAGAGACTGATTTTCTTTTCTGCGGCGGTTTCTTTTATTTGTTTTTCGTAGGGAAAGGTGGGCAGGTTTTACTAGTTGGAAGGTGGTTGCCCTTGCAGTTGGCGCAGCAGGCCGGGCCCTCCCTGTTTGGGCAAACCTCTTCTTCCGCGTGCTTTTTGCCTCCGCAGCAGATGCACCTTGGTGAGCTTTTACATTGTGCGGCAACGCGATTGAAGATAAAACACGTGAAACATATTTTGACGGGAGCGTGCCAGGGGTCCACGGGATGGCGAACCTGGTAGAGTGAGACGAAGTCCGGACGAACACGACCGTCGAATTTTAGATAAACCGACTGAGTGGGGATAAGTTTCGTTTCGGAATTTATTGTTGCTTTCCGATTTTGCCGTCTCGCTTCGAGCACCGGAAAGGTGGAGTGTATTTGCAGAAGAATTTCTTCCATTGTGATGTCGAGAGGGACGCCTCTTATTATTCCGTCGCAGGAGAGGAAAGAGTCCGGAATAAAAGCCCTAAGATTTTCTGTCGCCAGATCGGGGAGAGAGAGAATTTCGTTAGCAGTGTGGGCATTTGCCACGACGACCGAACATTGGTGTTTCCCGGAGCTGTAGATATCTTGTACTTCTTTCGCTGAGTACCTTCGGAGGAGGATCCTACCTATCTTGGTAGCATTCATGCGAGGGGTTATTGGTTCAACCGATTTCGGTTGGATTAGTACGACAAAAGGAGCGGAAGCATTGCTGCTGTAACGGTTTTTGAGGAGTCGGTCCGGTACTCTACTCGTTTTGTCGTTTGCTATTGGCTGGGTGGCTGAGTAGATGTCCGTAGATGACAAGAATCTGGGTTTGTTGTTTTTTGTCACTGTACTGTCCTCGGTCGGGTCGTCGATCATTTCAGAGTCCTCGTCGTCCTCTTTGTCCGGAGGGAGAGACCCCCGGGCCTGCGAAGAAAAAGCCATGTCTCGCCCCACGGGTGAGACAGGCGCGTGTTAGAATAGCAGGAAATAAAGTGAGGTTAGGGACGGATGAAAGAGAAAAGGAGAGGAAAGGAGAGTAATGACTCAGCTTGGGTTAGCCGAAAACGATTTTGGTGGTCCTGCACCAGAATGGGGTATGTTTTCTCGACTGTATACGCTTTATTAACGCCAACTTGCGCGAAATATGAGTGAGAGCGAATCTGCGGCTTTAAGATGGATCCGTACTCGCTTGTGTTTAGGCGGGAACTCCGTTCGCCTGTCGAGTGAGCGAGGGGCAGAGACTTTTCCCCCACCGAGCTACCCATTCGTGTGCACGTTGACTGCGATATCGACTTGAGCGGTGCCCACGACTCGCACAGCTACAAGGAAATCTGCAACCTCGACAGAGGCGATGCACACAAAATCATATTCCAGAACTCGCCGCCGCGATTTAGCGCCATTTCCGAGGCACGCCGAAAAGGGGAGCGTTGTACATCTCCCTACCCTCCCTACTAATCTCTGCTATGACCGCAACGGCACGTCTCCGCAGCCTCCGCAGCTAAATGCCCAGCACTTACCTTCGGTTGATTGCATTTCTCATTATGCGGTGTGACTAGATTTTGCCCGAGAAAAGTCATGAGGTGAGTTATTCAATGTCATAATTAACCCAAAATGGATTCTTGCGTACTACTAGTATTGTTGCACGATTTTATAAAGTAAGAACAGTAATATCGCAGTCGATAATATAGGAATAGAGGATTCCTTCTTTGTTCATTATGACAGCGGTTTTCAGTCGATCTTTGAGACTTTCTCCTATAGAGAAAAGACACAGGAGTCCATACTCGGCATTTCAATTTGGCCCCGAAATTGCGATTATTAAGGGTGACGCTGCGGTCTTTTGAAGGTAATATGCTATATATATTTTGTATATATATATATAAATTATTGGATCCGTTTGTAGGACAGATGACTAACCTATCTAAACTTAATTAAGTGTCAGTGTAGAATAAGGTTGAAGAATAAGTGATATGCTGATTGCTACGAATACTGTATTGATAAAGCAGTATAATTTCTTAAATTACTGTCCGCAGGTGCGTATTTTTTTATATTAATAAAATATTTTTTTTGTTCTCGTACGTAATTTATCGGTGTACAACAACGAGTAAGTATTACAAAACTTGAGATAGCAGATATGATTAACTTTCTCAAGATGCTCACTTTTTTGTTTTTTAAATAGATTTTCTCTTAAGGAAGTTGGAGCGGTCCAATTGAGTCAAATGACAGTTTATGATTTTTTTTAATGAACCGAAAAAATGCATGCGAGGTATAGATTCATTCTGTAGATGCTAATTTTTCATAAAATATATAATTAAAGGGCAAACTAATGCATTCTTCTATTTTAATTACGTAAATAAGAAAAACTTTTGCATGACTACCAACTTGAAAAACTATAACACTATCGATAATTACAATGTTGAAACTGCGTCAGCGAATGTTTTATACAACTCAGAATGAAATTATGAGTCATTTATGATTACGCCTATTTATATTTGTGTCACGAGATTATTTATTATTACCATTAATGAATATAGAGCGTTGTCGAAGTACGGCAACTTCGAGGACATCGAGGTTGGCAGCAATGCTCTTCATTAACAATCCAAGATTCGTAATCATTCATCAAACCTTGATGGTTCAATATTGAATATACCATATTACAATATATATATATATATATATATATGCGACAATTATAATGTGGCCATGCTTTTTTTGAGGGCCTTGCGCGAAGATTTTGGGTCTGAAAAAAATATGATTTTGAATGGTTTTTCGAGCCTTTTTCGAAAAAAAATACGGCAGATTTTTGTCTTGAAAAATGTACGCCAGAAGAAATAAGGCATTGCGAAAAAAAACGCAAAATACATTCCGAGCACATGAGATTGAAGTTTTTTAAATTCCGAATACAATGCACACCGGAAAACTTGATTTCCGCCCGCCATCATGGTGGAAAAAATTGTTAAAAATACGCCGTAAAGTGGCAATTTGCGTGAAACAAGCGACTTAAGTCAGAGGCGATCGTGCTTTGGGATGTCCTAGCTTGGTACGTCACAGCTGCAACTTCCGAATGTTCGGCTGTCACAAGAAGGTGGTTGAGAATCCCTTGACCCGCGAATGAGCTAAGGGATCTGAATTTGTACCCATCCGAGTCCATTGCAGAGAATATGGTCAATTTCGAAAAAGTTCGAAAATTCCATGTACTACAAATAATATTTTGAATAATTTGGAATTCGTTTGCAGCTCTTGGACACATCATTTTGAAAAAAAACTTTAACACGGATTAGGGAAAATTTACAGACTTTATCCTATTGCGCGTATTATTTTTCTCACATTCATTACTGCGAGCATTGTGTGAGCGTGTGCGTGCATGAGAATGCACGAGTGCACACGCGCGTGTGCGTAATGTGGACATTTGCCACGTTTCGAGCGCGCTCTGAACTCGGGTTCGGAGAGCACGCTACGCGGTTCGGTCCGAACGCATCGTCAAACGTCAAAACGCGTTATTTGACGTTTCGGATTAGTCAGCTGATATTGTCAGCTGATACCATCTTGGATATGCAGATTTAGCGCACACACGTCGAACTGTCGTCGAAAGGCCAAATTTGACGCGTGATTTGACGTTTCATCAATCGTCTGCTATGCATTTCTGACATCTTGGGCAAATAGGGAGCACGCGCGTCGAAGGTTTGCCGAAATGCACTGTTTGGCGCGTGATTTGATATGACGTGATATCGCCGGCCATGATTGTTTGCCATTTTGGATGTGCAAAATCATGATTCGAGATGGCGAGCGATTATCTCTAGAGTTATTTAACATTTCGATTCGAATAAAAATCTACAGTACGTGTCTTTGTTATTTTTTGCGTTCACAAGACGTAAATGAAAACACAACAACGTACTGGAAAAAGGTGTTTTTAATGATTAATTGAAAAGTACCGAACATCGGAACAAAAACAAGTTTGGTATTTTTTTCAGACAAGTTGACCGTGCCTCTACCTGGAGCGCCGATTCGATTTCTATCTCCGCAATAAATAATTAATACGCGTCTCCGATGGTTCTGAAGGCGTAAACCAGTAATTCCATAATGATGATTATGGTTCTGGGGGATGGGTTCGGAAATCCCCGATATGACTGTCCCGAGCTTATGTTCGCTTTTACCGTACTTTCGGTTATTTTGCGTCAAAGGGTATCGAGACGCTCGGTAGACGGTTTCAAGCGCATTTGTTGATTGACAAAGGTAAAAGCAATGATGATGGTGGGTCTGGGGAATTCGATACGCCACATGGACGACGATTATAAGCGCATTTATTAATAAAAATAAAAGCAATGATTGTGATGATTCTGGTGTACCCGATTGGACATGCCTGATATGACGGAATCGAGTTCTTCTCTACTTTTACCTTTCTTTCAGTCATATCGCATCGAATAAAATGACGAAGATTTGGGGATGATAACAGGCGCATTTGTTAATAAAAAAAGGTAAAAGCAATGATTGTGTCGTTTCTGGGTGACCCAATTGGACAGGCCTGATATGACGGCATCGAGTTCTTCTCTGCTTTTACCTTTCTTTCTCTCATATCGCGTCAAATAAACTGACGACGATTTAAAGACGATTACAGGCGCATTTGTTAATAAAAAAAGATAAAAGCAATAATTGTGCTCATTCTGGGGGACCCGAATGGACATTACTAACATGACGGCATCGAGTTCTTCTCTGCTTTTACCTTCATTTCTGTCGTATTGCTTCAAAAACAATGACGACGATTTGAGGATGATTTCAGGCGCATTTGTTAATAAAAAAAAAGGTAAAACCAATGATTGTGATGAAGCTGGGGAACCCGAATGAATATTACTAATATGACGGCATCGAGTTCTTCTCTGCTTTGACCTTTGTTTCCGTCGTATCGGATCAAATACAATGACGACAATGTGTGGATGATTTCAGGCGCCTTTGTTAATTTAAAAAAAAGGTAAAAGCAATAATTGTGATGAATCTAGGGGACCCGACTGGGCATTGCTAATATGACGGCATCGAGTTCTTCTCTGCTTTTACCTTTATTTCTGTCATATTGGATCAAATAAAATGACGACGACTTAAGGATGATTACAGGCGCATTTCTTAACAAACAAAGATAAAAGCAGTGATTGTGCAAATTCTGGAAGACCCGAATGGACATTGCTAATATGACGGCATCGAGTTCTTCTCTGCTTTTACCTTTATTTCTGTCGTATCGTATCAAATACAACGACGAGGATTTGAGGATGATTACAGGCGCATTTGTTAATAAAAAAAAGATAAAATCAATAATTGTGCTCATTCTGTGGGACCCGAATGGACATTGCTAATATGACGGCATCAAGTTCTTCTTTGATTTTGCCTTTATTTCTGTCGTATCGCATCAAATACAATGACGACGATTTGAGGATGATTACAGGCGCATTTGTTAATAAAAAAGATAAAAGCAATAATTGTGCTCATTCTGGGGGACCCGAATGGACATTGCTAACATGACGGCATCGAGTTCTTCTCTGCTTTTACCTTTCTTTCTGTCATATCGCATCAAATACACTGACAACGATTTGAAGACGATTATAGGCGCATTTGTTAATAAAAAAGATAAAAGCAATAATTGTGCTCATTCTGGGGGACCCGAATGGACATTACTAACATGACGGATACGAGTTCTTCTCTGCTTTTACCTTTATTTCTGTCATATTGCTTCAAATACAATGACGACGATTTGAGGATAATTCCAGGCGCATTTGTTAATAAAAAAAGGTAAAAGCAATGACTCTGATGAATGTGGGGAACCCGAATGACTATTACTAATATGACGGCATCGAATTCTCCTCTGCTTTTACCTTTGTTTCTGTCATATTGCTTCAAATACATTGACGACAATTTGAGGATGATTTCAGGCGCATTTGTTAATAAAAAAAGGTAAAGGCAATAATTGTGATGAATCTAGGGAACCCGACTGGGCATTGCTAATATGACGCACAGTAGGAGAAAAGCCCAAAAACCTGGCCAAAACCCCAAAAAATAAATTTTCGAAATAGGGTCAGTTGAGTAGTCATTCAGGTAGAGGACTAGTAACTGCATTCTATTGTGGAAGGGAAAGCCCTTTAAGTGTATACCTGCGCCGCAGCGTCAGTTGGCAGTGAGTGTTCGTGAAGAGTGTACGTGTCACGCGCTGAACAGACGAAAATAACGCTGACGTCAAAAACCCATAACTTTAAAGTGACGGGTTTAATTTCAATTCTGCAACATGGATACGACTTCTGGAGGTATGTAGAACATGTTTTTACATCGGTTAAATCGAAAGTTTATGTATAAATGATTGAAATGTAGTATAGCCTTCGGCATAAATAAAATTGAATAATTTTGAAAACTTATATTTTCAACGGTCCGAAAAGTTATATATTTTGTCACATTTTGCAAAGCTCCTAGTCTCGGCCTTTAGTTTAATGTATAAGCTTTCGAAATTTACAAGAGTTACCTGCGGAAAACGTGCGTCTTGTCCGTTATGATTTTTTTCGCATCGTGCGGTAGCCGAGCGTGCACGCGGCACTATTGAGCAGCCGCTGCGCCTCTACCGGAGAATGGGTGAAGTAGCATCATAACGGACAAGACGGCTGTTATACGCTTGAAATAAATTATTTTAATATATATGTATGTGTATATATATATATATATAAATTTTCTGTGATTTAATTATGATATATACGTATGCATATATATATATATACATATTAAAATCAACCACATAAAAATTTCTTAAATATGAATGAAATGTTATAACATTCGAATAAAATATTTGAATATATATATATTATATAGTAAGCAAAGCTTTCTTTTAACCAAATCCATGTCAATATTTTCTGTCTAATTTTCTTAAAATTATTTCAATTATTGCGGTTATTTATTTGGTAAAATAATGTACATTGTTCAAGTTTTTGTATTAATTGAAAATTTTATCTTTTCCTTTAACACCAATTTTCTACAATTTTATGTCTTTATTACAGGATCCGGTTACAAAGAATTGGTGCTGACAAGGAAAGAAGTATTTCTGATAATCAGCGAGCATTTATCCGATAAATTCGCTTCCTTGATCGAATTTATGGTAGAAAAAATTTCCAAGGACACCGGACGTACAGTTGTAGTGCCTGAGGACTCGAAACAGACTTTTTCGATACTCTTCAATCAAATGAGAACGAGGTGGCAACAAGCTCACAGAAAATCCTGTGTATTTTTCAAGAATAACGGTGAATGGCTTAGCAAGCAGGTATGTTTTGCCGCACCTACAGACACAGTAGTAACAAGCCCGGGTAATACGGGCGGCCGCCCGTCCCTTGAGTTTACAATGTCCAGTGAAAGATCTAAACGAAGGAAGACCCAAGATATTCGTACATCGTTCAACTCGGTCGAGTTAGCATACGCTACTCAGATGAGCCTTCGCTCTTCAGGACAATCCGACGCCGCAAAAGTTATTAAGGACGTAACAATGACGAGTCCTTTAAGAGCTTCCAAGTATCGTAAAGCTTACTCAGCAACGGATGAAATTACTTTATCCGAAGAGGCTGCACTTTCCGCTATGATTGAATATAAATTCTCCAAGAGTACTTACCAGGGAATGAGAAGATTAGGGAAGGAAAATAACTGTAAGCTATATCCGTCTTACGAAAAAGTGATGAAAGCAAAAAAGCGTTGTTATCCACCACGTGATGCAATCATGATTACAGAGAGTAGAAGAGAGCAGAAGTCCAACTACAGGCACTATTAGATCATACAGTTGAACGTATTTTACTCGTCCAAAATGTACTCATTCAAAGATTGACTCCAGATAATGTTCGTAAAATGTACTTGATTTGCAAGTGGGGTTGCGATGGAAGTTCTGGGCAAAGTGAATATAAGCAGACGTTCAGTGATGACAGCAAATCTGATGCGCATGTTTTCTTTACTTCAGTCGTGCCATTACAACTCGTGTGTTATGATCAACAATCGAAGGAAGAAATAGTTGTTTGGAAGAACCCCAGACCCTCGTCTCCACGATTTTGTAGACCGCTTAGACTACTGTTTCTACGCGAAGACACAGAGTCAACACTTAATGAAGTCCAAATTGTTGAAGAACAAATAAAGTCACTTCGTCCATTCGAAAGTGTAATAGATGGAAAAGAAATGTCCGTAATGTACAAGTTGTTGTTCACCATGATAGATGGTAAAGTTTGCAACGCTGTATCATTGACGAAATCTGCTCAACGGTGCTATTTGTGTGGAGCAACCAGCAAAGATTTTAATGCCATCGACACTGTATTGCAGAGGGAAATCAATGAAACAAATTTGAAGTTCGGATTGTCGACGCTGCATGCGTGGATACGGTGCTTCGAGTATTGCTTACACGTGTCTTACAAACTCGGCATTAAAAAATGGCAAGCTCGAAGTGCCGAAGAAAAAAAAATTACCCAGGAACGCAAGAGGGCCATTCAAGAAGGATTCAAGAAGCAATTGGGTCTAAATATCGATCGCCCAAAGCCTGGATACGGCAGCAGCAATGATGGCAACACAGCTCGGCGATTCTTTGAAAAGTCGACGGTTTCCGCTGCGATAACGGGGGTCAACGAAGAAGTTATATAACGCTTGTACGTAATCCTACAAGTTATATCGTGTGGCCATGAGATAAACTGTGAAATATTTGAACAGTATGCTATTGAAACGGCAAGAAAGACCGTTGCATTATACCCTTGGTACTCCATGCCTACTTCGGTGCACAAACTATTAATTCATGGTCCAGTGATAATAACTCATGCTCTATTACCAATCGGCCAATTATCCGAAGATGCTCAGGAAGCTCGAAACAAAGACATCAAACGATATCGAGAAGATTTTGCGCGAAAAAGTTCCAGGGTTAAAACTATGGAAGATGTTTTTCATCGGCTCTTAGTTACTTCTGATCCGTACATTTCAAGTGTCAGAAGACTACCACAGAAGAAGCTGAAGAGTTTGTCGCCGGAAGCTGTAGCGATGTTGATCGCTCCTAAAGTGACTGCTGCAGCAGACGAATTTTGCGCCGAGATTGAAGCCGTGCCGGGAGTTGTAATAGATACAAACTCGGATAATGATTCTGACTCCGACTCCGACTCCGATTACGATTTTGATTAAGAATAAAATTTTCTATTTTTGAAACGTTCCGTATGTATTTTGGAAATAAAAATAATAATTGCGTAGAATACACTGTTCACGTTTATTTTATTATGATGATTTTTTTAAATATATTAATTTATCTATTTAGCAGGATACTCGGCCATTTTGTTTATAACAATTTGCTGTAAGCTCTTTGTTGCAAGTTATAAACAATAGATATCGGATTGGTAATCAGCGACCTTGAAAACCCGTATATACCAATTTTTGTCAACATCTGGTAACTTTTTAACGTTCATGTCGGCCATATTGGATCGGCCATTTTTTTTACGATAATTTGGCTTGCGGATTCGTAATCAGCGACCTTGAAAACCCGTAAATACCAATTTTTGTCGACATCTGGCAACTTTTTAACATTCATGTCAGCCATATTGGATCGGCCATTTTGTTTACGATAATTTGGCTTTCAGATTCGTAATCAGCGACCTTGAAAACCCCTGTAAGCCAATTTTCATTCCCGTCAAAGGTCATTTGAGGTTTTGGCCAGGTTTTTGGGCTTTTCTCCTACTGTGTGACGGCATCAAGTTCTTCTCTGCTTTTACCTTTATTTCTGTCATATTGGATCAAATAAAATGACGACGATTTAAGGATGATTACAGGCGCATTTCTTAACAAACAAAGATCAAAGCAATGCTTGTGCAAATTCTGGAAGACCCAAATGGACATTGCTACTATGACGGCATCGAGTTCTTCTCTGATTTTATCTTTATTTCTGTCATATTGGATCAAATAAAATGACGACGATTCAAGGATGATTACAGGCGCATTTCTTAACAAACAAAGATAAAAGCAATGATTATGCAAATTCTGGAAAACCCGAATGGACATTGCTAGTATGACGACATCGAGTTCTTCTCTGCTTTTGCCTTTATTTCTGTCGTATCGCATCAAATACAATGACCACGATTTGAGGATGATTACAGGCGCATTTGTTAATAAAAAAGAAAAAAGCAATAATTGTGCTCATCCTGGGGGACTCGAATGGACATTGCTAACATGACGGCGACGAGTTCTTCTCTGCTTTTACCGTTATTTCTGTCATATCGTATCAAATACAATAACGACGATTTAAGGATGATTACGGGCACATTTCTTAATAAACAAAGATAAAAGCAATGATTGTGATGAATCTGGGGGACCCGAATGGACATTGCTAATATGACGGCATCGAGTTCTTCTCTGCTTTTACCTGTATTTCTGTCATATCGCATCAAATACAATGACGACAATTTGAGGATGATTTCAGGCGCATTTGTTAATAAAAAAGGTAAAAGCAATGATTGTGATGAATCTGGGGGACCCGAATGGGCATTGCTAATATGACGGCATCGAGTTCTTCTCTGCTTTCACCTTTTTTTCAGTCATACCGCATCGAATAAAATGACGAAGATTTGGGGAGGATAACAGGCGCATTTGTTAATAAACAAAGGTAAAAGCAATGGTTGTATCGATTCTGGGGGACCCAATTGGACAGGCCTGATATGACGGCATCGAGTTCTTCTCTGCTTTTACCTTTCTTTCTGCCATATCACATCAAATACACTGACGACGATTTGAAGACGATTACAGGCGCATTTGTTAATAAAAAAAAATAAAAGCAATAATTGTGCTCATTCTGGGGGACCCGAATGGACATTACTAACATGACGGCATCGAGTTTCTCTCTGCTTTTACCTTTATTTCTGTCATATTGCTTCAAATACAATGACGACGATTTGAGGATGATTCCAGGCGCATTTGTTAATAAAAAAAGGTAAAAGCAATGACTCTGATGAATCTGGGGAAACCGAATGACTATTACTAATATGACGGCATCGAATTCTTCTCTGCTAGTAGAGTAGCAACGCCAGTTCTAACTCAGGGATCTCAGGGGGGAGCGGGGCGGGGGTCCCGCGCGGGGTACCCGGGGTATGACGTCACGGCGGGAAGGGTAAGGCCAGGCAGTGGGGGAGCGAGACGGTGTCTGCAGCAAAGGGAGGGGGGAGAACAAATAGTGGCAGGTAACCGTTGGAAAGCCATAAAGTTTTTGTATTTTTTATCGTATAACTCGGAATTATCAGCTTCATTATGGACACATGTGGGTAAACTACTATATATGGCTAGAAAAGTTTCCACCAATAAGAAAACGCTAGCTGCCATATGAAGGGCGCTCTTTCAGAGACTTATAAAAAAATGCATTATTTATTGCATGCAACTGCAGGTATGAAAGGTGTCGATAAGAAAATTCAAGCCGTCGCGGTTTCATTCCGAAAGATTACGTCAAGATGTTCACATGTGCGAGTATGTACGCAGTGCATCCGGCCAAGCACCCGCTAGACTTGACCAAAAACGAGCTCGAACAGGTTCCAAAGGTCTTACTTCTAAAATATTGGGGTGAATATGTTGGTTTATTGTGGGATCGTTTGCCAGAACATCATCGGAACGATAGTGAAGTGATATCATATCTTCCATGCATGAAGCATTATAATACGCCACAGATGAAAGATCACATTGATGGCCCCCCACCTCAACGTCGGAAGTGTGATAAATGCTGTGGAAATTCTCCACGTATGGGGTTCTCCAAACGTGTTTGAACCCGTTTTCTTTTTGGGAGTGTGAAAAAAATGTCGAAGGGGGTAATTCTCCGCGTACGAGGTTCTTCGAACGTGTTTGAACCTGTTTTTCACGACTGGAAAAGTGGGGAAAAGTTTGAAAATTTGAGTGGGAGGGTAACGAGGGAGCTTATAATTTAGTGGACCAAGCTCAGACTACCACACAACATCGACATCTCTCTCTCGAAAAGGAACTTCGAAAAGAGAAAAGTGTGGAAAATGGATTTCACGAGCATCAACAAAGTCAGCCGGATGGCGGAATTCCTTCCAACGAAGAAGCTGTCAGAACTCCCCGTTCACTCGGATCATCGAATCTCCGACATGAAGGCCGTACAAACCAAGTTTGGGAAACGCTACATCGCGGACATCGTGGATGAGTTCTCTGTCTTCTTACCGGCGCGACTTGTGAAGGCCTTCGACCAAGATCCGACAATGTTTGAGAGTATGCTGCAAGTGGCACGGGATGGTCAACTCTGCATGCGGTACATTGGTGGGAAATACAACAGTGTCGAGTTCCGTCGTCTCTGAGCATGGTGGAAAAGACAAAATTCGTTGGACCACCATTGTCGAACAGCTGTCCGCATCATCGAGAGTATGCCGGTCGACTGGTCAACTCAGTGGTGGGAAATACAACAGCGTCGAGTTCCATCGTCTCCGAGCATGGAGACAAAATTGGGCACCATTGTCGAACGGCTGTTCGCAGTCGTCACGGTTTTTTTTTCAAAGTGCTGACGATGTAAAAATGTATATGTTTGATTTGATTGTAAATGATGGATGTTTTCGCCATAGAATAAAGAATACAAATGACACATATTTTCATCGAAATGTTTTTTATTCATTTAAAAAAAACTCCTCGCTCACACAACGCTTCGTATACGCTCAACCAGCTTTTCAGCGATTTTACATTCTCATGGGCGCAGTTGTATTTCGTGTTGAAGGAATGATGCGGGCATTTGAAGTTCGTGATTTTCGGCAGCTTCTGCAGCGATGGACAGTCCAGAGTCTCCAAGTCAATGACGTTTGTCGCGGGATCCGTGAATCTTGATAGCCATGCGCATTTCTCGAATCCCTTCGCATAGATGGTTGGAGCTCCTTGCAAGATTTCTCGAATTGTCTTTCTAGCTGCCTCGTATGGTATGCCACTGTGTTCCCATCGTATTCCATGGAAATTGCGTTCCAGCCACTTGTTTGTCATCTTGTACTTGGCCGGTAAAGAGTCCCATGCAAATGGTGCGTCGAAGACGAGCGTCAGCGGTTCAGCATCCTTGTCGTGGAGTTTGAGAATGGACATCTCCTTTAGGACAAATTTGTTGATGGGTCTCTTGAAGCCCTGCACGTCGACGATAAGCTCCATGTTGACTGAAGTGGACGCGAATCATCGGCATGAATTTATACCAATTTTTTAACCCCACCACTGATTGGATTGTGCTCGACAATACGATCATGGAGGATCATGCAGTACGCTGAAGTTTGCGGTGGAATATTGTTTTTCAATTCAAACTCGAGGCGCACATCAACAGGACCGAACTTGAGAGAATCGTTTTGGTTTGAGCAGTCAATGACAACGAGGGGGGCTTTTTCTAAAAATTCCATCCTACTCAGCCATGGCTCAGCCTCTTTGTTGTAATAGGTCGGTTGAGATATTAGATGAGATCAATAAATTATCATTACTTCGAACATTGGAAAGTGTGCGATTTGAATATGAGTTTTCGCTCTTGGGATGTGTACGACTGTCCATCGCTTTAAAGCACAACGAAACATTCATGGACCGTAAAAGCTGCCTCCCAACTAGAGAAACCAAAATATGTTATTGGTGCGGTGCAGACTGGTAAAAAGGATAATGTATGGCAAAGGACATTATATTATTCACCGACTGCAAACTCACAAGTGCTAAACTTTATCTCAATTCAGCATTCTTTTCTCAAGATGACTCGCATTTGGACTTCAAAAAAGTTTCGACATTTTGTTCAATATGTACTCTCAATTTTGTAAATACCATTATGACTGCAATAGTGATCGCTCTTTACTAACCATCGCCAAGTATTAATGTAACGGCCCTCTCGCGATTAATGATTGATCGCATCAGAACGAGCCTGTAAAACATGCTACCGTAGATGTGTGAATAGAGTTCGAATGCAAAGAAGATTCACCACCGAATACAACTGCATATTGTTTTAATCTTACGTGATCGCGTTGTTGAATATTGTCCATTGACCGGCATTATCCGCAAAATTGCATAGATCAGCAAAATCTGCGAGATACGAAGCATCATGGTTGATTCGCAATCACCATGGTCTAAAGACGGCATATGGAAACGTTCCATATAGCATGGCTGAGGTTCAATAACAGCTGGAGTTGAAGGTTCAACGGACAACGACACGTATCCTATCGTATATGTTAAGGGTCATGAAAAACGAGAATGGCTAGCTGATATAATAAATATAAAAAATGAGCTATTTATTGAGTCGTTGAATATAGACTTGGACGATATGGATGTCTCAAGTAAATTAGATGGAAGTTTTACTCTACGATGTGAAAAGCATAAAAACAGTTGTGCCTTACAAAATGTATTTAAATTCTTTAATTGGTGGCTGAATCATAAAGATTCATGCAAATAAAAGATATGTAACATTATGTACTTTTTATTCTTCTCACCCCGTACTTAGTTATGTCAGCATCACCTGATATCGGATTGTGCAACTGAATACAATATTACTTTCGAATGTGGAACTCATTTTTTTCGATGGAATTTGATTGAAAATAAATTAATATAATCACCCAATGATAATCGAAATCATTCATCAGTATACGTTCGTTAGATGTTCGTGAGCCGTTTGTTGGAAGTTTGCGAGGCATTCGAAGATTTTCGATAGTGGTTCGTGAAAACGTTCCAGAGAGACTTCCGAAGACATTCATAAGACGTTCGAAGCCATTTGAGAGACGTTCGAAAACATTCATAAGGCGTTTGAAAACACGCATGAGAGGGTTCAAAGCGTTTAAAGAGACTTGCTACGACGTTCATGAGACGTTTAAAGATGTTCGTGAGACATTCGAGAGACTTTCGAAAACGTTCATAAGACGTTTGAAGACATTCATGGAAGGTGCGAAGACCTTCAGAGACTTTCGAAGACGTTCAAGAGATCTATGACGATATTTATAATACGTTTAAAGACATCGATGAGGGGTTCGAAGACGTTTAAGAGACTTCAAAAGACATTCACGAGGGTCTTGAAGACGTTCAAGAAACTTTCGAATACGTTCAAGAAACCTTCGACGACATTCGTAATACGTTTGAAGACATTCATGAGGGGTTCGAAGACGCTTATGAGAGGCTTTTAAATATATTCACGAGGGGTTTGTCCAAAGACATTCATAATAAGTTTGAAGAAAATCAAGAGACGTTCGAAAACATTCATAAGACGTTTGAAGACATGCATGAGGGGTTCAAAGAGTTTAAAGAGACTTTCTACGACGATCATGGGACGTTTGAAGATGTTCGTGAGACATTCAAGAGACTTTCGAGAACGTTCATAAGAAGTTTGAAGAGAGGTGCGAAGACCTTCAGAGACTTTCGAAGATATTCAAGAGATCTTTGACAATATATCAAGATATCTTTGACAATACTTTGAAAACATTCATAAGACGTTTGAAGGCATGCATGAAGCGTTCAAAGAGTTTAAAGAGACTTTCTACGACGATCATGGGACGTTTGAAGATGTTCGTGAGACATTCAAGAGACTTTCGAGAACGTTCATAAGAAGTTTGAAGAGAGGTGCGGAGACCTTCAGAGACTTTCGAAGATATTCAAGAGATCTTTGACAATATTCGTAATACGTTTGAAGACATCGATGAGGGGTTTGAAGACGCTTGAGAGACTTTCAAAGACATTCACGAGGGGTTTGAAGACGTTCAAGAAACTTTCGATTACGTTCAAGAGACTTTCGACGACATTCATAATACGTTTGAAGACA
Organism: Ophion ellenae; assembly: GCA_963210295.1. Lineage (NCBI taxonomy): Eukaryota > Metazoa > Arthropoda > Insecta > Hymenoptera > Ichneumonidae > Ophion > Ophion ellenae. The sequence goes on along the minus strand of OY723385.1, from coordinate 26,056,318 downwards.
TTAATGGGGGGGTTCGAAGACGCTTGAGGGACTTTCAAAGACATTCACGAGGGGTTCGAAGACGTTCAAGAGACTTTCGACGACATTCATAAGACGTTTGAAGACATGCATGAGGGGTTCAAAGAGTTTCAAGAGACTTTCTACGACGATCATGAGACGTTTGCAGATGTTCGTGAAACATTCAAAAGACTTTCGAAAACATTCATAAGAAGTTTGAAGACATTCATAAGAGGTGCGAAGACCTTCAGAGACTGTCGAAGACATTCAAGAAATCTTCGACAATATTCGGAATACGTTTGAACACATCGATGAGGGGTTCGAAGACTCTTGAGAGACTTTCAAATACATTCACGAGGGGTTTAAAGACGTTCAAGAAACTTTCAAATACGTTCAAGAGACTTTCGACGAAATTCATAATACGTTTAAATACATTCATGAGGGGTTCGAAGGCGCTTGGGAGACTTTCAAAGCCATTCACGAGGGGTCCGAAGACGTTCACGAGACTTTCGACGGCGTACATTATACGTTGGAAGACATTCATGTGGGGTTCGAAGAGGCTTAAGAGACTTCCAAAGACATTCACGAGAGGTGCGAAGACATTCAGAGACTTTCGAAGACATTCAAGAGATCTTTGACAATATTCATAATACGTTTGAAGACATCGATGAGAGGATCGACGATGTTTTAGAGACTTTCAAAGACATTCACGAAGGGTTTGAAGACGTTCAAGAAACTTTCGAATACGTTCTAGAGACTTTCGACGACATTCATAATACGTTTGAAGACATTCATGAGGGGTTCGAAGACGCTTGAGTGACTTTCAGACATTCACGAGGGATTCGAAGGCGTTCAAGGGACTTCCGACGACATTCATAATAGGTTTGCAGATGTTCGTGAAACATTCAAAAGACTTTCGAAAACGTTCATAAGAAGTTTGAAGACATTCATGAGAGGTGCGAAGACCTTCAGAGACTGTCAAAGACATTCAAGAAATCTTCGACAATATTCGGAATACGTTTGAACACATCGATGAGGGGTTCGAAGACGCTTGAGAGACTTCCAAAGCCATTCACGAGGGGTCTGAAGACGTTCAAGAGACTTTCGACGGCGTACGTAATACGTTTGAAGACATTCATATGGGGTTCGAAGACGCTTAAGAGACTTTTAAAGACATTCACGAGAGGTACGAAGACATTCAGAGACTTTCGAAGACATTTAAGAGATCTTTGACAATATTCATAATACGTTTGAAGACATCGATGAGAGGATCTACGATGTTTTAGAGACTTTCAAAGACATTCACGAAGGGTTTGAAGACGTCCAAGAAACTTTCGAATACGTTCTAGAGACTTTCGACGACATTCATAATACGTTTGAAGACATTCATGAGGGGTTCGAAGACGCTTGAGTGACTTTCAGACATTCACGAGCGATTCGAAGACGTCCAAGGGACTTCCGACGACATTCATGATACCTTTGAATACATTCATGAGGGGTTCGAAGACGCTTGAGAGACTTTCAAAGACATTCATGGGAGGTTTGAAGACGTTCAGAAATCTGCGACGACATGCATAATACGATCTTCGACGACATCCATAAACCGAAGACATTCATTACGTTTGAGTTTCGCTGGAATTGTTTGGGTTTGTTTGGGATTTTCACAGTTTTGGTCGAACGTGTTTGAGTTCGTTTGGGTGCTCACCCAAACACACCCAAACACACCCAAACACGTTCGACCAAAACTGTGAAAACGTGTTTGAGTTCGTTTGGGTGCTCACCCAAACACACCCAAACACGTTCGACCAAAACTGTGAAAATCCCAAACAAACCCAAACAATTCCAGCGAAACTCAAACGTAATGAATGTCTTCGGTTTATGGATGTCGTCGAAGATCGTATTATGCATGTCGTCGCAGATTTCTGAACGTCTTCAAACCTCCCATGAATGTCTTTGAAAGTCTTTCAAGCGTCTTCGAACCCCTCATGAATGTATTCAAAGGTATCATGAATGTCGTCGGAAGTCCCTTGGACGTCTTCGAATCGCTCGTGAATGTCTGAAAGTCACTCAAGCGTCTTCGAACCCCTCATGAATGTCTTCAAACGTATTATGAATGTCGTCGAAAGTCTCTAGAACGTATTCGAAAGTTTCTTGGACGTCTTCAAACCCTTCGTGAATGTCTTTGAAAGTCTCTAAAACATCGTAGATCCTCTCGTCGATGTCTTCAAACGTATTATGAATATTGTCAAAGATCTCTTAAATGTCTTCGAAAGTCTCTTAAGCGTCTTCGAACCCCATATGAATGTCTTCAAACGTATTACGTACGCCGTCGAAAGTCTCTTGAACGTCTTCAGGCCCCTCGTGAATGGCTTTGGAAGTCTCTCAAGCGTCTTCGAACCCCTCATCGATGTGTTCAAACGTATTCCGAATATTGTCGAAGATTTCTTGAATGTCTTTGACAGTCTCTGAAGGTCTTCGCACCTCTCATGAATGTCTTCAAACTTCTTATGAACGTTTTCGAAAGTCTTTTGAATGTTTCACGAACATCTGCAAACCTATTATGAATGTCGTCGGAAGTCCCTTGAACGTCTTCGAATCCCTCGTGAATGTCTGAAAGTCACTCAAGCGTCTTCGAACCCCTCATGAATGTCTTCAAACGTATTATGAATGTCGTCGAAAGTCTCTAGAACGTATTCGAAAGTTTCTTGAACGTCTTCAAACCCTTCGTGAATGTCTTTGATAGTCTCTAAAACATCGTCGATCCTCTCATCGATGTCTTCACACGTATTATGAATATTGTCAAAGATCTCTTGAATGTCTTCGAAAGTCTCTGAATGTCTTCGCACCTCTCGTGAATGTCTTTGGAAGTCTCTTAAGCCTCTTCGAACCCCACATAAATGTCTTCCAACGTATAATGTAAGCCGTCGAAAGTCTCTTGAACGTCTTCGGACCCCTCGTGAATGGCTTTGAAAGTCTCCCAAGCGCCTTCGAACCCCTCATGAATGTATTTAAACGTATTATGAATTTCGTCGAAAGTCTCTTGAACGTATTTGAAAGTTTCTTGAACGTCTTTAAACCCCTCGTGAATGTATTTGAAAGTCTCTCAAGAGTCTTCGAACCCCTCATCGATGTGTTCAAACGTATTCCGAATATTGTCGAAGATTTCTTGAATGTCTTCGACAGTCTCTGAAGGTCTTCGCACCTCTTATGAATGTCTTCAAACTTCTTATGAATGTTTTCGAAAGTCTTTTGAATGTTTCACGAACATCTGCAAACGTCTCATGATCGTCGTAGAAAGTCTCTTGAAACTCTTTGAACCCCTCATGCATGTCTTCAAACGTCTTATGAATGTCGTCGAAAGTCTCTTGAACGTCTTCGAACCCCTCGTGAATGTCTTTGAAAGTCCCTCAAGCGTCTTCGAACCCCCCATTAATGTCTTCAAACGTATTATGAATGTCGTCGAAAGTCTCTTGAACGTAATCGAAAGTTTCTTGAACGTCTTCAAACCCCTCGTGAATGTCTTTGAAAGTCTCTCAAGCGTCTTCAAACCCCTCATTGATGTCTTCAAACGTATTACGAATATTGTCAAAGATCTCTTGAATATCTTCGAAAGTCTCTGAAGGTCTCCGCACCTCTCTTCAAACTTCTTATGAACGTTCTCGAAAGTCTCTTGAATGTCTCACGAACATCTTCAAACGTCCCATGATCGTCGTAGAAAGTCTCTTTAAACTCTTTGAACGCTTCATGCATGCCTTCAAACGTCTTATGAATGTTTTCAAAGTATTGTCAAAGATATATTGATATATTGTCAAAGATCTCTTGAATATCTTCGAAAGTCTCTGAAGGTCTTCGCACCTCTCTTCAAACTTCTTATGAACGTTCTCGAAAGTCTCTTGAATGTCTCACGATCATCTTCAAACGTCCCATGATCGTCGTAGAAAGTCTCTTTAAACTCTTTGAACCCCTCATGCATGTCTTCAAACGTCTTATGAATGTTTTCGAACGTCTCTTGATTTTCTTCAAACGTATTATGAATGTCTTTGGACAAACCCCTCGTGAATATATTTAAAAGCCTCTCATAAGCGTCTTCGAACCCCTCATGAATGTCTTCAAACGTATTACGAATGTCGTCGAAGGTTTCTTGAACGTATTCGAAAGTTTCTTGAACGTCTTCAAGACCCTTGTGAATGTCTTTTGAAGTCTCTTAAACGTCTTCGAACCCCTCATCGATGTCTTTAAACGTATTATAAATATCGTCATAGATCTCTTGAACGTCTTCGAAAGTCTCTGAAGGTCTTCGCACCTTCCATGAATGTCTTCAAACGTCTTATGAACGTTTTCGAAAGTCTCTCGAATGTCTCACGAACATCTTTAAACGTCTCATGAACGTCGTAGTAAGTCTCTTTAAACGCTTTGAACCCTCTCATGCGTGTTTTCAAACGCCTTATGAATGTTTTCGAACGTCTCTCAAATGGCTTCGAACGTCTTATGAATGTCTTCGGAAGTCTCTCTGGAACGTTTTCCCGAACCACTATCGAAAATCTTCGAATGCCTCGCAAACTTCCAACAAACGGCTCACGAACATCTAACGAACGTATACTGATGAATGATTTCGATTATCATTGGGTGATTATATTAATTTATTTTCAATCAAATTCCATCGAAAAAAATGAGTTCCACATTCGAAAGTAATATTGTATTCAGTTGCACAATCCGATATCAGGTGATGCTGACATAACTAAGTACGGGGTGAGAAGAATAAAAAGTACATAATGTTACATATCTTTTATTTGCATGAATCTTTATGATTCAGCCACCAATTAAATAATTTAAATACATTTTGTAAGGCACAACTGTTTTTATGCTTTTCACATCGTAGAGTAAAACTTCCATCTAATTTACTTGAGACATCCATATCGTCCAAGTCTATATTCAACGACTCAATAAATAGCTCATTTTTTATATTTATTATATCAGCTAGCCATTCTCGTTTTTCATGACCCTTAACATATACGATAGGACACGTGTCGTTGTCCGTTGAACCTTCAACTCCAGCTGTTATTGAACCTCAGCCATGCTATATGGAACGTTTCCATATGCCGACTTTAGACCATGATGATTGCGAATCAACCATGATGCTTCGTATCTCGCAGATTTTGCTGATCTATGCAATTTTGCGGATAATGCCGGTCAATGGACAATGTTCAACAACGCGATCACGTAAGATTAAAACAATATGTAGTTGTATTCGGTGGTGAATCTTCTTTGCATTCGAACTCTATTCACACATCTACGGTAGCATGTTTTACAGGCTCGTTCTGATGCGATCAATCATTAATCGCGAGAGGGCCGTTACATTAATACTTGGCGATGGTTAGTAAAGAGCGATCACTATTGCAGTCATAATGGTATTTACAAAATTGAGAGTACATATTGAACAAAATGTCGAAACTTTTTTGAAGTCCAAATGCGAGTCATCTTGAGAAAAGAATGCTGAATTGAGATAAAGTTTAGCACTTGTGAGTTTGCAGTCGGTGAATAATATAATGTCTTTTGCCATACATTATCCTTTTTACCAGTCTGCACCGCACCAATAACATATTTTGGTTTCTCTAGTTGGGAGGCAGCTTTTACGGTCCATGAATGTTACATTGTGCTTTAAAGCGATGGACAGTCGTACACATCCCAAGAGCGAAAACTCATATTCAAATCGCACACTTTCCAATGTTCGAAGTAATGATAATTTATTGATCTCATCTAATATCTCAACCGACCTATTACAACAAAGAGGCTGAACCATGGCTGAGTAGGATGGAATTTTTAGAAAAAGCCCCCCTCGTTGTCATTGACTGCTCAAACCAAAACGATTCTCTCAAGTTCGGTCCTGTTGATGTGCGCCTTGAGTTTGAATTGAAAAACAATATTCCACCGCAAACTTCAGCGTACTGCATGATCCTCCATGATCGTATTGTCGAGCACAATCCAATCAGTGGTGGGGTTAAAAAATTGGTATAAATTCATGCCGATGATTCGCGTCCACTTCAGTCAACATGGAGCTTATCGTCGACGTGCAGGGCTTCAAGAGACCCATCAACAAATTTGTCCTAAAGGAGATGGCCATTCTCAAACTCCACGACAAGGATGCTGAACCGCTGACGCTCGTCTTCGACGCACCATTTGCATGGGACTCTTTACCGGCCAAGTACAAGATGACAAACAAGTGGCTGGAACGCAATTTCCATGGAATACGATGGGAACACAGTGGCATACCATACGAGGCAGCTAGAAAGACAATTCGAGAAATCTTGCAAGGAGCTCCAACCATCTATGCGAAGGGATTCGAGAAATGCGCATGGCTATCAAGATTCACGGATCCCGCGACAAACGTCATTGACTTGGAGACTCTGGACTGTCCATCGCTGCAGAAGCTGCCGAAAATCACGAACTTCAAATGCCCGCATCATTCCTTCAACACGAAATACAACTGCGCCCATGAGAATGTAAAATCGCTGAAAAGCTGGTTGAGCGTATACGAAGCGTTGTGTGAGCGAGGAGTTTTTTTTAAATGAATAAAAAACATTTCGATGAAAATATGTGTCATTTGTATTCTTTATTCTATGGCGAAAACATCCATCATTTACAATCAAATCAAACATATACATTTTTACATCGTCAGCACTTTGAAAAAAAAACCGTGACGACTGCGAACAGCCGTTCGACAATGGTGCCCAATTTTGTCTCCATGCTCGGAGACGATGGAACTCGACGCTGTTGTATTTCCCACCACTGAGTTGACCAGTCGACCGGCATACTCTCGATGATGCGGACAGCTGTTCGACAATGGTGGTCCAACGAATTTTGTCTTTTCCACCATGCTCAGAGACGACGGAACTCGACACTGTTGTATTTCCCACCAATGTACCGCATGCAGAGTTGACCATCCCGTGCCACTTGCAGCATACTCTCAAACATTGTCGGATCTTGGTCGAAGGCCTTCACAAGTCGCGCCGGTAAGAAGACAGAGAACTCATCCACGATGTCCGCGATGTAGCGTTTCCCAAACTTGGTTTGTACGGCCTTCATGTCGGAGATTCGATGATCCGAGTGAACGGGGAGTTCTGACAGCTTCTTCGTTGGAAGGAATTCCGCCATCCGGCTGACTTTGTTGATGCTCGTGAAATCCATTTTCCACACTTTTCTCTTTTCGAAGTTCCTTTTCGAGAGAGAGATGTTGATGTTGTGTGGTAGTCTGAGCTTGGTCCACTAAATTATAAGCTCCCTCGTTACCCTCCCACTCAAATTTTCAAACTTTTCCCCACTTTTCCAGTCGTGAAAAACAGGTTCAAACACGTTCGAAGAACCTCGTACGCGGAGAATTACCCCCTTCGACATTTTTTTCACACTCCCAAAAAGAAAACGGGTTCAAACACGTTTGGAGAACCCCATACGTGGAGAATTTCCACAGCATCTATCACACTTCCGACGTTGAGGTGGGGGGCCACCAATGTGATCTTTCATCTGTGGCGTATTATAATGCTTCATGCATGGAAGATATGATATCACTTCACTATCGTTCCGATGATGTTCTGGCAAACGATCCCACAATAAACCAACATATTCACCCCAATATTATAGAAGCAAGACCTTTGGAACCTGTTCGAGCTCGTTTTTGGTCAAGTCTAGCGGGTGCTTGGCCGGATGCACTGCGTACATACTCGCACATGTGAACATCTTGACGTAATCTTTCGGAATGAAACCGCGACGGCTTGAATTTTCTTATCGACACCTTTCATACCTGCAGTTGCATGCAATAAATAATGCATTTTTTTATAAGTCTCTGAAAGAGCGCCCTTCATATGGCAGCTAGCGTTTTCTTATGGGTGGAAACTTTTCTAGCCATATATAGTAGTTTACCCACATGTGTCCATAATGAAGCTGATAATTCCGAGTTATACGATAAAAAATACAAAAACTTTATGGCTTTCCAACGGTTACCTGCCACTATTTGTTCTCCCCCCTCCCTTTGCTGCAGACACCGTCTCGCTCCCCACTGCCTGGCCTTACCCTTCCCGCCGTGACGTCATACCCCGGGTACCCGCGCGGGACCCCCGCCCCGCTCCCCCCTGAGATCCCAGAGTTAGAACTGGCGTTGCTACTCTACTTCTGCTTTTACCTTTGTTTCTGTCATATTGCTTCAAATACAATGACGACGATTTGAGGATGATTCCAGGCGCATTTGTTAACAAAAAAAGGTAAAAGCAATAATTGTGATGAATCTAGAGGACCCGACTGGGCATTGCTAATATGACGGCATCGAGTTCTTCTCTGATTTGACCTTTGTTTCTGTCGTATCGGATCAAATAGAATGACGACAATTTGTGGATGATTTCAGGCGCCTTTGTTAATTAAAAAAAAGGTAAAAGCAATAATTGTGATTAATCTAGGGGACCCGACTGGGCATTGCTAATATGACGGCATCGAGTTCGTCTCTGCTTTTACCTTTATTTCTGTCATATCGCATCGAATAAAATGACGAAGATTTGGGGATGATAACAGGCGCATTTGTTAATAAACAAAGGTAAAAGCAATGGTTGTGTCGATTCTGGGGGACCCAATTGGACAGGCCTGATATGACGGCACCGAGTTCTTCTCTGCTTTTACATTTCTTTCTGTCATATCGCATCAAATACACTGACGACGATTTGAAGACGATTACAGGCGCATTTGTTAATAAAAAAAGATAAAAGCAATATTTGTGCTCTTTCTGGGGGACCCGACTGGACATTACTAACATGACGGCATCGAGTTCCTCTCTGCTTTTACCTTTAAAAAGGTAAAAGCAATAATTGTGATGAATCTAGGGGATCCGACTGGGCATTGCTAATATGACGGCATCAAGTTCTTCTCTGCTCTTACCTTTATTTCTGTCATATTGGATCAAATAAAATGACGACGATTTAAGGATGATTACAGGCGCATTTGTTAATAAAAAAAAGATAAAAGCAATGATTGTGCAAATTCTGGAAGATCCGAATGGACATTGCTAGTATGACGGCATCGAGTTCTTCTCTGCTTTTACCTTTATTTCTGTCATATTGGATCAAATAAAATGACGACGATTTAAGGATGATTACAGGCGCATTTCTCAACAAACAAAGATAAAAGCAATGACTGTGCAAATTCTGGAAGACCCGAATGCACATTGGTAATATGACGGCATCGAGTTCTTCTCTGCTTTTACCTTTATTTCTGTCGTATCGGATCAAATACAACGTCGAGGATTTGAGGATGATTACAGGCACATTTGTTAATAAAAAAAGATAAAAGCAATAATTGTGCTCATCCTGTGGGACCCGAATGAACATTGCTAATATGATGGCTTCAAGTTCTTCCCCGATTTTGCCTTTATTTCTGTCGTATCGCATCAAATACAATGACGACGATTTGAGGATGATTACATGCGCATTTGTTAATAAAAAAGATAAAAGCAAAAATTGTGCTCATTCTGGGGGACCCGAATGGACATTGCTAACATGACGGCATCGAGTTCTTCTCTGCTTTTACCTTTCTTTCTGTCATATCGCATCAAATACACTGACAACGATTTGAAGACGATTACAGGCGCATTTGTTAATAAAAAAAGATAAAAGCAATAATTGTGCTCATTCTGGGGGACCCGAATGGACATTACTAACATGACGGCATCGAGTTCTTCTCCGCTTTTACCTTTATTTCTGTCATATTGCTTCAAATACAATGACGACGATTTGAGGATGATTTCAGGCGCATTTGTTAATAAAAAAAGGTAAAACCAATGACTGTGATGAATCTGGGGAACCCGAATGAATATTACTAATATGATGGCATCGAGTTCTTCTCTGCTCTTACCTTTGTTTCTGTCATATTGCTTCAAATACAATGACGACGATTTGAGGATGATTCCAGGCGCATTTGTTAATAAAAAAAGGTACAAGCAATAATTGTGATGAATCGAGGGGACCCGACTGGGCATTGCTAATATGACGGCATCGAGTTCTTCTCTGCTTTTACCTTTATTTCTGTCATATTGGATCAAATAAAATGACGACGACTTAAGGATGATTACAGGCGCATTTCTTAACAAACAAAGATAAAAGCAATGATTGTGCAAATTCTGGAAGACCCGAATGGACATTGCTAATATGACGGCATCGAGTTGTTCTCTGCTTTTACCTTTATTTCTGTCGTATCGCATCAAATACAACGACGAGGATTTGAGGATGATTACAGGCGCATTTGTTAATAAAAAAAAGATAAAAGCAATAATTGTGCTCATTCTGTGGGACCCGAATGGACATTGCAAATATGACGGCATCAAGTTCTTCTCTACTTTGACCTTTGTTTCTGTCGTATCGGATCAAATACAATGACGACAATTTGTGGATGATTTCAGGCGCCTTTGTTAATTAAAAAAAAAAGGTAAAAGCAATAATTGTGATGAATCTAGGGGACCCGACTGGGCATTGCTAATATGACGGCATCGAGTTCTTCTCTGCTTTTACCTTTATTTCTGTCATATTGGATCAAATAAAATGACGACGACTTAAGGATGATTACAGGCGCATTTCTTAACAAACAAAGATAAAAGCAATGATTGTGCAAATTCTGGAAGACCCGAATGGACATTGCTAATATGACGGCATCGAGTTGTTCTCTGCTTTTACCTTTATTTCTGTCGTATCGCATCAAATACAACGACGAGGATTTGAGGATGATTACAGGCGCATTTGTTAATAAAAAAAAGATAAAAGCAATAATTGTGCTCATTCTGTGGGACCCGAATGGACGTTGCAAATATGACGGCATCATGTTCTTCTCTGATTTTGCCTTTATTTCTGTCGTATCGCATCAAATACAATGACGACGATTTGAGGATGATTACAGGCGCATTTGTTAATAAAAAAAGATAAAAGCAATAATTGAGCTCATTCTGGGGGACCCGAAAGGACATTACTAACATTACGGCATCGAGTTCTTCTCTGCTGATACCTTTATTTCTGTCATATTGCTTCAAATACAATGACGACGATTTGAGGATGATTTCAGGCGCATTTGTTAATAAAAAAAAGGTAAAAGAAATGACTGTGATGAATCTGGGGAACCCGAATGAATATTACTAATATGACGGCATCGAGTTCTTCTCTGCTCTTACCTTTGTTTCTGTCATATTGCTTCAAATACAATGACGACGATTTGAGGATGATTCCAGGCGCATTTGTTAATAAAAAAAGGTAAAAGCAATAATTGTGATGAATCTAGGGGACCCGACTGGGCATTGCTAATATGACGGCATCGAGTTCTTCTCGGCTTTGACCTTTGTTTCTGTCGTATCGGATCAAATACAATGACGACAATTTGTGGATGATTACAGGCGCCTTTGTTAATTAAAAAAAAAAGGTAAAAGCAATAATTGTGATGAATCTAGGGGACCCGACTGGGCATTGCTAATATGACGGCATCGAGTTCTTCTCTGCTTTTACCTTTATTTCTGTCATATCGCATCGAATAAAATGACGAAGATTTGGGGATGATAACAGGCGCATTTGTGAATAAAAAAGATAAAAGCAATAATTGTGCTCATTCTGGGGGACCCGAATGGACATTGCTAACATGACGGCATCGAGTTCTTCTCTGCTTTTACCTTTATTTCTGTCATATCGTATCAAATACAATAACGACGATTTAAGGATGATTACGGGCACATTTCTTAATAAACAAAGATAAAAGCAATGATTGTGATGAATCTGGGGGACCCGAATGGACATTGCTAATATGACTGCATCGAGTTCTTCTCTGCTTTTACCTGTATTTCTGTCATATCGCATCAAATACAATAACGAGGATTTAAGGATCATTACGGGCGCATTTCTTAATAAACAAATAAAAAGCAATGATTGTGCTCATTCTGGTGGACCCGAATGGACATTACTAATATGACCGCCTCGAGTTCTTCTTTGCTTTTACCTTTATTTCTGTCGGATCGCATCAAATACAACGACGACAATTTGAGAAAGATTTCAGGCGCATTTGTTAATAAAAAAAGGTAAAAGCAATGATTGTGATGTATCTGGGGGACCCGAATGGATATTACTATTATGACCTCATTGAGTTCTTCTCTGCTTTTACCTTTATTTCTGTCATATTGCTTCAAATACTATGACGACGATTTGAGGATGATTGCAGGCGCATTTGTTAATTAAAAAAAAGGTAAAAGCAATAATTGTGCTCATTCTGGGGGACCCGAATGGGCATTGCTTATATGACGGCATCGAGTTCTTCTCTGCATTTATCTTTATGTCTGTCATATCGTATCAAATACAATAACGACGATTTAAGGGTGATTTCGGGCACATTTCTTAATAAACAAAGATACAAGCAATGATTGTGATGAATCTGGGGGACCCGAATGGACATTGCTAATATGACGGCATCGAGTTCTTCTCTGCTTTTACCTTTATTTCTGTCATATTGCTTCAAATACAATGACGACAATTTGAGGATGATTTCAGGCGCCTTTGTTAATAAAAAACGGTAAAAGCAATAATTGTGATGAATCCAGGGGACCCGAATGGGCATTGCTAATATGACGGCATCGAGTTCTTCGCTGCTTTTACCTTTATTTCTTTCATATTGCATCAAATACAATGACGATGATTTAAGGATGTCTACAGGCGCATTTCTTAATAAACAAACGTAAAAGCAAAGATTGCGTCGATTTTGGGGCACCCAATTGGACATGTCTGATATGACGGCATCGAGTTCTTCTCTGCTTTCACCTTTATTTCTGTCGTATCGCTTCAAATACAATGACGAGGATGTGGGGATGATTACAGGCGCATTTGTTATTAAACAAACGTAAAAGCAGAGATAAACTCGATGTCGTCATACTAGCAATGTCCATTCGGGTCTTCCAGAATTTGCATAATCATTGCTTTTATATTTGTTTGTTAAGAAATGCGCCTGTAATCATCCTTAAATCGTCGTCATTTTATTTGATCCAATATGACAGAAATAAAGGTAAAAGCAGAGAAGAACTCGATGCCGTCATACTAGCAATGTCCATTCGGGTCTTCCAGAATTTGCACAATTATTGCTTTTATCTTTGTTTGTTAAGAAATGCGCCTGTAATCAACCTTCAATCGTCTTCATTTTATTTGATCCAATATGAAAGAAATATAGGTAAAAGCAGAGAAGAACTTTATGCCGTCATATTAGCAATGCCCAGTCGGGTCCCCTAGATTCATCACAATTATTGCTTTTACCTTTTTTTATTAACAAAGGCGCCTGAAATCATCCTCAAATTGTCGTCAATGTATTTGAAGCCATATGACAGAAACAAAGGTAAAAGCAGGGAAGAATTCGATGCCGTCGAATTAGTAATAGTCATTTGGGTTCCCCAGATTCATCACAGTCATTGCTTTTACCTTTTTTTTATTAACAAATGCGCCTGAAATCATCCTCAAATCGTCGTCATTGTATTTGAAGCAATATGACAGAAATAAAGGTAAAAGCGGAGAAGAACTCGATGCCGTCATGTTAGTAATGTCCATTCGGGTCCCCCAGAATGAGCACAATTATTGCTTTTATCTTTTTTTATTAACAAATGCGCCTGTTATCGTCTTCAAATCGTTGTCAGTGTATTTGATGCTATATGACAGAAAGAAAGGTAAAAGCAGAGAAGAACTCGATGCCGTCATGTTAGCAATGTCCATTCGGGTCCCCCAGAATGAGCACAATTATTGCTTTTATCTTTTTTATTAACAAATGCGCATGTAATCATCCTCAAATCGTCGTCATTGTATTTGATGCGATACGACAGAAATAATGGCAAAATCAGAGAAGAACTTGATGCCGTCATATTAGCAATGTCCATTCGGGTCCCACAGAATGAGCACAATTATTGCTTTTATCTTTTTTTATTAACAAATGTGCCTGTAATCAACCGCAAATCCTCGACGTTGTATTTGATACGATACGACAGAAATAAAGGTAAAAGCAGAGAAGAACTCAATGCCGTCATATTAGCAATGTCCATTCGGGTCTTCCAGAATTTGCACAATCATTGCGTTTATCTTTGTTTGTTAAGAAATGCGCCTGTAATCATCCTTAAATCGTCGTCATTTTATTTGATCCAATATGACAGAAATATAGGTAAAAGCAGAGAAGAACTTGATGCCGTCATATTAGCAATGCCCAGTCGGGTCCCCTAGATTCATCACAATTATTGGTTTTACCTTTTTTTATTAACAAATGCGCCTGGAATCATCCTCAAATCGTCGTCATTGTATTTGAAGCAATATGACAGAAACAAAGGTAAAAGCAGAGAAGAATTCGATGCCGTCATATTAGTAGTAGTCATTCGGGTTCCCCAGATTCATCAGAGTCATTGCTTTTACCTTTTTTTATTAACAAATGCGCCTGGCATCATCCTCAAATCGTCGTCATTGTATTTGAAGCAATATGACAGAAATAAAGGTAAAAGCAGAGAAGAACTCAATGCCGTCATGTTAGTAATGTCCATTCGGGTCCCCCAGAATGAGCACAATTATTGCTTTTATCTTTTTTTATTAACAAATGCGCCTGTAATCGTCTTCAAATCGTCGTCAGTGTATTTGATGTGATATGACAGAAAGAAAGGTAAAAGCAGAGAAGAACTCGATGCCGTCACATCAGGCCTGTCAAATTGGGTCCCCCAGAATCGACCCAACCATTGCTTTAACCTTTGTTTATTAACAAATGCGCCTGTTATCATCCCCAAATCTTCGTCATTTTATTCGATGCGATATGACTGAAAGAAAGGTAAAAGTAGAGAAGAACTCGATTCCGTCATATCAGGCATGTCCAATCGGGTACACCAGAATCATCACATTCATTGCTTTTATTTTTATTAATAAATGCGCTTATAATCGTCGTCCATGTGGCGTATCGAATTCCCCAGAGCCACCATCATCATTGCTTTTACCTTTGTCAATCAACAAATGCGCTTGAAACCGTCCACCGAGCGTCTCGATACCCTTTGACGCAAAATAACCGAAAGTAAGGTAAAAGCGAACATAAGCTCGGGACAGTCATATCGGGGATTTCCGAACCCATCCCCCAGAACCATAATCATCATTATGGAATTACTGGTTTACGCCTTCAGAACCATCGGAGACACGTATTAATTATTTATTGCGGAGATAGAAATCGAATCGGCGCTCCAGGTAGAGGCACGGTCAACTCGTCTGAAAAAATTACCAAACTTGTTTTTGTTCCGATGTTCGGTACTTTTCAATTAATCATTAAAAACACCTTTTTCCAGTACGTTGTTGTGTTTTCATTTACGTCTTGTGAACGCAAAAAATGACAACGACAGGTACTGTAGATTTTTATTCGAATCGAAATGTTAAATAACTCTAGAGATAATCGCTCGCTATCTCGAATCATGATTTTGCACATCCAAAATGGCAAACAATCATGGCCGGCGATATCACGTCATATCAAATCACGCGCCAAACAGTGCATTTCGGCAAACCTTCAACGCGCGTGCTCTCTATTTGCCCAAGATGTCAGAAATGAATAGCAGACGATTGATGAAACGTCAAATCACGCGTCAAATTTGGCCTTTCGACGACAGTTCGACGTGTGTGCGCTAAATCTGCATATCCAAGATGGTATCAGCTGACAATATCAGCTGACTAATCCGAAACGTCAAATAACGCGTTTTTACGTTTGACGATGCGTTCGGACCGAACCGCGTAGCGTGCTCTCCGAACCCGAGTTCAGAGCGCGCTCGAAACGTGGCAAATGTCCACATTACGCACACGCGCGTGTGCACTCGTGCATCCTCATGCACGCACACGCTCACACAATGCTCGCAGTAATGAATGTGGGAAAAATAATACGCGTAATAGGAAAAAGTCTGTAAATTTTCCCTAATCCGTGTTAACGTTTTTTTTCAAAATGATGTGTCCAAGAGCTGCAAACGCATTCCAAATTATTCAAAATATTATTTACAGTACATGGAATTTTCGAACTTTTTCGAAATTGACCATATTCTCTGCAATGGACTCGGATGGGTACAAATTCAGATCCCTTAGCTCATTCGCGGGTCAAGGGATTCTCAACCACCTTCTTGTGACAGTCGAACATTCGGAAGTTGCAGCTGTGACGTACCAAGCTAGGACATCCCAAAGCACGATCGCGTGTGACTTAAATCGCTTGCTTCACGCAAATTGCCACTTTACGGCGTATTTTTAACAATTTTTTCCATCATGATGGCGGGCGCAAATCAAGTTTTCCGGGGTGCATTGTATTCGGAATTTAAAAAACTTCAATCTCATGTGCTCGGAATGTATTTTGCGTTTTTTTTTGCAATGCCTTATTTCTTCTGGCGTACATTTTTCAAGACAAAAATCTGCCGTATTTTTTTTCGAAAAAGGCTCGAAAAACCATTCAAAATCATATTTTTTTCAGACCCAAAATCTTCGCGCAAGGCCCAAAGCATGGCCACATTATAATTGTCACCCGTATATATATATATATATATATATATATATATATATATATATATATATATATATATATATATATATATATATATATATATATATATATATAATATTAGGAGTACAAATAAGTCTCCGCCGTTTGACAAAAGATGACCCTACCAGGAGGTTATGGTTGCAATTGTGAGATGTAAAACGTCATAGTGTAAGGTTTGACATCTGGCAGGACCATAACCTTGAAATGTTCGTGATTTTGTATCAGCATTACATCATTTTTTCGTGCGAAAATGTCGAGTTTTGAGCCGAATAAGCGTCTTTTGGGGGATCTCTTGTGTTCGGCACGAATCTCCCCCCAATAATGCTTCTAATTCCGCGTCTTTGTTTCGGCCATCCGCTACGATCTTTGTCTTCGACGTCAAACTTACCGTTCTTAAACTTTTGAAACCACTCACGACAACTTCTCTCACTAAAAGCAGCCTCACCATATGCTTCTATAAGCAATCAATGCGCCTCAGTTGCAGATTTCTTCAAATTAAAGAAGTAAAGAAGGGTTACAGATTTCCCGCAAATTACGCTTATTCGAATCAAAACTCGACATTTTCGCACGAAAAAATTATGTGATGCTGGTGAAAAATCGATAATATTTCAAGGTCATGTTCTTGCCAGATGTTCAATCTTACGATATAACGTTTTACATCTGACAATTTCAACCATAACCTCCTGGTGGGGCCATATATTTTTGTCAAACGGCGGAGAGTTATTTGCACTCCCAATATATATATTTATGACCACATCGCGGACACCGAGGTGGGCAGCAACCAAGAACACTAGAGGTAAGGAGTACGAACGCAGTATCCAAGAAACGCCCATGGAAATCCAAATGAGAAGGGTGGCGCTGCTCTCCTACCGAACCGAATTGAAGACAGCAACAAATCAGTGCCGTACAATATGCAGAAAACACCCTTTGCTACTTCATAGGGAGCGATAATTTGATCACATTAATTGTAAAACCAGTGCCCTACGATATGCAAAAAGCACCCCTTGCTTCTTCATATGGAACGGTAATGTGATCAAATTAATTGTGAAACCAGTTGGTGAAGGAAATTTCTATATATTATATAGATAGAAGTCTTATATAGATGATATATATTGTTTTGGAGAATATGAATGAAATACAGAAATTAAGTCAATACGTTGTTTTTCGTTGCGGAAGCAGTAACAAACGAGGTTTATTTTTAGATACAAGAAAACCCAAACAAATTAACACACATCATATCCACATATTTAATACGCTGTGCAGATAAAGAATAATAACGAAATACAGATATTAAGTCAATATGGTTTTATTTTGTTGCGGACGCAGTAACTAACAAAATGCATGTATAGACACAAGAAAATTGATACTAATTTTGAATCACGACAAAAGTTTTACAAATTATCACACATCATATTCACACTAGTTCGGCTTGAGCCACCGTCGATGACGGACGTATTCGCGAGCAAGCCTACCGTGTTTACATTTAATCGGAGAATTCCTATACAAGTATCTAGTGTACTGTATCAGTGGCAAGAAAGCTCAACTTAAAGTGAAGTGATTCCAACCACCACGTAACCGCATGAGCGGAAGCGATGTGACCGACGGAGACAGTGAAAGCGAAATGGAATTCGATGACGATGACAATCCTCCAGGGAATGGTTTATTAAATAACCCAACGCATAATCCACTAATGAGTCGATCCTTTGGAACCGATCCCCTCCTAAATGAAACACACAATCCTCCTGGCGCAACGCCGGGAGCAAGCAACCACCACGACCTAAGAGTAGTTCTATCCAGAAACTCGGATGCACCTACCGGAGGCAATGCATCGCCAAAATGGCAAGTGATCCCGAGGAAAAGACGTAGGCGCTCCAGCACGGAAAACGTTGGTGGAGAGATTTCCCACGTACAGTGCGAAAACAGATACACCGCTCTCAGCAACGAAAACCAGCCAGAGCGTAACGATCAACACATAAGCCAAGGCAATAACAACAATTCCGAAGCAAACATAAGAATCCCGAAACCGCCGCCGATATTCGTGCCAAACGTTAAATCCGTGACTGACCTAGTGAAGAGCCTTGAAACGGCTGTCACCACTAACGAGTACACACACAAAACCCTCAACATAGACGGACAAATAAAAATAATGGCCCAAAATGCTGAAGCATTTCGGAAAATCGTACATGTCCTCGAAGCAGAAAATGCATCGTTTCATACCTACCAGCTGAAGCAACAGCGTGCATACAGGGTCGTCCTGAGGTCACTCTACCCTTCAACCCCTCCAGAAGACATAAAAAGTGCCATTGAGGAACTAGGCCACCAGGTACGTAACGTGATAAACATGCGAAGTAACAGAACCAAAGAACCACTGCCTCTTTTTTTCGTGGACTTGGAACCCGGCCTGAACAACAAGGACATCTACAAAACTGACCTTTTGCTAAACGCAAAAATCTCGGTGGAGCCTCCTAAAAAGAACTCAACCATAGTGCAGTGCACTCGGTGCCAAAGATTTGGCCACACTAAGACCTACTGCCGCCGACAGTTCCGGTGTGTGAAATGCGGCGGTGATCACAGCACATCGTCGTGTCAAAAAACGAGAGAAACGCCTGCAAAATGTGTACACTGCGAAGGAAACCACCCAGCAAACTACAGAGGCTGTCGTGTATACCAGGAAATCCTAGATAAAAGAAATTCTACAGTGCAAAGACCCCACTGGCACAGATCGGGCCTACGAGAAGAAAACAACGCCAGAGAAGAACGAAACATACAGCCATGGCATAACAATAACTACAATAATCACACCGAAACACGGACACAAAAACAGACCTACGCTCAAATGGCTGGAGCAAACACAAATACTCACCAAAATACGTACAACGACAACCAAGAAATATCCAATATTATCGTGAAATCATTCAACGAACTCAAGACAACACTCACACAACAGAACGAGCTCTTGAACACAATGCTAAAACTCCTAACAACGGTACTGACGAAGTTCACAGAAAAATAGTTAATTCCTACCGTATAACACTATGGAACGCCAACGGCCTGGCTCAACACCGCCAGGAATTAACTGCCTTTTTAAACACGAACAAAATTGACATCATGCTAATCGCTGAAACGCATTTCACTGACAAAAACCACATTAAAATCCCGGGCTATAACTTCTTCAGCACCGAACACCCCGATGGAACTGCACATGGAGGAACGGGGATCTTCGTAAAAACATCGATAAAACACTACGTACAAAGACCTTTTGACAAAGACTACCTACAAGCAACGAGTATAGTAGTCGAAGACGCGACATTTGGGCCCATCGTGGTTGCCGCAGTGTATTGCCCCCCTAGACACACCATAAAAAACGACAAATTTACGGACTTCTTCCAAAGACTGGGATCTCGATTCTTCGCCGGCGGTGATTACAACGCCAAACACTCAATTTGGGGTTCAAGACTAACAACAACCAGAGGACGCGAGCTATGGAAAACGATAACCTCTCTAAACTGCGACCAACTCTCAGCAGGGCAACCAACCTACTGGCCAACGGACAGGAACAAAGTCCCAGATGTACTGGACTTCTACGTGACAAAAGGTATAACAAAACGCTACACGAACATAAAAACCAGCCTTGATTTGTCCTCCGACCACACACCGGTAACGATAACGTACAGCAGTATAATATCCGAAATAAACAAACGACCGTCAATTCATAATAGACACACGAACTGGCCACTATTTCAAGACATAATCGAGGAAAAGATAAATCTAAGTGTTCCCCTGAAAAATGAGATGAATATAGACGACGCCACGGAATATTTTACCCAACTAATTCAGGACGCAGGATGGGCTGCCACACCGGACATAACAGCTAGGCAACCTACGAACAGCTATCCCGACCAAATAAAACAACAAATCGCCGAAAAAAGACGTATTAGGAGACGATGGCAGCTGAGCAGGAGCCCACTAGACAAGACCGAATTAAACAAAGCGGCCCGACAGCTTAAAAAACTTATTTCCGAACACAATAACCACACCTTTGAGCAATACATATCAAACTTGAGCAATACGGCCAACACCGATTACTCAATCTGGAAGGCAACCAAAAGAATCAACCGGGCACAAAACTACAACGCACCTATCAGGAAAACCAATGGTGACTGGGCCCAAAGTGACAAGGAAAAATCAGAAGTCTTCGCCGAACATCTCGCGCAAGTATTCACCCCGTTCGAATCGCAACAAAACGATGAGAACATACACGAATTCCTTGAATGCCCACTGCCGATGGAATTGCCGATCAGGCACTTCTCACCAGAAGAAGTTGGGCACGCAATCCGCAAACAACTGAACCCAAAAAAATCGCCCGGCTACGACCTAGTCACTGGCGCAATCCTTAAAAAACTACCAAAAAAAGGAATTGTTTATCTAACGAACCTCTTTAATGGGATCATTCGCACAACCTACATACCAAGCCAATGGAAAGTTGCCCAAATTATTATGATCCTAAAACCAGGCAAACCCCCAAACTCCGTCACTTCCTATAGACCTATAAGTGTACTCCCGATAATGTGCAAACTATTCGAAAAACTCCTCCTCGTACGAATGAAAGAACCAATCAACGAGGGCGAGATCATCCCTGGACACCAATTCGGGTTCAGAGCGAACCACTCAACGGTAGAACAAGTCAATAGAGTCTTCAACACCATAGGAAACTCCCTCGAAGAAAAAAAATATTGCTCTGCAGTATTTCTCGACATAAAGCAAGCCTTTGACAAAGTCTGGCACCCCGGCCTACTATACAAAATCAAAGCACTTATACCACAATATTACTTGCTACTAAAGTCATACCTGAGCAACCGGAAATTCCAGGTCAAGCACGGATCAGAACAATCTCGTTTTTTCCCAATAAGATCAGGAGTTCCCCAAGGTAGTGTCCTGGGCCCTGTCCTCTACAACATCTTCACAGCTGACCTTCCTGTGTACAACAACACCACCATCGCAACATTCGCCGACGACACAGCCATTCTATCCAACCACGAGGACCCTGATACAGCATCAGAAATACTCCAAAGAGGACTAAACGAAGTACAAGGATGGCTGGAAAGATGGAGGATCAAGGCCAGCGAAACAAAATCCGTCCACATAACATTCACGATGAGGAGAGGGTACTGTCCAACAGTACTACTGAATGGCCAACCTCTCCCAGCTGTCAACGAAGTGAAATACCTAGGCATGCACCTCGACCGAAGGCTAACCTGGACCAGCCACATAAAAAACAAAAGAAGGCAGCTCGACCTCCACCTACGGAAAATGTATTGGCTAATAGGCAAGAGATCGAAATTATCTCTCCACAACAAACTACTAATCTACAAAACGATACTCAAACCTATATGGACCTACGGGATACAACTCTGGGGAACTGCAAGTAACTCGAACATCGAAATATTACAACGATTCCAAGCTAAGACTCTTCGCGCCATCGCTAATGCCCCGTGGTACGTCACCAACGCCAGGCTGCACAAGGATCTCGGTATAGACACTATAAGAAAAGTGGCATACGAACAATGCACACGCTACGAAACTCGACTCGCTAACCACCCAAACCTGCTTGCATCAAATCTCCTTGACTGGAGAACGATCTCGCGAAGACTCAAGAAACACAAACCACTAGACCTGCGAGAAAGATTTCGGGCCGAATAAAAGCCAAAACAAAATAATGAAAAAAAAAAAAAAATATAGAACAAAATAAAATAAATAAAGCGATAAGCGATAAATAAGCGATAAGAAAATAAATCAAATAAGCGAAAAATAGTGCAGTGTGCATTGCTGGATGCAACCGCTAACGACAAAACCTATGTATACACTCTTGAACATCACAACTATTCATTGTCACTTTATGTAACAGATTATAGTTCCCTCTTAAACGACAAAAAAAAAATATTCACACTGATGATACGCTGCGACAGATAGAGAATAATAAAGAAATACAGAAATTAAGACAATATTTTTTTTCGTTGCGAAAGCAGTAACATAATTTATTTATAGACACAAGAAAATTTATGAGAACTTTGAATCCAGACAAAAGTTTTACAAGTTTTACACAGATAAAGAATAATAACGAACTACCGAAATTATGTCAATATGTTTTCTTTACGTTGCGGAAGCAGTAACGAACAACATTTATTTATAAACACGAGAAAATACATTCGCGACATTCGTTAGTCCGCACGGTCCGCACACGCTTTATTCCAACATGGATGACAAGCGGGAATCATCGATGGCGGATGGCGTCGGTTGCGTTCTTGTCGCTCAGTTCATTTCGGTTCGGTGATGTAGCAGCGACGCACGCGGGGAAACCACTAATAACTGGATTTCCGTGGACGGTTTTGGATCGTGATCGCCGTAGGCGTTCGTACTCCTTACCTCCAGTCTTCTTGGCAGCAACGCTCGTCATTCACCAGCCAAGATTCGTAATCATTCATCAAACCTTGATGGTTCAATATTGAATATATATGGTTTACGATGGGCAAGATGAGGTTTCTTTTTCTAAATGTTTATAACGGTTTAGTTTGCGTTAATTCGTTGTTAGAAATCGTTTATCTTGGTGCTGATTACACTGAAAAAAAAATTCGTTCATCCATCCAATATTCAGTTGGTTTAACAAAATGGTATCTTTCAATACGTTCAACTTGATTTTTGATTGGCACAACAAAACAGTATAGTTCGGCGGTAACGAAAAAAACATTGAAACTATCTGCTTATTTAGCATGTCTGAGCAACTGTTAAGACAACAAAATTTCGAGACAAGAAAATGCATTTTGCACATTCAACGATTCTTTTTTCTCAGTATAGCCAAAATAATTACATCACCCGTAGCGTGATGCTTATCTAACCGCACGCAAAATTATATACTTTCAGCAACTTTTTATCTCTGGCGTTTTATGGTGTAATATTTTCAAAAAATTCGTGAATACTCATTATAGTCTAGACAATAACATATATTTAAAAAAATTAATATTGGATTGTGGCGAACGCTCCCACCTCCGTAAAATGCTCATGTGGACATTTTAAAAACAACGAATAAAGTCGTTCAAAATAGTATACTCCCACGACTGGCTGAACCTCGTCCAATAACTTCCACCTCGTCGACCGAAATATTACTATATATATGGGTCTGTGCTATCGACACGCCATTGCTATTATTCGCATTTTCGGGTACACTTTATCCACTGTCACCCCATTGGAGTTTGGCCTCCCTAGTCTCCAAGCATTTTCCATTCGGATCAACATTCCACAATTATAGCCATAATTCGAATGAAAATCCGAACCGCCCTCTGGCAAGCCATTTGCAGGTCTCGCAACATTTACGCGTGGATTTTCGTGCTTTTTTATTCTACCACTAGCAGACAATATGTTATTCAACGCAATCTTCAAATGTCAACAGTGCGCAACGCTTCTGAATTTTCTCATATACGATAGTATATTGCGTGGATACAGTTCTGAAAAATTCTCCGATCATGCGGAATTTTATAACGCGTTTTGCGCAAAGCAAACTCGGGATTCCTAATCCAGTCAATGTCGACGAACACGAGTGGAGGTAGGCGAAAAAAGCAGCCTAGCCGCACATGGAAAAAAGACGAATAACAAATAATTATACTGAGCGAACGGAATTGCGAGCTAGAGAGGGAGCGTGGGAGGCAGAGGGAAAAGAAAGATGGCGAGTGACGACAAGAGCGATGGTATAGAGTTAATATTTACGTGCGGTTCAAGTTCGACCCGACGTCGCAAAGCCAAGGACTTTTGGACATTTATAGAAACGGAAGCCCCGATGAAAATTTACGTGTCACCGATCAATACGGTTATTGATAATGAGGATGCACGCAGCGATGGCAATCGCAGCTCTCGAGGTGAAACCTTCGGAATAAGTAACTGTCGCGGCGACTCGTCGCTCTGGTACGAAACATTGGTGTTTTTGCACCAACTCGGTCTCGACAAAGTTGCACTAGTCACGAAAAATACGCGATTTCCTGGGATTGTGCGACAAACGAGTGAAGTAAGGTTATTAGGGTAATGCTAGTAATGCTGGTGGGACAGGCATGGTCAGCGAAGAACTGCCGATGGAAAACTGAAATTTCAGAGCTTGAAGTCAAATCATTTTCCGCTGTTCGAAGTGTCTCGTTTTAAATGTCTATGAAAAATGTCATGAATAAACAATTTGGAAAATGGTTCGATAGACGATGAACAATGTATTTTTAACTATTTAAAAAACTGCATTAAGGTAATCCTATTCCTTCATACTAGTCATACCACTGATCATACATGAGACTTGTACAATTTATATTTTTAGCATATTTAAATTAAACTTGATATTACATAAAAGTTAGGTCATCGAGCGTAATTTTTTCTAAGAGCATTGGATTACTACAAGTGCAAAACTGATTATTTTTAAGAATCTGACGGATTTCCACTATAATATACACTTTTGTAGCGACCGGAAATTGGGTTTTTGCATGTCGTCTCAGAATTCCTTCACAAAAATACGCAATTTTAGTATTTTTTTTCTCTGTCAGTAGGTCGATAACCGATCCTGAAATTTTACAGAGGCGATTATAAAAATATTCAGTGAAGCTCAAAAAAAATGAAATTCCCTATGGATTAAAGCCTGGCGATAGGATTACCTTAAGGCAGTCCTCTAGTTTCTCGGGTCGAAAAAATCGATTTTTTTTTCATAAATCACATCTACAACATGTGTAGAAAATGTGTGCCAAAGGATTTTTCGATTTTCGAAGTAGTTCACAAGTTACGGCCCTGGAACGGAGCAGGTATGAGCTTCTCGGAGAGGCTGAGCAATTCAAACACAATAAACCGCCTCTTTCTGAAGCAGTTCAAAAAGTTAAAAAGCCAATTTATGAGGATTTATCCAAAGAAGAATTGTTAAGCAGATGCCTGGGAGCGGAAACTCAAAATAATAACGAGTCGCTCAATTCGTTAATCTGGACTTTTGCTCCGAAGCACCTCCATTCTGGGCCAAAAGTGGTTGAAATCGCTTCAACGAAGGATTCAAATCTATCCTGAAGACCTTGGAAACCATGGGAGTCAAAATCGGCCCACAAGCTAAAGGATATATTCAACAGCGTGATAGCTCTCGGATCGACCGTTCAGAAAGGCGCACGAGTGATATTGTAAAACAGGCCCGAATCGCGAAAAGGGAAGACGGAGCAGCTCTGCGTGACTTCCAAGAAGACGAGGAAGGCCTATTGTATGGTCCAGGCATAGCAGATTGACGGTGAGATGACATTTTTAGTATAAATCACATGCGCGAACTTTCAAACGCGTTTTTCTCGAAACACCATTTTTCGAAACGGTGACCACGATATTTCAGAAACTACTGCACCGATCTTGTTCAAATTTATACAGCATCTTTAATATGTTATAAGCCAGCGATTGAACTAGGATTATCATGATTGCTTCGATAGTTTTTTTTTGTACGAGCGAAAAACTTAAGAAAAAATGAGTAAAAAATAGAATGTAATTTTCAAAAGTGTATAAAAAAATCAATTTTTGTAATTTAGAATTCACTCTAGTTCAATCGCTAGTCTTAAATATGAAGATTAAAATGCCGTTTGGTTTTTTGATTTCAGATAAGCAGAACAGCCGCAATCTTGGTCACCGTCAAGCACCTCTTTTACTTGATGTCTTCCTGTCGGCCACTAAAACCTTTATTCTATTATATATTTTGACTTCAAAAAATTTGTGAAGCTTATTTAAATGTGAATAAAGATTATACAAAAACAATGAGATTGATTATTTCGATGCTTTGCCCGTAAAAAATTATTGAAAAAGCCGTAAAAAACAGCCGAGAAACGAGAGGACCGCGTTAATGAGAATAACAAAGTCGATTAGGAAACAGTTCAATTTTTATTCATATAATAATTATATACAAAAACCGCAGTGGTAATTATCGTAGAAACAAACAAAGCAATAATTTTTGCGACATCTTGCGCAACATATAAAAGCGGATTTTTTACAGTCGCAGGGAGTTTGCAATACCTCCATACAAAAAAATGTCCCATTAACATTCATGAAAATGTTTCTAGTAACTTATAATTTTGAGGCAAACCAGGCGTATTGAATCATGTGTCGGAATATTGGTGATGATAATTGATGGTGAATTATTGAATGGATTCTTATAAAATCTTCCCGGGAATTAATTTCACGATTCTGCTTTAACAATTCTCTGAAATTTTTCACTTGTCTGTAAAAGTAAACCTCACAAGGTTGCACCAAGGGAGTGGATTTGGGAGGAATTACTTTTACAGAGTCAGTTGGCATATTTTCGTCATCTTGGAAGATATCATCATACATCTCTGGAGTTGTTTAACCCCACCAAGAGTCAATGAGAAGTAAAAATATATTCTCCCCGACGTAGTTTTTAAACATTTCTGAACATAATCCGTGTATAAGGCTGTTGTTAGTTTTCCGGACTTCGACGATATTGCAATGACGTTCATATATGTATTGGCATAGCCATTTGCTAATTTTTTAATACGAGGTCCGAAATGACCGGTCGTCTCTTGCACCATACGAAGATATGTGGGAGCAGTTTTCCGGATATTGTTATGGAATATTGTGCGGTGTACGAATGCGTCGCTTTATCCAAATCCGACTTTTTGACGAAAACTGTTTGACTCCCTTTTTGAGTGAGTGTCCTGTCGAAAACAGATTGATATTGACATCCTGAAAAAATAGTATTTTTAATGTTAAAAAATATTCGAATATATATGTACAAAACTTTTTATATAATTAATTTTGAATTTATACATTTTGCATCGGTAAAAACATTTTGTGCGCAGATAACTTGTATTTTCTGTTTGGTCAGTATTTATAACATAATCCTCATGGTATGGAGGTATTCAGCGGCACGTCTGTCGACGAAGGTCTCTGCAGACGCCCGGATTTCCTCCATTGATGCGCCCTCTTTTTTCGAAACCAGTTTCGTGATTTTCCGTTGAGAAATTTTGTGTTTCTGTTTGAATGCCGTGACCCATCGATCAGATGCCTTGAATATTGCTGTCTTGCCCTTGCTTCCACAAAACGGTCGTAGATCCACGAATCTATCGCCTCAAATTTGTCCAATTTCGTTCCACCACTTTTATTATCAGTCTCCCATTGTGATAGATATTATTTTCTCTTCAAGCGGCTGCATGCTTTTTTGCACCGTCACCAAAGGCCACGTGGGATGCGCTTCAGCAATGTTCACGACTTTGACTTTGTAGGCGAAGGAAATCATTTCACTTTTATTTTTTTTCGGTTCCGGTTCGTACTCGCCTAGAAGAATCAAGTTGGGGCACTTCGAACTGTAGTTCTTCGCAATCCTCATGAGCGTGAATTAATTCCTCTTCAATAAGCATTGTTTTCACCCCAAAGTTCCTATGTATTATTTTAAAGTTCTCCGGCCAATAACATAGCATCGTGAGATATTTCTTCCGAAGGTGTCGATGCAATTAAATTATTTTCCGTCAACTGCTTTTCATACTAAACTACTGCGTCCTTCAATCGCGATTTTGATTTATCACTGTATGGATTCTTTAGGACTTTCCTCTCCTATTCCAGAAGAGCCAGCAACTTCTTCAGTCGGCATTTTTAACTTCGAATTGTAAAGGAACTTTGAAATTTAACAATAAGAAATAGGCACGTCTGTTCACGATAAAATCGAAAAATGAACTGCTGTTGAATTCTCACAGACTCACGCACAGCCCTATCCGCAGATGTCCGTTATAATCCTAAGGGGACCCCAGGTTAAAATTCTCTAGACCCTTACAAGGCCATAAAACCAAATAGAACAACGCGCACGATTATTTTTCAGTGAATGAAAAACTTTACGTTCTTGAGCTAAAATAAATTTTTAAAAAGAATGTAGGGATGAGAAACTTTTTAAATAATTGTGGGGATAACATAAAAATAAAAAGAAAAAAAATAAGATCCGAAGGAGGAATCGAACGCGAGACCTCCGGCGCAAAAGACCGAGCCCTAACCGTCTAGACTAGACGGCGGCTCGACAAGTGCCTGACATTTTAAACTCATAAGGCGCCTAAGAAACTTTGAATCGATTTTTCTCGGAATTTTTCGAGTGGTGCGTCCTACTACTTTAACCACGTGACGTGCTAAGGGTCCTCTTTCACCACAAAAAAAATCGGCCAAATCCCCGACTCCACGGTCGTGCCGTCTCCTTGTTAGACATTTTTACATTTTCTCTGAAAAGTCGCGGCTACGAAAATTTTTCTGCTAGTCACATTTTTCTAAGTTTTATTATTAATATTGGGATGTTGAATAGATTCTCGCTGTTTTTGGTGACAATTACTGCTGTATTTGAAAAAAATCATTCCTAATGCTTTCAAACGTTTCGAAACTGTCGTGTGATCAACTCCTATTGATTCTGCAAGTTTAGCTATAGCGTCTGACATGAGTTTTCGTGAAGTAATGCCTCCAATTCAACATATCAAAATCATTGTTTTTGAAGCGTCCAACCCAATCTTTAACCTCAATCGAAGCAAAGAACCTTCACAGGGGTTACGCGCACCCCAGCACTTCAGATCAACGCTGCTTACAAACTGTTTGTCGTAGAAAGATTGTTTTTTCTATTCGATCGCCGCAAGACTGAAGAATGGAATAGGATATGCGAGAAAACCGTAATATAAATTTTTCGCCGTGAAAAATGCGATTGAACACAGCAAAAAAATGATTTTCGCATATCTCACTAGTTATGTGGGGTTTGCGGTACCCATGTGTAGGGTCCTAGGGTTCAACTAAATGTACGCAGTTCTGATAACGCCATCTGTTAGAAAACTTTTTCTAATCTAACAGAAATCTGTTAGAAAGGTTTTTTCACAGTGTGAGCAGTTTATATTGGGCATCTAGAGTTATTTAGTGTATGAATTATTACATAGAAATATGCAACGAGTTAAACGATCGGCAGCGTAGTATGGGGGTTTCGGATATTCTAGGCCCGTAGACGGTGGCGGCCTCTAGAAGGTAAACGCGCCGTGATTGTTACGTAAGAAGGGAACGCCACGATGGTTTTCCCTTGTATAGGTCCGAGTCATCCGATTCAGGGCGACATCACGACCATCACCGGGTGTGTTCCCTATAAGCACGATGAGGTAAAAGGTAAAACGAGATAAGTCGTGTATAACGAGGTTAGGGTTATGCCGCGCGCTCGCGCGAACCACTTGCGCGTATCGGATATCCACCTCACGTCGCTCGCGTTATATATTATTAGAAATTATATTTAAATTTAGCATCTATGTCCGCGGCTGGTGGATGGGTGTTCGAAGTCCAGATTCGCCGGTCCTTCGAGTTAGGCAGCATCGTGCATGGCCAATACTCGGAGAGGTGACCGCTTGCACTGGCTGGCGCATCAACCAGTGAGCGGAAGGCCAATTCTTCTGAGACCTTGGTGTAAATACTTGATTTAAACGTCTGTGCAGTAGAGAATTAGCAGAATATGGGGCCGGTTATACCAGTACGGATTTCTCACACTTTCCCCGTACTCGCGGCAAATGCCGTATACACTGACAGCACATTTCTGTTGAAATTAATTAGATGCGTCTATTTGATTTCTTAAATTCGAATTAACTAGGATTTTCGTGAAAGAAAATGTTTTTCTATTGCATTCTAATATGAGAATTATTTATTTTAAATATATTTATTTATTGAAATCAAGATCTATTTAATATCGTCTGATATCTAAATATGTTATTTATTCCTAATAAATTTGCAATTCGGTTTCATCTGTTCAAAAAACGATTTAGTTCAATCCACTAAATGTATCTATTGAATTTTATTTGTTTAAATATAATAGCTTTTCAGTAGAGTTCAACCTTTTTCTATTTGATTGAATTAATGGTCTGTCTATATTGCACCGCACACATCGAAAGGGGGGAGGGGGAGGGAGAGGAATTTTATATATATATATATATATATATATATATATATATATACTAGGCAAAAGAATTAAAGGATATTGAAAAAGTCCGCCAATTTTAGGGTAATTTTCAAATAGCTGTAACTCCTCGAAAAATGGTCGTACAGCACAATAAAAAAAGGCAAATTGAAGGTGTGAATCTCTAGTTTTGAGATCTTGAGCTCAAACATTTTTCGCATCAGCCAATTTTTAGTAGCCATCAAAAAACCGAAGTAAAAAAAAATTCAAAATTTTTGCTCATCTTTCACAGTCTACACGGACTTCAATAAATTTTTTTGAATGATCGGATAAAAAAAAACAAATTGAAGGTGTGAATCTCTTGTTTTGAGATCTTGAGCACAAACATTTTTCGCATCAGTCAATTTTTAGTAGCCATCAAAAAACCAAAGTAAGAAAAAATTTCAAAATTTGTTCTCATCTTTCACAGTCTGCACGGACTGTAATATTTTTTTTTGAATGATCGGATTAAAAAGATCGTCTAGCAGGATTCTCCCCCTTTAATTTGAGCGGTGGGAGAACTCTGTACGATTTTTTCTCGCTGAGTTGTCGATGTTCAAAGCAAAAATGACACTTTTGACTTTGATGACCGATTACTCGGAGACTAATAGTCGCAAAGAAAAAAACTAGAGGGTTTTGGAAACTTTGAAGTATTCTCTATAAGATGCTTTTATCAAGATTTTTTTATGCAGGAAAATGGATTTAAAAAAACGTGAAAAGTGGCATATTTACGAATATTCTTTTAACTAAGGATTATTTTGCCAATATCGAATAGATCAGAAAATTTTTCGGTTTTTTATGACCTCAAAGTATCCTCAAAAAGCCCTCGAAAGTTTAAACCCCTGCCATTTGTTCTTCATTGTGTTCCGAATGATCGAAATTGTGGTTTTTGCCAAAAATCGATTAAAAGCTAAATCTACCACCTTTTATTCGTCTTTTGAGAATCACAATTTTTTTTGGCACTGATCCGAATTTCCGGTGCTAAAAAATGTTGATTGTTGAACAACGGGAACAAATTTTTGTTTAATGAAAAGAAAAAAAATAAATTTAAAAAGGTTTTTTTTTACAAAAAAAAATTAATTAAAAATAGTTTTTTTTGACAAAAAAAAATTAATAAAAAAAAATCGAAAATAAAGTTAGATTTTTTTTATAGCGCTGACCGTTTTTCATGATACGACGAGCGATTGGAGATGTTGGAATTCACAGTTCTTTGAACGTGTGCGTGTGGAACACACACAAAGAAGCGTAAATCCAACCGAGCAACTTCTACGTGGTACGATTTAGGTTACGCTAATGCCAGTGGAGAATAAAATATTTATAAAAAAAATCTTGATCTAATGATCGTGGGACGTGTGCGTAGGGTGTCGTATCGTATCGTAGGGATGTAAATTGTACACGCGCACATATTCAAAGAACTGTGAATTCTCACAATTCCAATCGCTCGTCGCATCATGAAAAACGTTCAGGGCTATAAAAAAAAATTGACCAATTTTTTTTTCGATTTTTTTAATTAATGGTTTTTTATCAAAAAAAAAAATTTTAATTAATTTTTTTTCCATTAAACAAAAATTTGTTCCTGTTGTTCAACAATCAACATTTTTAGCACCGGAAATTCGGATCAGTGCCAAAAAAAATTGTGATTCTCAAAAGACGAATAAAAGGTTGTAGATTTATCCTTTAATCGACTTTTTGCAAAAACCACAATTCTGATCATTCGGAACACAATGAAAAAAAATCGCAGGGATTTAAACTTTTGAGGGCTTTTTGAGGATACTTTGAGGTCATAAAAAAACCGATTTTTTTTATCTATTCGATATTGGCAAAATAATCCTTAGTTAAAAGAATATTCGTAAATATGCCATTTTTTCACGTTTATTTAAATCCATTTTCCCGCATTAAAAAAAAACTTGATAAAAAAATGATAAAAGCATCTTATAGAGAATACTTCAAAGTTTCCAAAACCCTCTGGTTTTTTTCTGTGCGACCACTAGTCTCCGAGTAATCGGTCATCAAAGTCAAAAGCGCATTTTTGCTTTGAACATCGATAACTCAGCGAGAAAAAATCGTACAGAGTTCTCCCACCGCTCAAATTAAAGGGGAAGAATCCTGCTAGACGATCCTTTTAATCCGATCATTCAAATAAATTATTAAAGTCCGTGCAGACTGTGAAAGATGAGAAAATTTTTTGAAATTTTGTCTTGCTTTGGTTTTTTGATGGCTACTAAAAATTGGCTGATGCGAAAAATGTTTAAGCTCAAGATCTCAAAACAAGAGATTCACACCTTCAATTTGCTTTTCTTTTATTTTGCTGTACGACCATTTTTCGAGGAGTTACAGCTATTTGAAAATGACCCTAAAATTGGCGGACTTTTTCAATACCCTTTAATTATTTTGCCTAGTATATATATATATATATATATATATATATATAGGTTATGTTTAAAAAATCCGTAGCATGATATTCGATAAAACTCCAATTATTACAATGATATTAACTGATTGATAAACTAATTGATTATTTAATTGATTGGTAAACAAATAATTATAGGAATTCATTTGGTGCCATATGCCATATCTGCGACGAAGATGCTACAAACACTCGGTAGCGTAGGGGCAGCGTGCGTAGCTAGAGGTAGGATGTAGGTTCGATTCTATATGTAGGCAAAATATTTTCTTCGATTAAAATTATTACAGAAGGCCAGGAAGGCCATCTTTCAGGAATAAGTAAGATAATTGAAACATAGTTTGGACATTTATTTGTATACGCATTAACAAAGCTGTGTACGAAATTTCATAAAAATATAAATAATTAAAGAAGTTATAAACATTCTCGCGGAGGACCTTGATATGTCCTTCGCGAGGACAGGACGTTAGTGAAGGACTCAACGGTGTACCTGATTTTGGCCACCCAGTCGATCCGAAACCAAAAAGAACCAGTTTTTTTCTTCATAATATCTAATATCGGCTAAGACGTGCCCGAACTTTATTTGTTATCGTGTATCAATCATCAAAAAAATAATTCAACGTATTCCTTTTCCAATTTTTCGAGGAACAATCATATCATTATTGTTAATAACTAATGGAAAGAAATGTTAAAAAGAAAAACGGCGGTTAAGATTGAACTACTATTGCACTGAATTAGTGTACCAAATTTGGCGTCAATCCGTTCGTTAGATCTCGAGAAATCGTGTACACCGTTTCGAAAGATATAGTTTTGAGAAAAACGCGATTAAAGTTTTACTAGCAGTTCTATCGTTGTAATCATAAGTTTACCTGCAATCTGCGATTACTACACCATACATTGGACCTTGCTCTTCAATTTGAGTTGCCTTAAGTGACGAACGAGTGCACGTAATTTCCACCGTAGCCTAGCCCCTTAAAACGGAAATTGCCATTGAAACTTTGGTAGCCCGTTCGAAAAATCTGCCCATTTTTCAGCTAAAAATTGATCCTTGTTTTGCAGGACCCAATGAAAAATCCCCAGCTTAAAGGCCGTCTCGTCTAAAGTTATAAGACTAAGGTATCCACGTCGATTAAATTATCCGAATGCAGCGCAAAAGCCAATACATGGAATGCAAGAGGAAAATCTCAGTAGTTTCGTTGTCGCTGGAAGAACTGCAAAAGAAAAACCCAATATTTCCATCAATATCTATACAACTACCGTCGCACAGGTCCGCATGCTCAAACATTGTACAAACAAATTCTTTGAATAAACGAAGGAAAGAATCAAACTAGTACAGAACTAATTTCGAAAATGTTCCGAGGTCTCAGGTGGTCCCAGCTGATAAACATGCGACAAAAGTTCATGAAGCTATAGTAGCGACATCGAAATCGATACAGAGCAGTTGTTTGATAGCAAATGCGGATTAAAGAAGAATGGAAGAGCCAGAGAGATGGAGAGAGAAAGACAGAGAGACATAAGAGGAAGCGCAGAGCGCCGTTTAAATCGCAGCATCGGCCCGCATCGCAGGTTGATCGGAGGGACCCCCCAGCCGGTGTACGGAGACGATGGGGAGGGTTGCCGCTATTCGAGAGGGTCCTCCATGATCGAACCGAGATCAAAAGAGAAAACACTCCGGGTGGAGAGTATAAACGCGCTCTCGAGGTTCTCTAAGCAACAAATGGAGCATCGCGAGAGAGGATGCTGTACGCTGTGTGCCGGTCCGGACCCAACAATGGAGATGGGATGCTCATTTGTCTACGGGCATTGTTGTTTGCCCGAGCGGAAACACGAGCTACCCTCTCTCGCTTCTCCCACCATTTAACCATATACATATATCTGCCTATGTGCATGCATGTATATACGTATATACACCATTAATTTCGTCTTTTTGCGGGATCTCTGCAATACCGTGTCTGATAAATTCATACATCAGCTTCGTGCGTATATACGCTACATAGGAAATCACGCTAATCCGGATCGCACTCTTTTATATAATTGCAAACACACGTAATACTGGCTCGTCGCTCCCTTCGCCTCAGTGGCGTAGCGTGGATTTTTGCCGCCCGGGGCTAATCCTAAATTTGCCGCCCCCCCTCCGCCCTATTTTCGCAACTAACAAGGAAACGTTGCGAGGTCGATGTCTCCGATTTCGATGAAATTTGGCATGCTTGTAGAATGGGTAAAAATAGGCGACACGTATTTTTTTTATATCGGCGGAGCCTGATTTTTAAGGGTTGAAAAGCACCCTCGAAAATTGGGGTGTTTTTAGTTTTTCGTCGATAACGTTTTAACGGTACGAGATATGAAAAAACTTCAAATTGCAACAATGTTTATTTTTTTGTGTACTATACATTGGAGCTGAGAACGATGCAGATAGCAACGAATTTCACATTGTTTATTGCAAAAATGCAATTTTTTCAACCGTATCTCCGAGAATTTTTAATCGATTGGAATGTAAATTTGCATACATGTAGGGAATGGAAAAGTGCGGATACACATTTTTTCTTTTTCCGATATCTCACAATTAAGGGGTTGAAACTGCCCGTCGATTTTTTTGCCGAGAGCATCGTATAATCAGCTAGCCTTTTGGCATTTCGGTCTAAATTCATGTCAATATATGTTCGTGTTATGGGGCAATTGCATATTTGTAACATTCCAGACCCCCCCCCCCCAACGGTCCCCTCTCGAAAGGCAAACGTTCAAAGTTCTTACCGTGCGGCAAGGACGAAAATTTGTGAAAATAAAAATGGGTTGCAAAGAAAGTACAATCAGTCAAAATAGTCGATTCACATTTTCTCGTTTTGGCGGAACGACACTCTTAAGGGGTCAAAGCACCCTTAAAAACTTCGTTCTTTCTATAGCTCGTGAACGGGCCGAAATAAAAATAAAGTTCGAAAGGAAAACATGTTGTGTTCTTCGACTACTAGACGTTCATGATGATAATGATGAGTACAGCCATAAATGGCGTGTTGTTTATTGCAATAATTCGTGAATTACTTGTGAAAAAACACTCTTCAGTTTTCCACTAATATGGGCAGAGGCAAGGATCGCAATCACGGACTGATTTCGTTCTCCGGGAAGCAACTGGATTACAATTGTATATTTACAAAGTAATTCTCCCCCGCCACGTACTGCCTTTGAAGATTACAACACAATCGGAAAAGTGTTCTCACGCTTACTCATTTAGGAACCGTTTTAACTCTATATTTTTTATGGATTATACTTATTACAATAATGATAGTCATGATAAAAGTGTTTGAAACAAAGAGATTTCTTACACCACGCACAAGTGATAATAGCTGCTTCGCCGCATATCTCGCATGTCGGTGCATTTTGTGAAAAGCAAAATTCTACCGGAATCACCGAACAGGAAATACAGTTCAGTAAGGATCTAGAAAACATGATCATTGAAGCGATGGACCAACCTATGAAAATGGAAGTCGAAACTGGTTTGGATTTTTTTGTCACCAAATGAAATTCATGAAGCAGCCGCAATAGAAGATGACAGTGAAGGAGATTGGCACGGACAACGATACCTAGATCCAAAAAATGATGAAAATGTATGAACCCAAGATATAGAAGAATTGAGTTACGAAACCAAGACAAGAGCCGTATATTCCTGGAGATCCGGGGCAAATGGGAATAGAAAGTTATCATCTGTTCAAACGTAATTCAAATAGGTGCAATCAGAGCCGCAGTTACGCCGGTAGGCCCATAGTATAAATAAGGGTGGCACCTACAAATAAAAGTTAACAAAGATAGCTCACTACACGTTAAACAATTTTGATGATGCTTTGGACAAAAGGCTGCCTGTCCATGATATAGATCTTCGACGATGGGCCTTACGTGCACGAGAAATTGTAGAAATACCAGCCGTAAATTTCCAAGCATCCGCTATTTGGCTAAGGACATTCAAAAACCAACGTGGAATTGTGTCACGGACGATTACTAAATATGTAACAAAACAACAATTATTAACCGCTGATACACTTGAAAACAAAGTTATCGAATTTATAGAAATGCCGAAAGTCAACATAGCCAACGTTGGGGCTGAAAACACATTTAATTCTGATCAGAGTGGATTCAATTTAGAGCTACGTACAGGCCGCACATTGGCAAAAGAAGGGCAGAAATCCGTTGAGACAGTCGTGCAATCGAAAACATCAACAACACACAGTTATACTACACAGCCTTTGGTTTCTGCGAGTGGCAAGCTTTTGGCACCTATGTTGATCGTTTTAAACGAACCTACTGGCAAATTTAGTCCTCAAGTCGAACAAACTATGTTCAGTGCCGAAAATATATTTCTATTGGCTTCGAAATCTGAAAAATTGCCGACTAATCATTTCAAGCGATGGTTCCAAGAAGTATATATTCCCAATACGGGTCCAAAATCGGTGGAACTTCTGGGAGCGGTCAATGTCCAACTGCATTTAAAGAAGTGGATATGCAAGGGAAAGGTATTAAAGTTTTAACCATTCCAGCAGGTAAATATATTGCACCAGTTTCATTAGTTCTGTAGACAATTAGTCCATACGATAATTAGTAATTTCTGCAAGTACGACTGGAATGATACAGCGCCTTGATGTTTATGGCCTCCGTGTGTGGAAAAACTTCGTCAAACACTTTTCTGACGCAGTAATATTATATAATTACGTCGTCAATCTGCATTTGAGTGACAATATTGTTAAATTATAATCTCTTACACACAACCAGTTTTCTTCTCCACGGTTTACAAACCTTTTCACATATGCGTGGTAAAAAAGCGGGTACGAAGAAGAAAGACCACCAAACTTCGAAAATCCGGTAGAATTTTGCTTTTCACAAAATGTACCGACATGCGATATATGCGGCGAAGCAGCTATTATCACTTGTGCGTGGTGTAAGAAATCTCTTTGTTTCAAACACTTTTATCATGACTATCATTATTGTAATAAGTATAATCCATAAAAAAAAACATAGAGTTAAAACGTTTCCTAAATGAGTAAGCGTGAGAACACTTTTCCGATTGTGTTGTAATCTTCAAAGGCAGTACGGGGAGGGGGAGAATTTCTTCGTAAATATACAATTGTAATCCAGTTGCGTCCCGAAGCACGAAGTCAGTCCGTGATTGCGATCCTTGCCTCTGCCCATATTAGTGGAAAACTAAAGGGTGATTTTTCACAAGTAATTCACGATTTATTGCAATAAACAACATGCCATTTATTGCTGTACTCATCATTATCATCATGAACGTCTAGTAGTCGAAGAATACAACATGTTTGCCTTTCGAACTTTATTTTTATTTCGGCCCGTTCACAAGCTATAGAAAGAACGAAGTTTTGAAGGGTGTGTTGACCCCTTACGAGTGTCGTTCCGCCAAAACGAGAAAATGTGTATCGACTATTTTGACTGATTTTACTTTCTTTGTAACCCATTTTTATTTCTACAAATTTTCGTTCATGCCGCACGGTAAGAACTTTGAACGTTTGCCTTTCGAGAGGTGACCGTTGGGGGGGGCGGCTAGAATGTTACAAATATGCAATTGCGTCATAACACGAACATATATTGACGTGAATTTAGACCGAAATGCCAAAAGGCTAGCTGATTATACGATGCTCTCGGCAAAAAAATCGACGGGCAGTTTCAACCCCTTAATTGTGAGATATCGGAAAAAGAAAAAATGTGTATCCGCACTTTTCCATTCCCTACATGTATGCAAATTTACATCCCAATCGATTAAAAATTCTCGGAGATACGGTTGAAAAAATTGCATTTTTGCAATAAACAATGTGAAATTTGTTGCTATCTGCATCGTTCTCATCTCCAATGTATAGTAAACAAAAAAATAAACATTGTTGCAATTCGAAGTTTTTTCATATTTCGTACCGTTAAAACGTTATCGACGAAAAACTAAAAACACCCCAATTTTCGAGGGTGCTTTTCAACCCTTAAAAATCGGGTTCCGCCGATATAAAAAAATACGTGTCGCCTATTTTTACCCTTTCTACTAGCATGCCAAATTTCATCGAAATCGGAGACATCGACCTCGCAACGTTTCCTTAAGTGCCGCTCGCCGCCGCCGCCCCACATCGTCGCCGCCCGGGGCCATGACCCCCCCCCCCCCTCCCACGCTACGCCACTGCTTCGCCTCGACCCTTTTCATTTTTAACGAGTGCCCGCGTAATGTAAATTGCAAATACTGAATTTGAGGAAAATTTGTAGAGACCGTTGTCCGATCCAGTATGTGTCCTACGGACACGTACTTCGTTCATCGCAAACCGGTTCTTTGATCGGAAATTATCAATGAAGGAACTCCTTCTTTTCTTTCAAACTGTTGAACTTACGTATGGTAGTGGAGATTCTCGATGAGCATGGAGCATGATGACGCCCCGTTTTTACAGGATAAAATATACCTGCATGGGAAAATATACTATACCTGTATTTTATAAGTAATAGATGCTTCATCCAGGGTTGCAAATAATGCATTACTTTTTGTAATGCTATACCGTTTTCATTTCCCATTACTTTACATCTTGTAATGTAAAAAAATTCCATAACTCATTACATTTGATTTTGTAATGTAAAAATTTCCATTACCCATTACTTGACATTTTGTAATGTAAACAATTTCCATTACTCATTACATTTGATTTTGTAATGTAACAATTTCCATTACCCATTACATTGGATTTTGTAATTTAAAAAATTTCCATTACCCATTACATTGGATTTTGTAATGTAAAAAATGCTATTCCTGATTACATTCTATTTTGTAATGTGAAACATTTTTATTAACCATTACACCATTACATGGGCAATGGAAATTTTGAGCGTCAATGGAAAGAAAGTGAGAGGAGAGAGAGAGCGAGAGAGAGAGAGAGAGAGCGAGAGAGAGAGAGGGTGGGAGACGGCGAGGGCGAGGGGGCGAGGAAGAGGGGGAGAGAGAGGGAGATCCATCCATCCATCCATCCATTCATCCATCCATCCATCCATCCGTCCGTCCGTCCGTCCGTCCGTCCGTCCATCCGTCCGTTCGTCCGTTCGTCCGTTCGTCCGTCCGTCCGTCCGTCCATCCATCCATCCATCCATCCATCCATCCATCCATCCATCCATCCATCCACCCCCCCCCCCTCTCTCTCTCGCTCGCTCTCATCGCGAAAAAGTAATGTAAAAATTCCATTACTCATTACATTACATTTTGTAATGTAAAAAAATTCCATTACTCATCACATTACATTTTGTAATGTAAAAAAATCCATTACTCAGTACATTGGATTTTGTAATGTAAAAAAAATCCATTACCCATTAAAAAAGTAATGAATAATGCATTACATTTTCATTGCAAATTTCGCAACCCTGGCTTCATCACTATTTCAATACGATTGCTCGAGTATTTTAGCGTTCCGAGAACACGGAACAAAGAACATTTCTTCTATGAAACTATTACTTTTTCTACTCGAATAGTGTGTACCTGCGTTCTCTTTAAGCGGTGAGATGCAGTCAGAGACGTGAAAAAACGAGCATTTTCAATAATTTTTTTTTTTGTAGTAATTAAGTTTGTTTTACTATAAAATACTATAAAATTTTACTATCAAATTTACTAATAAAAAATCGGGAAAATATACTTTACCTGTATTTTAAAAGTAATAGATGCTTCATCACTATTTCGAAACGATTGCTGGAGTATTTCAGCGTTCCGTGAACACGGAACAAAGAATATTTCTTCTATGAGACTATTACTTTTTCTACTCGAATAGAGTGTACCTGCGTTCTCTTTAAGCGGTGAGATGCAGTCAGAGGCGTGAAAAAACGAGCATTTTCAATATTTTTTAAAAATAGTAATTACGTTTGTTTTGCGAAAGTGGTTACACAGACTTTTTATGTTATATTTCAACTTGACTTGTACAAATTTTCAAAGAAAAATATTGAGTCTTTATAAAAATATCGCGATCTTTGTCGGACCCCATTCAGCATGTAGTCCTTTGCGGTGACCATCATAAAATTTTACTGGATCATCTGGAATTAAAAAAAAAACAAAAAAAAACATTAGTTTGATAATAAAGCTAGTCCTTAATCGAAGCGTTTTTCTTTCAAAAATTGACAAAATGACGGCTGCCGACTGATAACTTTCGATTTTCGACAAAAAGATCGCTCGATTATTGTTTAAAAAAATATAAATGTTCAACAAAAATTAAAATCCTTCGATTAAGGACTTGTTTTTAATGATATCAATAAGCACACCAAATTTCATCAAAATCCATGGAGTGGTTTTTGAATTATAGTGGTCACCGACTTGAAAAACATAGTTTCGAGAAAAACGCATTTAAAGTTTTTCGATGTGGATACAGTATTATATGGTCGTAAAATTTTGAGCTCGATAGATGAGCCTAAACTTTTTTTTATGTATTTTAATCCGCTGAATCCGAATATCACAATTTTTGCCGAAAAGTCAAGCATTCAATTGTTTATAGCCAATTGTCAAAACAATTTTTCAAAAAATTAAAGTTTTTCGGGACGAATTATTTTTTTTAAATGTTTTCGGCAATTTTAAAACGAAAGTGTTATTTATAAAATTTTGCTAAAGTTCATAGTTTTTGAGTAATAAATTTCTGAAAATTTCTGAAAGCGTTTTCCAGTTTTACACTTGATTTATGTATAAAAATAAGAACTAAAAAATTACTTACATCGAATCATCAATTCCTGGCCCATACAATAGGGCTTCTGCCGATATGTAAGCTTCCAAAATATCAATTTGTTGTTTCTTCGAAGCATTCTGCCTTTCCGGGTATTATCGTTTGCGCGTTTGTCAGCCGCTACCTGCCATGAGGACCCGACGCTCCTTTACAAATTGTGGGATATCCCGGAAACTATCCATCGGATTGACTTGAAATTTTCAGGGCATATTTTCGAAACATCATACTTCAAGAAAATGTAATAAAGAAATCGATTTTTTAAAAATTCTGACTACATCTCACCCCTTAAGAGATAACACCACTCTAGGATATTGGAAAAATCGTTTTTTTTTGCTTAAAAAATACTTTGGTGTCAGAAAAACAATATGCAATTGGGCCTGTAGCGATTTTTTTCAAAGGTTCAATTATCGATTTTTCCGCAGCGCCTCGGACTTCGTTTTGGCGCCCCGTACAACTTTAAGGCCTTAGGCCACAGTAACGGGTATAAAATCATGGGCGAATTTAACAATTTTTTTTTGTATGAAAATGTGATGCACTCATAAAATTAATCACACATCTATTTAGTATGAATAGCAAGCTGTTAGAAAATATATATATTTTTTTTTTTCGATGTACCAAATGGCCGACTACTCAGATTATCTTTTGTTATCTTTTTTTAAGCGCTCCGCGGCGTGACATTTAGCATGCACAATTTTTTACCTAGAACAATAAACAAAAATTCTCGTCAATCTACATTAGAATACCTAGAGAAGTACGTACGGAATTTAAAAAATATTGTTTCATTCAAAATTTGTAGGTATTTGAACTCGAGAAATGAATTTTCAGTGAAAAATTTCGTTATAACTACCCATAAACTGCTCACAAAATGAAAAGTTTTCGATTAATCAGAAATTTCGTACGTACTTCTCTGCGAAATGCGATTAGGAATATAACTTTTAAATTTGAAGTAAATCGAGTGAATATTGTTGAAGTTATTTATCACGCCAATTGGAAAAAAGCTGTTTCGAGAAGTTTCGAGTAGTCGGCCATTTTGTACATCGAAAAAATATATATATATATTTTCTAACAGCTTGATATTCATACTGAATAGATGTGTAATTAATTTTATGAGTGAATCACTTTGTCATACGAAAAAAATTGTTAAATTCGCACATGATTTTATACCCGTCACTGTGGCTTAAGGCCTTAAACGCGTTTTCCTCGGAACCACTTTTTTTTAACTGGGAGGACGGATTACTCGAACATCTATGCACGGATCGATTTCAAATTTTGATAGTAGCTTCACAATTACATTCTCTATGAGAGTACGTAGCCGTTTTTTGATATGTAAACTTTTTTCTATCAACTATTTCCTGCTTATTTTTTGGGCAAAAAATTGATTTATTTCTTACAAAGAGCGCCACTTTTTGCAAATATGATTTAAAAAATCCCTACGTAGTCACATAGCTAATAACATATAGATTATAATTTTTTTGGTTTTTGTTTCAGGTCTTATACTTTACGAGAAAACCGTCCTCCCGTGAAGCTATTTGTAAAAAACGTGTTTATCAAGTGGGCTCTGTCGCCGCTATTTTGTATGAAAATTGTTGTAAATTTTATTTAAATACTTTAATATGTGTTAAATAAACCCTCTCAAACGAAATCCTATTTTATCTAGTTTTCGAAATCCTATTATCTAGTTAAACGAAATCCTATTAATCTAGTTTTAAGGTAATAAGGCCTAGCTGAGCGAGAATTGCGATAAAAATGAAAAATATTTAAATTCACCAACGGTTTTGAATGAATCGAACTTTTATATCAATTATTATAAAATATAAACAAAAATGGCAACTTCCACCGTAACACAAACAAAATTAAATATTTTTTAAAACCTTGCCAATAGGCTTTATTTTATACTATGGAAGGATAATAAGACCTACGGCTTTGAAGTACTTAAGGCGTTACCCCCACTTGTAGCGCAAGAAAGGTCTTTTTCATGAATTTTTTTAAAGAAAACTACAAAACTTTTTTAATCGATCGATATACCATCTTAAAGAACACATCTTGAAGAACTTTCAGTAATTTTTTATTGAAAAATATTACATTGTTTAGTGGTAAATGGCCGTCAATGAAATAATGTTTTTATATGCACGGTTTGCGGTGACCAACATTGCGGCGAAGTGGATCATCTGAAAAAAAAATGCGGATGGATTTAGT
The DNA here is from genome assembly GCA_963210295.1 of Ophion ellenae. NCBI lineage: Eukaryota > Metazoa > Arthropoda > Insecta > Hymenoptera > Ichneumonidae > Ophion > Ophion ellenae. The sequence goes on along the minus strand of OY723385.1, from coordinate 26,012,463 downwards.
CAAATATAAGTATAAACTAGTCTTTAATCGAAGGATTTTAAAAAATATTCATTTTTCACAAAATGGCGGACAGTCAAAGTTAATGGTTCGATTTTAACGAAAAAAAACGGCCGTTTTTTTGCTATAAAACGGCCATTTTTTTCGAAAAAAAAATCGAATATTTAAAGACTACATTTTTATGTATTAAATAAGCCTGCAAAATTTCAAGAAGATCGGTTCATTAGTGTTCGAGTAATCGTGGTCACCGATTTCAGAAATGACATTTTGAAAAAAAAACGCGTTTAAAGTTTCAATTTCAGTTTACACGAAGAAAATATTTTTTTTTTGTAAACTTACATAGAGTTATCTATTCCGGGCCCATACAGAAGTTCTTCCGCCGACGATGTCGCTTGCAAAACGGAAATTTGGTGTTGCCTTCGTAACATTCTTCCTTCACGAGTGCTCTCGGCCGCACATCTCTCTGCCAGTGCAATCCGTGCTTCGTCCATTTTATCAGCGTATTCGTGCGCATTGTATCCACAGCTCACTCCGATTGAGTTAAAATAAAATAATAATGATTTTGAACCTTTGTTGAATAGTCCAACGGCAATATAAGCTCCTAAATTTACAATGATTGCTCCACTTGAGATGATTTTTGGGCTGATTTTCCAAATAAGTCTGTTGAAGCTTTCGTTGTTATTTTGATTGAAGGCACCGACGCATCTTTCGAGTAAAGTTTCCTTACTCAGATCGTTGTATATAGGTCTGATGGCATCCAATACATTTGATGGAAGTGGTTTGTAATCGTGTTTGAAAGCCTCGTTTCTCGCCTGAGCTCGTTGATACGAACACCACGATTCTTCACCGGTTGGACATCTCTCATGGTGTGGACTATGAACTGTAGGCACTAAAGTGAAGATCAATCAATTAGGAACCAAATTCACACCTTAATTACATTTGTAGCAACTTAAAAATAATGCATCCATTAAAAAACAAAAAACAATCCATTAAAAAACAACCAACCTTATTACAAGAAGAGAGAGGTTAATAAGGCCTATGGTTAAATTTGATAGGCCTTAGTACCCGTCGACTACGTTTGTTGAAAAATAAAAAATCGAAATATTTATACCACGATAGCTCATGCAATTATTTAAGATTGCAGACACATGAAATAATAGAGAAATGGACACCAAATTTATATAGCTAAGTGTAATATTACAAGAAATACTCACGATTGATACGGAACGTTTTTTATTATTCGCGCGGCGCGACGGTCTCTCACAATGTATGATGTAACACCGGTGACGAGGAGCGGGTTATTGCGCATGCGTTAGCTTGTACCAACATCTTCATGCGTTATGCGCCTGCGAGCCTTGAGCGAAAGCGCTGATTCGGAATACCATTTTCGTTCGTTAGGCCTTATTAGCTGACAGACCTTATTACCCGCAGGTACCGTACATTAACAAAGTTGTGTATCAAATTTCATGAAAAAATATTAATTATTAAAGAAGTAGCGAGCAACGGCGTGAGACCTGGCGAAACTTTGAAAGCGGTTTTCTCCAAATGTCGTTTTTCCAAACGGTGTACATTCTGAAAGGAAGAGTTTTCCAGCTATCCGTCTCAAATTTTGATACAACATTCATTACACCATTCTTTACCGCCGCCATTTTGTCAGTTTTTATTTTTAAAAACCTCCATAGCAAGATAGCGGCGTCCATACTGATTAATAATCTTTTTACAAATTTTGTTTTAGATCATATTTACGGCCACAACCGTGTACATCATGAGGACCATTTTTTCAAAGACATATTTAACCGTGAAAAAATGTAAAAAAATAAAAATCAACGTTTGAAAATATATTTTCTGTTCTTCATGAGTGCTTTGATTTTACATATAAATATCAGACTGATTAGCGTATTTTAACAATCGAAAAAAATCGCGATCATCAGCTATTTTTCGACCTGTTAAACTGTGATGATCCCTTAAAGTTTTACTATCAGTTCTATCGTTATAATCATAAGATCACTTTCATTCTGCGGTTTCTGCACCATACGTTGGACTTTCCTCTTCAATTCGAGTAACCTCAAGCGACGGACGATTTTTTGAAATTTTCACAGTAGTCTAACCCGGTAAGAGGAGCACGTGCTTGATTATTAGATCGCTGCTGAATCTCCTTTATATGGTGTGGATCATGTACGGTGGCGGGTGTGTACAAAACCTCGAGCAAGGTTACCGGGTGTTCAGGCTGAATGAATAAATCCACAGTCGGCAAGTTCAGCGTGGTTTCTTATGGAAAAGACGTCACGATCGTTCTTTATTCGTCTTTATGCGTATTTCGCAGTTAGAGGAAAATAGGTATAAGAAGCGTAAAGTGTTTCAGAGATTTCGGGAATTGAATTGGTATTGGAAGAATTAGCGGTTACCGAATGCTTCAATAAAAATCCTGTACTTAAGGTAGTTCTGTAGGTACACGTATGAGGCAAAAGTTTCGGTCGCAGCGTATAGTAACATCCAATGCCTATACGATGCTGTTGGTTGTACATTTTTGACAGAGCTTGTACCCTCTATATGTCCCACACATTCGCACCTCATGCATAGATAGGTGTCATACTTGAATAGAGAGCGGCACGTTAATCGTGGCAACAGCGCGATTTTCCTGCAGCCATAGCGTTGAGCTTCCTACGATCCGTCTTTCCAAAATATTTTATATAAATAAAAAAAAGCGTGAAAATGTCAACCCAAATGCGATACAAAGGAAAGTTTACAAGAAAAAAGGCGCTTGCTAAAATACTAAAAGCTGTGGCAGCCATGTGTCAAGCAAATGCGACTAACCGCAATGAGAATAACGATAACCTCAACGTTCAGCAATAAAAATTCGCAGTCGAAGGACGTCGGATCGTGGATTTATAACATCTTGCCGACAGTTTAAATTGTATTCGCTGTAACAAAGACGAATACATGCAGAAATTGAACAAATTAAATTTGTTTGCAGAATTAATTTATTTCACATCCGTCTCAGAATTACTAGAACTTGGGGGAGAAAAAACACGCTTCGAGTTCCCAGACCACGCCCCGATCAGCTGGCGGCAGCGTACACTGTTGCCATTCCGTTACAGATGGTTGGGCCCGAGTTCGGTGTGGAATAAAATTCCCACTATTCATGAGTCGATATCTCCGAAACTAAATGGTCCAAGTTTGTCGTTTTTTAAAAATCAATCCCACAATAGTACTGCCTACACATGTGCTTTTATTTTGAAATCCTAAGATCCGTTTAGAACCTATATCGAGAAATGCGAGCAAACTCCTATCGGTTTACGTGTAAGGTATAGGAATCGCGTACAAAAATATCCATATTCAATTGCAATTATCTCATGAACTGAACGGTGAATCGAATTGAATTTTCGGGCATCATTCCATGAAGATCATATCTACACCATACTTAGAGTGCAGCCAATTCCTAACATTTGACCAAAACTACAGAACTACCTTAACAGGTCTGCATACGCTCGGGGCCCAAAAAGTTGGTCTGTTTTCAATATTTTTTTGTGATAAGATTATTTGGTTAACGAGGTTGGGTTTTTGCACGCGATTAATGCATAGCCTTGCCAAGTTTGAGTTTTTTCAAATTGAAAAATATTGATAAGCAATGAGGTTATTATTACTTTAACAAAGGGGCCGTCCATATATTACGTCATCGATTTTGGCTGATTTTTAACCCCCCCCCCCCCCCCCCCCCGAAATCATCCTATCCTTCCTATCGTCATAATCCAATTATCGTTACCGTCATCCAACGACCAGACCCCCCCCCCCCCCTATTTTAAAATGACGTAATTTATGGACGGCCCCAAAGTGCTGTCGGTGCCGCGTGGCCAATTGGTGTAGGTAGCTCTGACTAGTTTCTAGTACCCGTGAAAAACGACGCAACCGACCCAACCTCGAGCCAGCGTCACGCCAATCACATTCTACCATTGGCCGATGAACGGCAGCACTAGCGGTTGAGTGTTGCGCCACGGTTGGAGTGATCTCTTCGGCCCAACGCTGGGATGTACGGTTGGCCAATAGTAGGCTTACCAGAAATACTAACAGTTGGCCGGGTATTAGCCCAACATTGGGCTAAAGAGAATACGATCATTGGCTGACGGTTGGCGTGATCACCGGCCCATAGTAGGGCTAAGGTCGGCTTCATATTGTTGGCGCAATATTCGGGCTAGTGTTGGCCCAGTGTAGGGCTGTCAAAACAACCCAATGCTTAGCCAACAATCGATCAGATTAGTACGAGTAGTGTGCGGCCGTGTTGATAATACGAGATGTTGAGGAATCGGCTTCGATTCGGCCAGTGAGATTTCCAAGGTCGTGGTGGAAAGAAAAAAGGGAGTTTTTTTCCCATTTACGTTTCGATCTTTGGTTCGGATCCTCTTCAGAAACTTTATTTGTTCTACAAATTTCGTGATACAAATTATATTAATAGAGTTTACAAATTTTGTATAATTGTACTTTGTTTTATGAATAAGTTTTAAATGTGTTGAAATGATTTGTGTAAGTTTTGTGTTAGTTTTTTCTCTTATAACTTTTCAATCATGGTGATATTGTATGAGTGATTATTTGTAAAAAGTCAATTTATTCTTTTTGTTGAGTAACAAGGGTGGTGTGTGAGAGTGTGATGTTGTAGGAAAGATAAGAATTACGTTAGATGACGAAGCTGAATGTTGTCAATATTCCTAGTTTTCTTTGGTTTGTGCTTGGAGAATGGTTGGTGTAGACAGTATTTTTGATGATAAAATACAGTCTCGTGCGGTTGAATCGAGGATTGATTCGGAACCGTTCTTGTTATTTAATTGACAAGCTTAATCGTTTTTTGGCGATTGTATTATCTGTGAGAAATTGGTATAATGAAAGAAACTTTAGTTCGATCTATTGTCTTGACTAACGAGAATTATGAGATGTTGTGTGAAAGTGGTTTTTATTTCATACCTATTGAAATAAAATAAATATATCCCCGCAAGCAGAAAGAAGAAAATTAGAAAAAATTTTCTCTGCTCTACATGTCGAGTAGTGACGTCTCAGAGAGTCCGAGAAAGACTAAGTGGCGACTTTAATGTTTCTGGAGAGAGGGAGAATGATCCTTTGTCAGTGCCGTGTCAAGAGTTTGAGGGTACCCGTGTCATGTTAAGAGTGATCTAAAAAAAATAATAAAAAATTTTTTTTTTTTAAATAAATGTATCGTGTCAGAGATTTTCAGGTTAATGTGTTATGTCAAGAGTTTTAAAATTAAGTCACGAGTTAAAAAATTGATGTGTGTAGTTATGGTGATAAAATATTATTAGGATTATATTATAGAGTTGTATATTGAGCTTAGCTTATTTATGTCAGTTCTAAAATTTATGGCATTAGGATGCGCTTTGATTCGAATAATTTCTAGGATCAATCTTTTTTTGAGCCATTGTTTAATATTTTTACATCATCAAAGAAATCGTTTTTTTGTTGTATTGCGTGCTGTGCTAGAGCTGTGTGTATTGTGTTGGTGTGTTTTAGGCTATTTTTGTGTTCATTGATTCTGTTTTTAAGGTATCTTTTTGTTTCGCCTATGTATGTGGAGTTACAATCAGTACAATGAATTTTGTACACTATGTTAGATTTTTTGTTGTTATCTATTTTGTTTTTGGTGGAGCCTGTGATCGATAAGATATTGTGTTTGTTGTTTGTGACTAGTGTTATATTATATTGTTTGAAAAGACGAATTAGTTGGTGATGGATGTTTTTTGTGTATGGTAGATTTATTAGTCTAGAGGAGTCAAAGTTATTATTTTTGTTATTTTGATTGTTGATTGTAGAAAGTCTTATTTTTATTATTTTTTCTGTGAAAGAAATCGGATAGCAATTTTTTGTCATCGTGTTCTTAATGAGTTGACGATTTTTATGGTGAAAGGACGGATGAGATAGTTTTATTGCTCTGTCAACTAACATGTAAATTATAACTTTTTTTTGGGAAAGTGGATGGTGTGAAAAAAGTTTATAAATCTGCCAGACCAAGTAGGTTTTCTGTACCAATTTGTGATGATTGAATTTTGATTGCGGATTAAGAGTATATCGAGAAAAGGAATTTTATTATTTTCTTCTATTTCTGATGTAAATTGTAATTTTGAATTATATGAGTTAAAGATATTGATTGTGGATTCAATTTTGTCTGTTGGCAAAGCATAATAATAATTACCACTTTCACACAACATCTCATAATTCTCATTAATCAAGACAATATATCGAACTAAAGTTTCTTTCATTATACCAATTTTTGTATAATGTGATACCAATTTGTATACCAAGATAATACAATCGCCAAAAAACGATTAAGCTTGTCGATTAAATAACAAGAACGGTTCCGAATCAATCCTCGATTCAACCTCACGAGACTGTATTTTATCATAAAAAATACTGTCTACACCAACCATTCTCCAAGCACAAACCAAAGAAAACTAGGAATATTGAAACATTCAGGTTCGTCATCTAACGTAATTCTTATCTTTCCTACAACATCACACTCTCACACACCACCCTTGTTACTCAACAAAAAGAATAAATTGACTTTTTACAAATAATCACTCATACAATATCACCATGATTGAAAAATTATAAGAGAAAAAACTAACACAAAACTTACACAAATCATTTCAACACATTTAAAACTTATTCATAAAACAAAGTACAATTATACAAAATCTGTAAACTCTATTAATATAATTTGTATCACGAAATTTGTAGAACAAATAAAGTTTCTGAAGAGGATCCGAACCAAGGATCGAAACGTAAACGGGAAAAAAACTCCCTTTTTTCTTTCCACCACGACCTTGGAAATCTCACTGACCGAATCGAATCTGATTCCTCAACATCTTGTATTATCAACACGGCCGCACACTACTCGTACTAATTGGAAACGACTGGCTATAAACTCGACAAAATGCCCTTCTTCGGCGAGATATCACAACTTTTCGGATACATCATCCTAGCAGCTTTCAAAAACTGGAAACGCGACGCCGCAACGAAGATTCGCCTAAAACAACAACTTCGATTTTTACTAAAATGTAGACAGGAAGGTTTGATACCGAAACATATTTATTCAAAAAACTTCAACATACAAATTTCAGGAAACAAAGGCAAATTTAAACTAAACAAAGCAACACACAAAATCCACAAATCATTATTAAATATTGAAATTGACGATCTCAATTTTCGAATCAAAATACTAAACCAAAAAATAGGAAAAAACACCGAAATTATCAACAAAACTCACAGAACTATAAAAGAAAAAATTTTCTCATTTGAAAAAACAAAATTAAACAGATTATCATTACTTATTTATGAAAAACACCAAAAAAAAGTCCAAAATCTCAGATTTCAATGAACCACGAATATACATCAACACATTTTCAATCATGATGAATTTTTAAGAACAATAGACTCACAAATACATCTCAACCAAAACAATACACATTACCAGAATCACCAAAACAGAGATCAACCAACACATAACTACAGTTTCTCAAACTCAATTTTCACTAACAAGCAACATGACGCAAATAATAACTCCTTTACCGATCCTCTGAATAATATTAATTCAACAATTACACAAAACAACACAAAAGAATGGCTTATAAATCTCTCCAACACTGATATTCCATCACACATTTCCACATTCTTATTTCTTGGTGAAAAATTTTGTTTTCCTTATCTCAAACCTTCAAACATAAAAAAATCCAAACTTCAAACTAAAAAACTCCAAACTTCAAACAACCACAACTCCATCTCAGAACTCGAATCCAAACTAGAATTTCTACTCGACAAACCTAGACAAAATGAAATCAGAAAAGAATTCACTAAAATCATAGACAAAATGAATATACCAACATCATTCTCCAACACCATTAAAATTATAAATCACATTTCTTCTTTTTTAAAAAACAATCCACAAGTTTTAATTACACGAGCAGATAAAGAAAATTCAACAGTCATTTTAAACAAATCAGAGTACATTGCAAAAACATTCAATTTACTCGCAGACTCCTCAACTTACAAACTAACAAATAAAAATCCTATCAATACCCTACAAAAAGGTATAAACAATATTCTCTCCAGATGGAAAAGTCTAAAAATCATCGATGAAACAAAATTTAAATACCTAAAAGCAGAAAATTGCAACTTAGCTCGTCTCTACTGCCTTCCAAAAATTCACAAAAAAAACTTTCCACTTCGTCCAATAGTATCATCAATCAATAGCCCAACACATAAATTAGCAGAATTTATCCAATCAAAACTATCTAAACTAATACACAAAACAAAGTCACATGTCAAAGATAGCTTTTACTTAAAACAATCAGTCTCAAACATATCAATCCCACTCAACTACAAACTTGTCTCATTCGATGTCGTATCCCTCTACACCAACATTCCACTACAACTAGTTATTCAAAATCTTCAAAAAAGATCAAATCTATTTTCCGAAACATGTCCACTAAACGAAATAACTAAAGCCATAGAATACATCATGGTTTCAACTTATTTTACATGTCAAAACAAAATTTATCAACAAATTTCTGGATTATCAATGGGTTCACCTCTTGCTCCGATACTATCCAACATTATTATGATTGATTTAGAAAAAAATTGCTTAGAAAAATTAAAATTTTCATTGCCACTATACAAAAGATATGTTGATGACATTATTATTGCTTTGCCAACAGGCAAAATTGAATCCACCAAAGAAATAGAAAAAAATAATAAAATTCCTTTTCTCGATATACTCTTAATCCGCAATCAAAATTCAATCATCACAAATTGGTACAGAAAACCTACTTGGTCTGGCAGATTTATAAACTTTTTTTCACACCATCCACTTTCCCAAAAAAAAGTTATAATTTACATGTTAGTTGACAGAGCAATAAAACTATCTCATCCGTCCTTTCACCATAAAATTCTTCAACTCATTAAGAACACGATGACAAAAAATTGCTATCCGATTTCTTTCACAGAAAAAATAATAAAACTAAGACTTTCTACAATCAACAATCAAAATAACAAAAATAATAACTTTGACTCCTCTAGACTAATAAATCTACCATACACAAAAACCATCCATCACCAACTAATTCGTCTTTTCAAACAATATAATATAACACTAGTCACAAACAACAAACACAATATCTTATCGATCACAGGCTCCACCAAAGACAAAATAGATAACAACAAAAAATCTATCATAGTGTACAAAATTGATTGTAATAATTGTAACTCCACATACATAGGCCAAACAAAAAGATACCTTAAAAACAGAATCAATGAACACAAAAATAGGCACAGCACGCAATAGGACAAAAACACGATTTCAAATTTGATAATGTAAACATTTTAACAATGAACAATGGCTCAAAAAAAGAATGATCCTAGAAATGATTCAAATCAAAGCGCATCCTAATGCTATAAATTTTAGAACTGACATAAATAAGCTAAGCTCAATATACAACTCAATAATATAATCATAATAATATTTTATCACCATAACTACACACATCAATTTTTAAACTCGTGACTTAATTTAAAAACTCTTGACATAACACATTAACCTCTAAATCTCTGACACGATACATTTATTTGTTTTTTTTTATTTTTTTAAAATAACTCTTGTCATGACACGGGCACCCTCAAACTCTTGGAACGGCATTGACAAAGGATCATTCTCCCTCTCTCCAGAAACATTAAAGTCGCCACTTAGTCTTTCTCGCACTCTCTGAGACGTCACTACTCGACATGTAGAGCAGAGAAAATTTTTTCTAATTGTCTTCTTTGTGCTTGCGGGGATATATTTATTTTATTTCAATAGGTAATTACCACTTTCACACAACATCTCATAATTCTCATTAATCAAGACAATAGATCGAACTAAAGTTTCTTCCATTATACCAATTCCTCACAGATAATACAATCGCCAAAAAACGATTAAGCTTGTCGATTAAATAACAAGAACGGTTTCGAATCAATCCTCGATTCAACCTCACGAGACTGTATTTTATCATCAAAAATACTGTCTACACCAACCATTCTCCAAGCACAAATCAAAGAAAACTAGAAACATTGACAACATTCAGGTTCGTCATCTAACGTAATTCTTATCTTTCCTACAACATCACACTCTCACACACCACCCTTGTTACTCAACAAAAAGAATAAATTGACTTTTTACAAATAATCACTCATACAATATCACCATGATTGAAAAATTATAAGAAAAAAAACTGACACAAAACTTACACAAATCATTTCAACACATTTAAAACTTATTCATAGAACAAAGTACAATTATACAAAATCTGTAAACTCTATTAATATAATTAGTATCACGAAATTTGTAGAACAAATAAAGTTTCCGAAGAGGATCCGAACCAAGGATCGAAACGTAAACGGGAAAAAAAACTCCCTTTTTTCTTTCCACCACGACCTTGGAAATCTCACTGGCCGAATCGAAGCCGATTCCTCAACATCTCGTATCGATCAGATTCACAAGTTTCTGTGCTCGATGATTACTCATCGAAAGAATTATTAGATTCACTAACATCGTTATGCACAATCACTTGTTCGTGGAATGTTTCCAAGTTTGTTTCACTATCTACTTGTCTTTTTGTTTCGTTGCCTCTGATTCTAACCTGCTGTGAAGAGTCTTCTAATTTTTGTCGTCGTTTTTACACTCGACGTTTCTTAATACTTTCATAATAACTCGGCATTTTTTTAATACACCACAAAACTTTAGTATAAATGAATTTTATTTTTAATAAAGTGAATTTCAGGTAACAGTAATTATGAGTTTATATTATCACAGGACGTAGAAAATATAAAATATATAATAATAATATAAGTAAAAAAGCATTCTTGTATATGTGTATGGACTATACCTACCGTTCAAAGCCAGTGTTGGGCCAGGATTGGCAATCCGTCAGTTTGCCATGCTAAAAATAAGCATTGGCAAAACCACGGTCAAACGATTGGCTCAGGGCCTGCGTTCGCCCCGACAATTGGCGGACGGTCATCAATTAGTACTGGCCCAGCGTTGGCTCTTCGATGGTGTGCCGAGCTTCAATTCGAGACTGGCAAACCCATGATCAACCGATTGGCCCATGTTCGGGGCCAACACTGGGACCCGATAGTTGGCTGACAGTTGGTAATCGATATTTGGCCCAAGGTTGGGTGTTCGTTGGTTTGCCATGCTTCAAATGAGCACTGGCAGAATCATGGCCAAATCATTGGCCCGTATAAAGGACCAACACTGGGTATTAGTGATTGGTGCTGAATATCGTACCAAGCGTCGGTCACAACTTAAGCGCCGGCAAATTTTTCACAGGTAGTTAATGAAAAATACAAGATTAGTATTATAACAAAATTCTGATATGCCTGGATACTTTATTGAAATTTTGAAATTTACGAAAGTGGCAAACTGTAGAAAAAGGTTTGTTTCTCGATTTAAAACAAACCACTTTTATCATTTGTTATTAACAAATGGACAAATGTATAAAAATATCATCTGGCCATCCGATAGAAGATGTTATAAGCTATGATCCGTCCGCGTTTGAACAGCATCGGACGACCAGATTTCGCGATACAACTCACACCATTTTATAAAACATGGTTTCGAGATGAACGCAAAAAAAGGGTAAGACCGGGGCCGCAGTATGTGGTTCTACCGGAGCGTTTTTGAGGGATCTATAGTGTAATATAAGACTTAAACTATGCATACACTATTGATCCTTCAAAAACGCGCTACGATAGAACGGCATAGTGTGTCCCTGGCCTAAATAGCAGCGAAATAGTTCGCCGTAGCGCAGAGGGCGATCTGGCCCGTCACAAAAGTCGTCATAGCTCGGTCAATTTTTTTAAATTTTTACAAAATCTTTTTGGCAAATTAAAGTTCAGAGCCTAGGCTATAAAACCATGCAATACAAAATCCTATTTTTTAAATTCCACGCCCAGCAGACCCTTCAACGGCAGCGATCGGTATTCCGTTATAAGCCCTGCACAAGCTGCAAGCGATCAGGACTTATTCTGATCCAAGATAGTGAAGTTATGAATTCGGGACCAGTGAATTCTCAGTCATGCTTAGTCGTTACTAGAGTCGTTACACGAATAAATAATTTGCAAGTTCTTCTCCTATTCCATCAATTTGAGTAAAAAATGATCCTGTCTCAATATCCTACAGAGTGTAAGGCCCAGGATCAAATGATTGTTTTCAGATGCTGAAAAATATTTACTTTATCATTTTACGATTTTTCCGCGATTGAAATAGTATTTCGACATCAATAGGGAAACTCTCTTTTCTCTACCTACTATCCTTCGACTACCTTACAAAAGGCCATTGAAGTTGAAGCTTTTTTTATACGGCAAGCGCATCAAGGAGGTTGGAGCTGTCCAGTTAAGCCAAATGACGGTTTATGCATTTTTTCTCAACGAATCTCAAAAAAATGCATACAAGATATGGGAACTCGGGGGGGGGGGGGGGGGATGTGCGGGTTAGATGAATCATAAACCTAGCTACTAAACAGTGTGTGCGAGCCCAGTAAGTTAGAGTTTGGAGAGGCAGCGGAGAGGTGAATGAGTATAAAAGTATCAACTGTGGCAGAAGCACGCGTCTCGAGTGCGAAAACAATATCGGTTTTTTGACAAAACGATGTAATTTTTGGTAGAGTTTAACATCGTTTTAGTTTAGGTGAGTTGCTAATATTGATTAGAGACAGGTAGGTAAACACAATGAAACTACTAATTATTAATATAATAAGAACGGTTTGTCAAAAATGTTCAAGGTTAATGCGTGTTTTTTTGTTAATTCGTTAACCGTCTAATGGGGCAAGATAAATGCAAGCTATCGCAAAGCCGCAATCTTTTACAATTTACCACTATTCACGTTAGAAAGGGTGAAATGAAAATAGTAAAGTATTTGGTTCCGCTTCAACCGGTGTTTCTACCAGGGGAAGGAAAATAATTTACAAATGATTAAAATTATATTGAACCAAGATTATTCGGACTTATCTTACAAGACTTTGACAATTGGCTTATCAAATTGCTGGTATTGAGAATGAAACCACTTTTATATGCGAAAGATGCCAATAATTCGTGTCCCATCATTCTCCCAGCGCTATTTCATCTTGCCCTGCATACGGGGTAAGATAAGAAAAATAAAGGTTTAATTAAAAATGTATATTGTATATATATATATATATATATATATATATTGAGACGTACAGGTCCGTCGCACAAATAAATAACTCCCACCATGCAGTGAGAAGCCAACCGACTTCAGGATAGGAGTAGGGGAGGGGGAAATAACGGACTACCGAAACAGAAAAATAACCAAAACTATAAGCGAACAGAAAAACCGGTAAAACCCGGACAAACCCACTAATTGAATTAAGGGAAGACGGAAGAGAAGGGATAAGAAAAACCAGCTAAAACCGGATAAGCCTACTAATTGAATTAAAGGAATCCGTAAGAGAAGGGGTATGAAAAGGCGGCAAAATACGAGTATATAAGGACAGGAATTTTGGAAGGAAGACACGTCTCCTACTCTTCTTGCTCTGGAGAATCGAGTAGTACGGAGTGACGCGATTACTAACCCCACGGGTAGGGAAAGTGTTTAAGAGAAAAGAAAAAGAAAGGGAACCTGAGAGGAGCCAAAATTATCAACTCAGAGGAAGCGCTAAAAAGAAAAGAAATAATTAAATTATAAAACTTCGCACGATTATTGGTTTAAGGGAGAGGGAGCACGAGAGGAATAGTAGGTAAAAGCATACAAAAAGGTAATTAGTTAGGTAAAAATAGGGAACCTCTCGCGAATACCGCCCCGCGGATCAAGAAAAACGAAGTAAATTAAAAGGAATTATTGTATAATTAATTAGTGGCAAAAGGGAGCGATTTATTGAAAGTTTAATCGACAAATAGTGTCAGGAGAAAATTAAGGGACAGGAGGTAACAGGAGGTGCGAAATCATACACACACACAAATACACACACATATCCGCGAACACACCGATATTCCAATTACTATAATCTAATTACAAAAGGCAAGAAATAAACAAAAAAAACGGACTCGGGAGAGCGACATCAGAAGGCACGCGTACGCCGCATTGTAAACAAAAGGCGGGCAGCGACCGTGACAAGTCAGCGCGGCGCGATCTACCGCGTCACGATCCATCGCGCCTCGAGCGTCGGTAAGGAAGGGGTTACGGTTACCGACGCATGGTAATCGATACCGGCCGCGCTCGAGAACATTACCACTCGGGTAACTCCGCGAATCTTTATCGACCGACGCCTTAGTTAAGGGACGAATTACACGAAAACAACACAAACAACACATTACACTCATACACGGCGCTAAATAACATTGTATCGAATCCATAAAATTGAATAAACCGTTTTTTATTGTAAATTACCACCAAAATACCTGAGTCTCAATTAATTTATTCCCTGATCGAGTCTCGAACAAATAAAAATATTGTAACGATATTCCGACCCGTTACAATATATACAGGGTGTCCCATTTTAATCTTACACCTGAATTTTCTCGAAAAATATTGCTCGGACGAAATATTGTGTGGAACAAAACTTCTAGGGATTGAAGGGGGACGTTTGAAAAAAATTTATTTGAGGAGCCAAAATTCAAAATGGCGGCGTTACAAAGGCTGACATGTTTTTTTCAAACGGAAACATAACTTTTTTTTTATTACCAAAAAATTTGTCAGCTGAAAACTAAAAACTTTTGTTGAAAATTTTTTTTGATAAAGTTCATAGTTTTCAAGTGAGAACATCATTTTCAATTATTTGAGATGTATCCAGGATTTGTGTGTGTGTGTGTGTGTGTGTGTGTGTGTGTGTGTGTGTGTGTGTGTGTGTGTGTGTGTGTGTGTGTGTGTGTGTGTGTGTGTGTGTTTCTACCCATCGTGATCAAAGTTCGTCAAGGATTTAAAGAAACACGTTTTTGGGCCTGAAAATGGCACAAACGCTATTAAAATGAAAAAAAAAAAACTATTTTTCATCGATTTTCCTCCACAATTTTCTCATGAAATATCGTCCAAATTTGAAAATAAAAAAACCAAAATTTTCAACAAAAAAAATGTGATTCTTTTTTTGTTCAAGTGGTCATACATTCGAAAATACAACATTGAGTGGCTTGCCGTGAGACATTTAGTCTAATTGCCCTGACATCTCCCTAAAATAAGGAGCATATCAACAATTTCGTTGGGTCTGCAATCCGCCATTGTTGCTCAATCTCAGAATTTTTCTCTGATTTAAGAACGGTTGAATTTCAAAAAATGTTGATTTTCCTTCTACGTAATGTCTCAAAAGTACAAAAGTGCGTAAGAGAACTCCGCAAAGTCAGACTATGTCAGTAGTACCAATCATGTTTTCTTCAATTTCGCTTACCTTTCCGATCTTGATATAAAAAAACGTAATCGCGAGAAGCATTCGGGCACACACACACACAAGCACACACACACACACACATCCACACACATACACGCACGCGCGCCCACACACACACACACACAAATCCTGGATACATCTGAAATAATTGAAAATGATGTTCTCATTTGAAAACTATGAACTTTATCAAAAAAATTTTTCAACAAAAGTTTTTAGTTTTCAGCTGACAAATTTGTTGGCAATAAAAAAAAGTTATGTTTCCGTTTGAAAAAAACATGTCAGCCTTTGTAACGCCGCCATTTCCAATTTTGGCTCCTCAAATAATTTTTTTTCAAACGTCCCTAGTTTGTTCCCTAGAAGTTCCTAGAAGTTTTGTTCCACACAATAGTTCGTCCGAGCAATATTTTTCGAGAAAATTCAGGTGTAAGATTAAAATGGGACACCCTGTATATTGTAATATATATATATATATATATATATATATATATATATATATATATATATATATATATATATATATATATATATATATATATATATATATATATATATATATATATATATATATATTGTAACCAACATTTATTAATCTTTTAATTTTTGAGCAAACAAAGTAGTCTTCCTGATGTATCCGGAAAACTGATTTGTTTGCTTAAAAATTAAAAGATTAATAAATGTTGATTAATTTAAAAAATCATTAAAGTTGACTGATTCATATATGTATTGTTTTATTTGAACATGACCTTAATGTTATCATCTTGCCCCTACTTCCCCTATAGATTTTTTCTGCAGATGCTCATTTTTCATGAAATTTATAATCAAAGGCCAAAAGTGTGCATATTCATATTTTGATTACGTGAATAAGAAAAACTTTTGTGTCACTACCAGCTTCTTCAAAAAGTATAACATTATCGGTGACTATTAAGGAAAAACTCCGTCAGTGAATGTTTTATACAACGCACAATGAAATATTGAGTCACTTATACTTATCTCTATTTATATTTACGTCACAAGATTATTTATTATCACCGTTAATCAACATTATGTGTTGCCGAAATACGGCAACTACGCGGACGTAGGATTGGCATCAATGCTCTTCATTCGCTAGCCAAGATTCGTAATCTTTTATCAACTTTTGATGGTTCAATATTGAATATATATGGCTTACGATGGGCAACATGGGTTTATTTTTCTAAATATTTACAAGCCTTTACTTTTCGTTAATTCGTTTTTCGAAATGATTTACCTTGGTGCTAAAAACGCAAAAAAAATGACATCACCCGTAATGTGAACGTCTTGCCTATCTATCTGCACGTAAACTTACATACATCAAACTATTTTTTATCTCTGGTGTTTGGTGGTGAAAACATTTCAAAAAATTCGTAAACACTCAGTATAATCTAGACAATAACACATTTTTATTTGCTTTCAAATCTTGGATTGTTGCTAACGCTCAAATCTCCTTAACAACGAGCTATAAGTATTTCACAATCGTGAAACGCGAAACAGGCGAATAACACACGCACGCACACCCATACGGCTAGCGGGCCAATGAGGAGGAATCGAGACAAAAGGGAGATCGGTAGATGCGCGGATGCTGCAAGGGTGCGGGATTCCGGCTCATTGAGTAGACGAACAAATTTGTCGTGACACGTTCGACGTCCCCGTGGATTACGTGCCTCAACGTATTTATATACTAACGCACAGACACACACACATGTGGATCCTATGCATGTATGTGCGTGCACATGTATACCACACTCGAGTCCGCCCTACTTTGGTGTTCCTCAGGTATATAGAGCTCGCGCGCGCATATGACGTCCCATCCGCTGGGCCCTGTCCGGATTATAGTATATCTATACCGACCGTCGTCCGCATGTAGTATACGATGAGGAACGAAGAATTGCTTATCTTGACCATCGGTCGAGCTTCCTTCTTAACGGGTGACCGGACACCGACTACACGCGAGTTTGCGTTACACGCGAGCCTCTTCTTTCTCGCTTTCCCCTTTTTCGTTCTTCATTTATCTCGTTTTTTCTCGCAGAGAAAAGAGTGCGCGTAAAACAAAAATGAATGAAAAAAAAGCTCGTCGGAATTCTCTGTACGGCTTTGTTTCGGGGATGAATTATGAAAAGAAGACAAGGGCGTGATCGCTAAAAATCACGCTTGCTAATTTGCGAGGTTTTCATTTTTTGATTCCCCAATTCTTATTCTTTATCGTGTAGTTGAGAATTTCAGCAATTTAGGTAGCATATTCATAAAACGAACTTTCCAGCTAGAACGTCGTCGAATAGGTGAAAGAAGTAGCTTTTTTATGCCGAAATGACACGCACTTCTACCGGTGGAGAAGCTCGTGAACAGTTTTCGAAACTGTTCTTGAAAATAGCTGAAACACAGACTTGACATTTTCACAGTCGATGTGTGATCGCTAGACGAAAGAGCTCTGCATCTTCCCAATTTTTATAATTCGGAAAACAAAATTCGAATGTTCATCAATCAGATAGGAATCGGCAATCGTCTGTAGCCGTGCAGGAATTTTCGTAGGGATCCAGTTGGATTTCTATACTTGCCCAAATACTAAAACGTCAGGCTCTTACATTGGATTCTCATAGGGATTTCCCAATGGAATGTACGAATCCGATTTAAATCCTAAAGGATTCCATCATCATCGAAAAGAATCCAATAAAATTCCTGATGGATCCCATCGTATTTTATACGGTGTATTTTATAAACAAAATCAACAGGGTGTTAGGAAGGTCGATACAAAGCCTTAAGGGGGTGATAGGCCACCTCTTTCGGAACATTTCTAGCCTGGGTTACCTTAGTCCAAAGTCTAAGGATTTCGAGTTCATGGTAAGTATGATTTTTGGAAAATTTCCCAAAATTAGGTACTAACTAGTTTACCTGTTATGTTAATGATATTTTTTTAAATAGCATTAACATACGAGGTATTTTTGTTTACAAGTTTTCAATTATTCAACACGTCCCAGTTCGTTAGTTGCGTGGATACAGATGATTGCATTGGTGTTTGTTGATTGAATACACATTGAGGTAACACGCAAATAAGTTTTTAGTTACCAAATATTGTCTATTTGAACGTTATGAACGAGTTAGTACCTAATTTTGGGAAATTTTCCAAGAACTATACTTCTGTGATGTATACTATACCATGATAACTTGCAATCCTTAGACTTTGGACTAAGGTAACCTAGGTTAGATATGTTCCTAACGAGGTGACCTATCACCCTCTTAAGGCTTTGCATCGACCTTCCTAACACCCTGTATAGATAGCAATTGAGTGGAACTTGAAAAAGTATAAATCTTATCTTGAAAAAAATGGAGCGCTTGAAAAAGCATATCTTAAAAATCCACTATACTTATCATTTGTTATTGATTCTACTGTGCTTTGGCACAATATCACGACACACGTACACGCTCAGAACCCTCAAACGGCTTCCATTGAGGAACCGTCCAAATCCGAATTAGATCCCAATGATGGCTCGCTATGTGCGATGTCCCTGACAAATCTTTATAGAGATGTGGGAGCATCTTGGAACCCCCTAACAAATTCCTGCATGGTATCACGAAGCGATATTTTTGTAGAAATCCAACAAATTCCGGCTGAGAATTAAAAATACAAAATCCTCAGGGTGGTCAATCGGGAAATAGCGCGGATTCCACTTGGATTCCAATGTGTTTTTTCACGTGCGGAGTCCATATCGAATCCTTTTATGTGGTAGGATCTGGGGACTCCCCAAAAAATTCTGCCCGAGTAGCCATTCAAAACTAGGCCAGAAACTTGCAAGTCAATTCAATAACCGTTGAAAATAACACGGCAACTTTGAAGTTTGCATTGTTGCAACGGAACGAATTTTCATTTCTTTATTTCTATCATCATTAGAAGCCTTTTTTGTAAATCGACGTCGTCAATCTCTAATAAGAATAAGTGAAAACGTATGAGTGGTTTTCGGAGCCTAAATCGGCCTAAGAATTGAAAATAATTTATTTTCGTTTCATTCCAACGATGCAACCTTCCATGTCATATAACACGATAGATTCGTGTCCAGTATTCCATTAAGAGGAAAAATCACATTACATTGGTCAAATGTCACCAGATTTTCGATTTATCGACCCGTTATCACGTGACGTCGACTCAAAGTTAAGAAACGACCAGTAGTAGGCCACATCACAGTCCAAAAAGTCGCCGTTGGTTCGTCAAGAGTTCCAAATCTACATTTTACGTCATTAATAGACGGCGTATTTATTGATTAGGTAATTTTTTAGATAAGTGATTTAATACGTTGACTGATAAGTTTGTTTGGGATGAACCCAAACAAACTCACTTTTCGGAAAAGTCACTTATCGAAAGAATTACCATTGATGATTATCTTTATCGGCAGGTTACTCAAAACACTTGAATTAACGAGATTCGATCAAAGCAAATGAGAAATCGAGGACGGGGACAATGTCGCCCGCGTCGCGAAAAAAAATTGCATTATGTCGGTTTCAAATTATGTATTGGCGTAACGATACAATGGTGCACCGTAGGAACGCGCTCCTTTCTCGTTTAAAATTCACACGAAATGATATTGCGTGTTGCCGAGCGGCGTCGATATCGTTTAGTCGGGAGCGAGTAGACATTTACGGGGGTGGAAGAAACGCATTTATGTAAGGGTGCGCGTTTATGTAGATACGGGTATGTATATGTAAACGGCTGTTTTCTCGGTCCCGCGAGCCCCATCTCCTAGTGAGTTAGCCGGCGGGGACAACAGGTAATTTGACGGACAGAGTATAATACGATGTTAATAGAATGGAACGTGCTTCTCCTATATGAGCCTCGCGAGCAGCATTCCCATAAATCATGGTTAATTTTACAGAGCCATTCGACGGGCTTCCGAGGATGCGCTCGTTCCTTTTTCTTGCTCTCCTTATTTTATCTCCTCTTCTTCATCGTTATTTTCTCCTGAGTACTCCTTTATTATTAGTATTTCCGTGTTAGCCGAAGATGAACGCGTCGGCTGCAGGGTGGCAGGGAAGACGGGAAGGAGAAAACTTCGGCTTTATGAAAATAGAGATCGGTAGATTCTTTTACCTTAAGTCGGAATGACACACCGCTGGTGAAGCAATCTGGGAAGAGTTTTTGGAACTTGTCTCGTAAACTGGTAGGATGATGGATTTGGGAAATTGGAAAAAATAACGCCTTTTCTTACCGCAGAAAAACGAAAATTTGATTGCAGTTTCGATACGTAAAGTAACAATGATTTGTCAGTTGGTACCTGGATGATTTTGATTTAGCGCATCGGTGTTGATTTTTGTTTTTTGGTGCTGCCACTTTTCACTTTCTAGCCCTCCGTCGACAAAAAAGAACTATCCGAATAATGACTATAATAAATGTGTGAGTTTAACGGTTGGAATCAAATAAGAAAAAGAAAGAAAATACTTGGTACGACGTGCTTCAGATGGCGATTTTTTTCATTTATTTATTACTCCATACCAACTGTTCACCTTACACAGTTCTAGACTAGTCGTTTTAACCTCACCATTTTACTAGCTGCAGGGAAACGGATGATCGCAGACAATTCAATTAATTTGCGCCCTTAAGAAAGACACAATTTGCAGGAATGAACCGTCGAACGAGTACTGGAACCGTTTGAATGTATGCATACATGTATGGAAATAAGTCACCGCCGTGAATGCCTTCCCATTTTATTACAAGTATTCGGGGAACAAACGGCAGTCGAGATTCAAAGCTTGAAGGTTTTTCCAATTTTGTCGCAACCAAAATCATCTCAAAATATTTGTGAACCTTTGACAGCATCTTTAAAATCGCCTGTCAAATTTCACCGGAACTTGTCAAATGATTCGTCATCTATGGCAGTTGCATTCGTGTTGCATGTTTTATCTGTATGCTGAATCATCCAATTTTGAAGTATCGCAGAAAAGTGCATTGGAAAAGGGCTGGAAAATGATCTTACAGATGAGTTAATTGCAAATCACAGAGTATTCATACATTTTGAAGATTTCTTCCGGTATGTGTCATACAGTTACAAGATTTCGAGGTGCACCTTGTTGTTCGTCAGTCCGCTGGTAAAATTCAACGACATACTTCGATGATGGAGAACTTTTTCTGACATTGCCAACTGCCTTGCATCGACGCATGAATCGTCTTTCTCCAGAAAAATCCCGTCCTCGCAAAAAAGGCATTTAACAGAATAAAAGAGTTGTCGAAAGTGGACTAATAAACGGTTTGCCTATTTTCTTAAGGTCCCAATTCAACAAGTACTTTTCCTCAAAGTTCCACGCTACAATATTGTTTCACTGGTAACCCCGGGGTAACCTGTTCCGTTTGTCATCTTCGATCAGTGTCTACACGGACCCAAAATTCGGGGTATCGCGATCTCTGCTTAATAATTTATCCGAACATCTTTTCGGCTCTTGTCGTCACCCATTCCTCCCGGAATTCCTTGGAAGAACTGTCAACAGAGCGGGCTTATATTCGTCGTGAAATAACTTATCGAAATCGATCGCATTCAACTTTGGAGCCTGTACTGATAAATACTCCGAACCGATGTCGTAAGATGATAGAGGGAAGAAATTCTTGACGACTATCGTAAGCAGCCTGCGTTTTATCATGAAAATAGATATTGCATCATGAAAATATGAATTTCTCCATGAAAATATAAATTCCATCATGAAAATATAAATTTCATCATGAAAATATAAATTTCATCATGAAAATTCAAATTTCATCATGAAAATATAAATTTCATCATGAAAATATACATTTCGTTATGAAAACATCAACCTCACAAATTATTTCTCATTCCTATTCAATGTTGAGCTCAGCTCAACTAAGGGTTTCCTCATTTGCAGAGTCTGCCTCAGAGTCTGCTCATGTGCACTCAGTCTGAATATCTATTCTGATCAACTAAAGGCGTCTATTTGGTTTTTATTGTATTTTATAAATTTGATTTTCTAAGCGTTTACACATACAAATAAAAAACTTCAGAATTTGTTAGACCATTCACTTTTTAAAATGCCCACTGCTATATGCAAATCAAAATCCTCTTGAATCAAATGAATACTCGATTGTTCAAGATACATATATATCAGAATTCGAAGTACAAATACAAATATTTTTTAGTTCGGTGTTGCACCTCGTTGTTCGTGGCCCGAAAAAAGGCGTTTTCGTAATCTTTTTCTGGGAAAACGTGAGTAAGTTTTCAATTCTTACTTTTGTTACCATTAAAGAGTATGGTTTTAAGTATCTTTTAGATTTTTTGTACAAATGTGGTATATACAATAGTTCGTGCACACATCGGTGTATGATAAACGTTTTTTGCGGTGACCCCGGCCGCCCAGAAGTAAATGATCCGAAATAAAAAAAACTAAACGCGTTTAGTTTTGGCATGAAATTATCTAGTGCTTCGATAAAGGATTTAATAAAATATTGATTGACGAAGAAATGGCCTCGATCTAAAGTGAGAGTATCGATTTTCGAAGATAAAACGCGCTATTTTCGTTAATAAAAAAACTATGCGCCAAAAAAATCCTTCGTTCAAGCACTGTTTTTTTTATATGTATGTAGTAGTAAGCTTCTTTGTTTTTTTAGGGTATGCATGTTTTTTTATATGTAAAAGAAGCTTGTAAAAACTGAAGTTGATCGGTGCAGTGAATTTTTAGATATCGTGGTCACTGATTTTGAAAAAGTAATTTTGAGAAAAATGTGTTTAAAGCCCGCTGCCTCGCAAAACCTACATATAAACGCCCATAATTTCCTCAATTTAGAACGGATTGACTTAAAATTTTCAGATAATATTTTTAGAATGTCATATTTTGAGAATTCGTCGAACACAAAAATCGATATATTCTAAAATGTCAACTAGAACTAGTAAGCTCTTGAAAAAAGTAGTCCCATGGACCATGTATCTAATTGAATTGGCAAATAAGTGGGTCGACCCGCAAGTTCGTCCTATTTTAGCATCAGCCCTACGAGAATATTTCACTGAAATAAATAAATAAATATATATATTTGGAAAATGTTACTACGTTATGATAAATGAATTCATACAAAATTTGAGAGGTCTAAACATTTTGTAAGGTAGTGCTCAAATGATAAAAAAAAACATTTTCTCGATTTTTCGTCAATTTTTTTCCCCGCCAATAGATATCATAATAATATAATTTTCTCAAAACTTTTTATGCTCTGTAGCATTTTATAAGTTAACATAAACGGGTCGTTTTCATTTTAAGTAGTTTCAATAAAAATAATAATTCCAAAAGATGTTTTGAAAAATATGTATTCTGGTTCACAGTAGGCGATTGTTAAAAAACTTACGTAATTACTCCGAAGATCGAGCCGAATAATAACTTCCCTTCTCGCAAAAAGGATGGGTTTTGCTGTGCTCGCTCACAACTTGCAACAGATATTGTTTTTGGTCTTCGTTTTTCGTAATCAAACCGTTGAAATCTTTCATCAATGAAATGGCTCGCTCAGCTATGTCGTTCACAACTTGCATGCTTTTAAAAGTAATCAAGCACGTATTATAATCTTGTTAAAGTCCCAAAGTGAAGGATTCATTCCAAAAAACTGCACGGGACCCTAAATTGTTCGAATAAACTTTTTTACATTTTTATTTTTACGTGTACTGTGACGTACCTCAATACAGCAACTACTGGAAACAGCCAAATTAATTGCGAAAAGAACTCACGGACAGTCAGAGAAACAAAGGTGCAGTAGCATCAACAGCGCCGCGGTTTGTAATTCTCGAATCCGTATGACTTTGTTTTCTTACTCCAAAACAACATATTACTACAAAAAAAAAACACGCATACTTGTTAGACGTTCAGTAATGTAAACACCCTGTTTTTGTTCATCAAGTGATTGATATAACTTTCACAACCGAATTACATATATTGATTCTCGATCTGCAAATACAAATTGTTTATGGTAAAAAAAAGATTTAAATAAAAATGGTGTATTGTTATAGGAAAATTAAATCAAGACTTACATTGGATCACGCATTAACAATTTCTGCAGCGAGGTAAAAAAAAATTAATACTCCGATAATCTTGAAAAAAAAAAGAAAAAGGCGTTTGGGCAATTTGTTTAGAACGCTCGAATGTTGCAAAACTTTCTTATTCTTAACGTACTTCAACTTTTCGTTGAGAAAAAAAAATCGATTTTCTTTAACCACCCTAAAATATATGAAGCATTCCACGTCACTTCAGCCAGTAAAAAAAAATCCACAAATAATTTTGCACAATCGCGTTACTTTATTGAAAAATATTCACCGAGTGTCAACATTTTTTTTTTTAATTTCTGACGTTTTTTCTCGTTGATTACCATTTTTCAATATTTTTCCATTCAAATGACTCTATCTTTGGCAGGATTTGACGTATTTACATTCGTAAAAGACGAAAATGTGCGTCTTTTTCTAGCCTTTCAGAAAAAAATTCATTTAGATTTTATTGAGCAAGTCGAACGTCCGTTTCAGGGCAAAATATGCAAAAATATTTTTTTTTATCAAGGAAAGACACTCGTTATTTTATTTTTAAGAATTTTTAAGAATTTTTAAAAGAAGTGAAGTAACAGCTATTTTTATTTTTATTTTTTTTGTTAATATTCGATTGAAGAGTGTGGAGCACTCGCTGTATGTTTCCCAGGTTTTTGAAATACATATGACATATATGTCACATGTATTGGAGCCTTGGAGTGCTCCATACATTTCAATCGAATATTAATTTTTAAAAAATTACAAATTGAAATAGCTGTTACTTCACGGTGTTTAGGAGTCCCATAATATAAAAAATACGAAAAATCCGTTTTTCGTATTCACGATTCGGGGAAATAAAAAAAATAAAACAAGTGTCCTTCCGTGAGAACAAAAATATTTTTGCATATTTTGTCCTGAAACGGACGTTTGACTTGCTCAATAAAATCTAAATTAATTTTTTTCTGGAAGGCTAGAAAAAGACGCATATTTCATTTTTTATGAATGTAAATACGTCAAATCCTGCCAAAGATACAGCCAGTTGAATGGAAAAATGTTACAAAATGGTAATCAACGAGAAAAAACGTCAGAAATTTAAAAAAAATGTCGACACTCGGTGAATATTTTTCAATAAAGTAACTCGCTTTTTCAAAATTATTTGTGGATTTTTTTTTCTGGCTGACGTGGAAAAAATGGAATATCTCGGCCAAAAAAAATCGGAGTTTCGGGTTTCGAAGACAATAAAATCAGCTTCAATTTGCCGTTTGAATTCTATTTTTCGATTTTTATCGTGCTCGGTATGTCATTTTGAAAATGGCGTCTTTTCACGATTTTCGCACCATGCAAAGTCGTTCGCTGGACTTCGGAAAAATAGAACTCTTGCTCTTTAGTGAAATGATCGTCGAAAAGGCAAGTATTAGCTTTAGTGTGTTTTTTTTAATTGCAATATTTTTCGCAGATTAATTTAGTTTTTCTTGAAAAAACGGCAGGTTTCCGTAAAGCCGCCATCGTGCAGCGTATCGTGAAACCTATGCGGTTGAGAATATTTGTCCTAAGGACTAAAAAGTTTTGTTATGTTATTTTGGAGTTGTTAAATTTTTTCAGATTTTTTGACAACATTTTCTCTCATCGCTAGTTTTAGTAGATCGTCGAAGATTAAGGGGTGAGATGCAGTCAGAATTAAAAAAAAAATCGATTTTTTTACACTTTCTTGAAGTATGATGTTTCGAAAATATTCTCTGAAAATTTCAAGTCAATGCGATGAATAGTTTCCGGGATATCCCACAATTAGTGAAGGGGCGTCGGGATTCTCAACGTATAGACGTGGCTGACAAATGCGCAAACGATAATACACGAGAAGGCAGAATGCTTCTAAGACAACACCAAATTGTTATTTTGGAAGCTTCCATATCGGCAGAAGCCCTATTGTACGGGCCAGGAATTGATGATTCGATGTAAGTAATTTTTTAATTACTATTTCTGTACATAAATCAAGTGTAAAATTGGAAAACGCTTTCAGGATTTTTCAAAAATGTATTACTCAAAAACGATGAACTTTAGCAAAATTGTATAAGGAATACTTTCGTTTCACAATTGCCAAAAATATTTTTTTTTAAATAATTCATCCCGAAAAACGTAAATTTTTTGAAAAATTGTTTTAACAATTGGCTATACACAATTGAATGCTCGACTTTTCGGCAAAAAATGTGACATGCGGATTCAGCGGATCAAAATACATAAAAAAAAGTTTATCTTCATCCATCGAGCTCAAAATTCCACGGACATATAATACCGCACTTATATTGAAAAACTTTAAACGCGTTTTTCTCGAAACTATGTTTTTCAAGTCGGTGACCACTATAATTCAAAAACCACTCGATGGCTTTTGATGAAATTTGGTGTGCTTATTGATATCATTAAAAACTAGTCCTTAATCGAAAGATTTTCATCTTTGTTGAAAATTTATATTTTTAAAAATAATACACAAGCGATTTTGATTAGTTTTTCAATGCTATCAACGAGCACACCAAATTTCATCAAGTCCATCGAGTGGTTTTTGAATTATAGTGGTCACCGACTTGAAAAACATAGTTTCGAGAAAAATGCATTTAAAGTTTTTCGATGTGGTGAATACGGTATTATATGTTCGTAAAATTTTGAGCTCGATGGATGGAGCTAAACTTTTTTTTCATGTATTTTGATCCGCTGAATCCGAATGTCACATTTTTTTGCCGAAAAGTCGAGCATTCAATTGTTTATAGACAATTGTTAAAATAATTTTTCAAAATATTAAAGTTTTTCGGGATGAATTTTTATTTTTAAAATATTTTTGACAATTTTAAAACGAAAGTATTCTTTATAAAATTTTGCTCAAGTTCATAGTTTTTGAGTAATAAATTTCTGAAAATGTCTAAAAGCGTTTTCCAATTTTACACTTGATTTATGTATAGAAAAACTAATTAAAAAATTACTTACATCGAATGATCAATTCCTGGCCCATACAATAGGGCTTCTGCCGATGTGGAAGCTTCCAAAATATCATTTGGCATATCATTTGGTGTTGTCTTCGAAGCATTCTGCCTTTCCTTGACTTGAAATTTTCAGGGAATATTTTCGAAACATCATACTTCGGGAAACTGTTTTAAAAAATCGGTTTTTGAAAACTCTGACTGCTTTTCACCCCTTAATGCTTTTAGTCAAGACGTAATTGAATTTGTACGTCGTACTGATCAGACGAAATTTTCGTTTGATTGTTAAGAGCACTTGTCACTAATTTTCAAATCTGCCAAAGTGTAATTACTTAATTTTTCCAGATCATCTTTGATTTGAATCAGTATGATGACAGTCAGTACTTATTCGTTTGACTCTGTATAAGCTCAGAACGTCATTTGATTCGTACGACGTACAAATTCAATTATGTCCGTTTTCTTGAAACGTTACTTTGAAAGAAAGATATTTTCATTAAAACATCTTCATTTCAATGTAATGACAATACATTAATGAGATTAATCGTCGACGTTCAACCAAAACTAGCAATGAAAAAACATGTTACCAAAAAAACTGAAAAAATTTAACAATTTCAAAATAACAAAACAAAACTTTTTAGTCCTAAAGACGTTAAGCTTGGCCGGCATATTAAAAAAAATGGGATCATGAATGTTTCCACCAAAACATTTATCAGGCTAAAGCTAACAACTTTTGTAGGAAAAGTTTTTTTGATAACGTTCCTAATTTTCAGATTAGAATACCATTTTTAGCCGAAGTGACGAGCCGCAGAGACCTAATCCTTGTTTGGGTTTGTTTGGGTTATCGAACAAACCCAAACATACTCAAACAAACTGACACCCACCCACACACACGCACACTTACACTAGGGATGTTGAAAATTTTACCTCCTCGTGGTACATTCTGGATAGCGCTAAAATAGTAAAATATGGCATCCTAATCGACAAATTTATGAACGTTATCGAAAAACTTTTCCTGCAAAAGTTGTTGACTTTCACCTGATAAATGTTTTCGTGAAAAAATGCATGATCCCATTTTTTTACAAATATGTCGGCCAAGCTTACCGTCACCGTTTTGAATTTAGGACCAAAAAAGATTTTTTTTTCCGTCCCTCTTTGAACCCTAAAAGTTTTACTGTACTCAATAATCGACCGGAGCAGTATTTTTCGAAATAAATCAGGTGTACATTTAAATGCGACATTCGGTATATGCGAGTGTGTGCGTGTGTGTGCGTACTTATATCTTCAGAACCAATAGAATCCCGGAACGGCAAAAAACTTGATTCAAATGATTTCCTGCTAAGCAAACTGGACCTCTTTTAAGGGAGAACTTCCACTATAGGTCGTTTATCATGAGAAACAAATGGCACGCCAGAGAAACGCGTTAGCAATAAATAACTTTTGCGAGTGAACGGGGTTATAGCCAGTACGATGATGGTACGGCTGTCGAGTATGAAATACCACGGCACGAATAGCTGCTGCTGTGCGAATGCGAGGGTGGCCAATAAAACATCTATATATGCTTCTCGCCTATAGTCTACGACTGAACGAGTGAGAGCAAGAGCGAGCGGCTGGGGGGGGGGGGGGTAGAGAAAGAGAAGCCGAGGACGAGAAGGACGCGCGAAGAGAGCCCATGATCGCGCGATCGATCTCGTTTGTCTCGTTCGATCGATTCCGACCGGTTCCGTGATCAAATCGCCTCGGCGTCTCACCATAAGATGAGCAGCCCTCACCCGGTCTGCCAGATGGTCTACGGGCCGATCGGCCGAGCCGCGCCCATTAACTATGAGCGCACACAGTCGCACCTTCAGCTTTTATCGTTTGTGCCTGTATTATAATATTTATATATACGTACACACGCACATATGTATATATGTATACATTAATATACCGCTCCACTACTCGTATCAAGCATAATGAAATTTCCGTGACCGAAAGTCACTATTGCCCTCGAGCGCATACAGAAAGATCCTTAAACTATAGTAAGATACATGTATATACACTATCGTCCATAATCTGGAAACACTCGCCCCGATTCCAAGCCACACAAGAAGTTTTATCGCTCTTTTCAAAATGACGATATCTGAATTTACCAAGCGAAATTTCAAAAGGGACATATTTAGCTGCATTTCGCTTTTTTCGAAAAAAAATTACGATTTTTTAAAAACCCGGTACACACTTTGAAAGATCGTCGTTTTTGGCTTGTTTGGGAGGTTGAAATTTTGGCGCACGACTCGTGAAAAAAAATGTTAACCGTTTCGCCATGAAAAACTTAAAGCTGGGCGTACAAGCTTTAATTTCGTTTTTTAAGCTTCGTACGATTTTTTTTCGCATAAATTCTTGCAAAAAACGACCATATTTATAAAATGTAGCCTAACTCTGAAACTACTGGGTTTTCGTAAAACTACTAAGAGGGTAAAAAGTTACATACAATGATTTTGCACTCACCAACATTTTTTCAGAATATAATCAAATGAAAAATTTGATTTTTTTAGATAAAAATTTTTTTTTAAAGTTTGTCGACGAAATATTTCTTTATCTTAAAAAATCGGGTCTCTTACCTCATTTAATCAATAAAGCTGCCTTTCGCTGCGATCACAGCTTTCACAAGACGTGGCATCCGCTTGCAACTTTTTCCACAAATCCCCGGGAGGTGTGGGACAAGTTGTTCTTATTTTTCGATCAAGCTCATCCCAGAGGAGCTCAATCGGGTTTTTATCTGGCGATTGGGGTGGCCACACCATGTTAACGACCATGTGCTTCGCTTCTTGATTCCTCAGGTACCCTCAGTAGAGGCGAGAACTGTGTTTAGGGTTGTTATCCTGTTGCATTACGAAGCCACGACCGATAATTCTTAAACCGGATTGAATCGCGTGCCGGACAAGAATTTGTTTATATTGTTCTTTCTTCGTGGTGCTTTTGATTTTTATCAAATCTCCGGTTTCATGGCCGGAAAAACACCGCCACGCCATAACGGACCCACTTCCGTGTTAAACGGTCGGCACCAAGCACGTGGTCGTTAACATGGTGTGGCCACCCCAATCGCCAGATTTAAACCCGATTGAGCTCCTCTGGGACGAGCTTGATCGGAAAATAAGAACAACTTGCCCGCATCTTCCGGCGATTTGTGGTAAAAGTTGCAAGAAGCTTGGGCCAGTCTGGAGCCGGGTCAAATCGGCAAATTGATCGAGCGGGTGCCACATCTTGCGAAAGCTGTGATCGCAGCGGAAGGCGACTTTTTTTTATGAAACAGCTGTGTAGATGAGGTAAGAGACCCGATTTTTGAAGATAAAGAATAATTTCGTTGACTTAAGAAAATTTTTGAAAAAACATTTTTTTTAATTAATTTTTTTTTATCCTCATTTTTTTTTGGTAAATCCAAAATGATTGTATGATTATAAATATACAATATGATTATAAATGATTAGAAATATAATGTATTTTATACATTTTATAAATGTGGTCGTTTTTTGCAAAAAGTTGAATATTTATGCGAAAAAAATTGCACGAAACTTAAAAAAAAACGAAATTGAATCTTGTACTTCCTGCTTTAAGTTTTTTATGGGGAAAACGGTTAAATTTTTTTTACGAGCTGTGCGCTAAAATGTTAACCCCCAAAAAAGCCAAAAAACGACCACCTTTCAAAGTGTGTGCCGGGATTTAAAAAATCGTAATTTTTTTTAACGCTAAACGAAGCTATATATGTCACTTTTAAAACGCCGCTTCGTGAATTAAGATATCGTCATTTTTAAAAAAGAGATGAAACTTCTTGTGTGATAGTAATATTGTGAATGTTTTGTTATCCAGCCGTTGTCTAGTCACTGCCCAGCTGATCTTGGTCATAAATGACAAAGTGAGGTTATGTGACTACGTGTAGTTCCATCTAGCGAATGACTCATGGCGGCTAGCGAACTTGAGTTTTAGATGGCTTTGCACAAGAAAGAAATTCTCAAGTGGGCATGACGCCATGACCTAGCCAACACTAGCTAATTGCGACTATGCGCACCTTGGCTAGTCGCTGCCCAGCCGATCTTGGTCATGAATGACAAAGTGTGGTTATGTGAATACGTATAGTTCCATCGAGCGACTGGCTCATGGTTGGCTCAGCAACTTGAGTTACAGATGACGTTGCGAATGAATAAAATTCTCAAGCCGGTATCTCGCGATAACCTAGCCAACACTTCCCAACTGCGGCCGCACTAGTCGGAATAAATTATCGGACAAATACAATTTAAAGTTATGTAATTTTATGCTATTATCGCTCTCAATGCGAACGCAATTGAGTCATTGATTCGATAATGTTATTTACATTTGTTAATCCACCCATTTTCCAATAATTTGACATTGTGTAGTGTAACATTTGTAGAGGATAAGGAAATTCAGAAATTAAACAAGTAGAACGGGCTCAGTGGACAACGTCACGACTCATCACCCAGAGGTCCCGGGATCGAAACCACGTTACGGCGTAAGCGTTTGTCTGAGATAATTTAAAATTGAACTATCAATATCTTTACAGCGCAAATATCATAACTCTAATTAATGAACAACGAAGAATATCGTAAAAGGGTCCAATAATGTAAATAATGTGCAAAAAAATTCGAAAATATAAATATATAGCCGCGATTTTTTAAATCTAATCTCCGCTTAATTTTTTTGTTCCTAGTCGCTAGATTAAAAAACTAGGTCATGGCTAGGTAAGAAATATAATACAGCAGTGGGATATTTCTTTCTATCTAATCACCATCTATTTTTTTGTTTTCAGTCACTAGAGGACCAAAGCGTTACAAGGCTGGGCAGTCAATCGCTAAGACGGCTAGCTAATGGCGATTCGAACTTTACTAGCTTGTGGCTACGCGGTGATGAGTTACGTTTTCCAGTCGGGTGTTTTTACATTGAATTTTCACAATCTTCCAACCAATCACAATAATACGAAAAATATATTGGGTCAAATGGTGTTGAAGTTTGCAGCGGTGGAACGCAACGAAAATCCTTTTTTATATTTTTATACCCTTATTTTTATTACCATCCCAAATATTTTTGTGCAGATTTGAAATGAATATCTCCAAAGAAGAATCTTTAAAAATAGTTGAGTCGTTTTCGTAGCCAAAATCTGCTAGAAGGATTTTGAGGAAGTGAGGAAAATTTATTTTCATTGCACTCGGACAACGCAAACTTCAATCTCATTCAGGTCATCTCATAAATAATGCGGTTTTTTCAATTGCACTTTTTATCACGGACAAATGAATATTGAAAGAGGGCCCTGAAAATGTACCAGCAAGATGGAAAAGCATTGTGGAAAATAAAGGAGATATAGTTTGGATTAAAAAAGAATTCGGTTTATCTTAATTTTGAAAAATAGAGGTACAAAAAATCTTATTGTTCATGAGATGACCCAATATGAATGAGCATTTATTTCGATGGACCGTTTCACTATTGAATATTTTTTTCTCCATATTTATCGCGTAGATACGCTATATTTTTATTTTGATAGATGAGGGTTGCCTGCATGGGAATTCTTTATTAACCGGAGCTCGGGAAAAACGTGCGGTCAAAATTGCGGTCAACTTCTGATTTTTGTCGCTATCTACTATTTGAAAACTATTTTTTTTTAATTTGTTTTTTCCTTAGGTACACGCTTATCGCGTTTGTTATCTATTCTACCCCTCATTGTGCCCGTTTCTTTCCTCTACTGTTTACTCCTTTTTTTCTCCATCTTTCTCACTGTTCCTCCCTCTCGCGGCCGCAGCGGACTTCCCCCTCTGTATTATATTCATCATGACATTTTTGTCATGGGTGTAGGGAAACTGCGGAAAACCTACACCCATACAGCCGGTCATCGAGTTCCCCAGTCGTGGAACTAGTCTTATTTTGCCGCGAAATGCCGAAGAAAAACATTTCACGACGAAATATACGCGACTGGGATTCGAACCCGGGACCTCCCGGTCCGCTGGGTTAGTGGCGAGCACGCTAACCACTAGACCATCGCACCGGTTCCTGTTTGAAAACTATGTTTTTCTCAAATACTTGATGTTTGACAGGACAGAATGATTAAAAACGGAAATTTCATCGAAATTGATTATTGAATTTTAGGGAGAAATTGAAATCTGGGAGTATTGAGAAAATAAACTCCACCAAAAAAATCAGCCGTTGATTATTTATCCTTCTTCATGGATATGTGAAGCGGCAGAATATAAAACTACTTTTTTCTTGATTTTGCGAGAAAAATTGATAAAACGTTATCCCTATCGCACAGAAGATGCATTCGAAAATTATTGTACTTAAATCTAAGTAATCCCTGTAAAAATCAATTAAAAAATTGAGAAAATAAACGATTGTACAACCTGTGCAGGAATTTGTTGGGAAGTCCGCAGATCCTACCACATCCCATAGGGATTTGATAATGACGGCACACGTAGGGAGTCCACATTGGAATCTAAGTGGATTCCGTGCTATTTCCCGATTGACGTCGTTTGACGATTTTTTATTTGAAATTCTCAACCGGAATATGTTGGATGTCCGAAAAAAATCCCTTTGTGATCCCGTGCACAAATTTATTGGGTAGTCTCAAGATGCACCCACATCTTTATAGGGGTTTGTTAAGGACACATAGGGAGTACTCATTGGGATCCAATTGGATATTGCGCTGTTCCCCAATGAACGCCGTTCGAGAATTCTTACGTTTAAATCAAGAATATATGAAAAAGCACGAGAATAAACTCGACGTGTTGAAACATAACCTGCCCGCGTCGTAAGCGTTTACGTGTGTGGCAACATTATGTCAAAGTACAGTAAAATATATATCAAACGCTAGTTTTGATTATTAATTTGTTAATAATTTGCGTTTTGAGCTAATTTTGGATTAATTAGTGAATTTTCAATTATGGGATTCAAATCGTTTTCTAAGATATACTTTTTAAAGTGATTTATACTTTTTTGAGATAAAATTTATACTTTTTCAACATCCACTCATTGTGTATATTTATACATTTGAATCCATCAAGAACCGTATACCATTAGAATCCAATGTACGAGTGTGACGTTTTAGTATAGGGATTCAATGTGATGCCCTATTGGATCCAAGGTGATATTATATTTCCTTAACCCTTTCTCGCTACACTTTAGTGGAGAGACGTACTCGGCACACTGGGGTTGTTTGGACCCCAGCGACGAAAACCGTTATTAAAAATAAACTATTTAATATTTAAACTTTATTTTTTAGGGGTCCATGAAAGCTTATTTTATGAAGTAGTGTAAGTTATATAGCGGAAAATTTGATTAGAGTATGTAAAAAAAAAATGAAAATTGCGAATGTCGTGGGGTGCAAACCACCTCGGTATGCCAAATAAGGGTTAACACATTTTTTTCAGTCCAACCTGACCCAAACCTAGTATATTCAGAGTCGTAATAAAACTGCAACTACGAAAAATCCACGAGGGTAATGATAGCGCGATTCGTCAGTTCAGCCTGAAGTAACCGCTACCGTATATCACTCGAGCAAAGACGGAAAATTCAGCAACCCAGCCTTCTCCCGTTTTGCAATGAGGGTGCTTGCGGGTTTCGCACGGAAATGGTCTCCTTGTGCCGATAATAAGCACGAGGGCAACGTGTCTAATAAGAATTAGTACGACGTCTATGCCTCGTTGATTTATGGAAGCGGTACAAACGTGCTGTATGATGTGCAGGACAAGCGCATACATACAGGGTGTCCCAGAAGTAACATACGCCCTTCTAGCACCTGGTAGGAAAAAAAATTCTGAGACGAAAAGTCCTCAGTCATTTTTTGATTAGACGCATATATAATTAATTATGAATTAAAATAAATAGCCAATCAGGTGCGCGCTACAGCGGAAAGCAAGTGCACACACATACTCGCGTGTGCGCACGTACACTCACACTAGGCCACACACACTTGCACACACACACTTGCACATTTACACATACTTGCGCACGCACGCACGCACGCACGCACGCACGCACGCACGCACGCACACACGCACGCACACACACACACACACACACACACACACACACACACACACACACACACACACACACACACACACACACATACACACACACATACACACACATACACACACACACTTGCACACATGCTTTCGGAATGTTCCCTCCGCACACATTTTTAGGCGCACGCAATTACAACGCATTCCCCTGTACGCTGCCTTTCCGCTGTAGCGCGCACGTGATTGGCTGTTTATTTTAATTCATAATTAATTATCTATGCGTCTAATCAAAAAATGACTGAGGACTTTTCGTCTCAGAAGTATTTTTCCTACCAGATGCTCGGAAGGCGTACGTTACTTCTGGGACATCCTGTATATATATATATATATATATATATATGGGTAGAGGGAAAGGGAGAGGAAGTGAATAGGACGTATAGAATACGTGCTGGAGGCATGTATACAGTAATAGTCGAGAGAAGGCGTAGTTGTGTCGGGAACAAGTTGAAGTATTAAGTAGCCGTTGCGTCCGCTGTCAGTCTGCGCTCTAATTAATCATAATTGACGTCCGCGCGAAGCCTCGCACATATTTGTAGGCAGACTGCGTTGTCCCGCTCCCTCCCTCCCTCTCACTCTCACTCTCTCTCTCTTTCTCTCTCTGGATTTTCTCGTGCACTTGTACATGCTGCACCTCAGCTAGATAGCAACTACTCCTAAGCACATGCGGACCAATCGTATGAGGTTCATTCAAGAGTCTCATTAACGTATCGAGATATTCGATGCAGTCTCAGGATGAGTAGGTGTTCCGCTGACACCGCGGATGGTCAGTGTGTACGTAGTAACCCAATGAAACTTACTTTCAAACACGTGTATCAACGAACAAACTACAAAACGAAACTGCAATATATTTTATCGCTTGATAACCAGATTATTTGGATTTGGGGCATCGTTTGATTTGAATAAATACGTTGATTTTTATTGCTGCCACTTTTCGCATTCTGGCCTCCCGTCGACAAAAAAGATCTGTCCACTCGACTATAATAAATGTTTTATGTTAACGGTTAAAATAAAATAAAACAAGGAAAGGAAATACTTGGCACGACGTGCTTCAGATGGCGATTTTTCCGTAACAGTGCGTCATCAAGTTATTTATTGAACATTCCATACCAACTGTTCACCTTACGCATTTCTAGACTAGTCGGTTCAACCTCAGCATTTCACTAACCGCAGGAAAACCAATGGCCGCAGACAATTCAATTCAATGTGCGCTTTTAAGAACGATAGAATTAACAGTGATGAACCTTCGGGCGAGTACTGGAACGGTTTGAATAAATACACTACCGGCGAAAAGTTTCCGGACAAAAATTCAACATTAATAAACGGTGTTTTTAAGGGAAGGAATTCACCTTCTTTCCGATTTTTTTAATGTTTACTATTTTTTATGATTTTTTGAGAACGACCATTTTTTTGCCTTTTTTTGTTCCTGTTCTGGTGAACGCCGTTTACAGACGAACATTTTTTTATGCATTTATTTGATCGGAATTATAAAGAGGGATGCTCAAGCTTCAATTTTGTTATTTTTAAAGCTTCGTACGATTTATTTCTCTAAAGATATTTTGATTTGAAGAAAAGACAATTTGATAAATAACGTGTAACACGAAAACGAGAAGGATTCAAGGAAAAACTCAAGATAGTAAAAAGTTGAATCGGTTTTCGTTGGATCGCGAGATTTTTTGAAGATGTTTTTTTCGAATTTTTTTGTTCACCTATATTCAGTGAAAAATCAAATGATTTAATTACCGTAACTCGAGAACTAAGGGGTTTGTGATAAAATTTCAAGAGAGGAAAAAAATGTGTTATTCTATTTGCAACGCAATATAATTATGTCCGATTTTTTTCCGACATTTTTTTCGCCGTTGAAATTTCATAGTTTTCTAGTCACGTCAATCGATTGATTTCAACTGATTCTTTTACGTTGAAAATAGATACAGATCCAGTACAGAAAACAGATACAGTTTCTTCCTCTCTCGAAATTTTACTACAAACCTTTAAGTTCTCGAGTTACGGCACTTAAATCATCTCAGTTTTTACCGAAAATAGGTGAAAAAAAAGAGTTTCTCGCGAACTCAACGAAAACCGATTCAACTTTTTACTATCTTGAGATTTTCCTTGAATCCTTGGCGCTTTGGCGTCACTTTTCAAATTGTCTTTTTTTAATAAATACTTTATAATAATTTTAATATTGTCAAATTATAAGTATTTTACGTAAATTTTCAAATTGTCTTTTTTTTTTAATCAAAAGATCTTTAGACAAAAAATCGTACGAACCTTTAAAAAAAGTTGTAGCTTGAGGCCCCGCCCCCTCATAATTGCAGTCAAAGAAATGTATAAAAAAATGTTTGTCTGTAAACGGGGTCCACCAGAAAGGAACAAAAAAGGCTAAAAATGTTCGTTTTCGAAAAAGGGTACTAGTCGTAAAAAAATAGTAACAATTTAAAAAAAAACCAAGTGAAGGTGAATTCCTCCCTTTCAAAATGCCGTTTATTAAACTCATTATTATCAACCATGGGCGAAATGGCATACAAAATCGTTCCGGAACTTTTTTGAATTTTTGTCCGGGAATTTTGTTCCGTACATACCCAGGTAGCGATTTTCAAAAAGTTGTCCAAAAGTCGGCTAAAAGGGTGCCAAATGTGCGCCCGGTAGTTATCTTAAAGTCTACAACCATCCAAAAAGATAACTGTTAGACACATGATAACTTATAAGTAACTTCGAAGTGGACATTTGGTACCCATTTGGACAACTAATAGACAACTATTTTGAAATTTCTACCTGGGTATACACTCACCGGCACAATTAACCGGCCACCTACGTTTAGTGCCACTGTATGTGCTAACGTTAAGTAAAGCTTATGGAGGTAAGTGTTATTCATCAAGAAAGTATTTTACCAGTAAAGCAAACACTTAGTACCGTTGTTTTATTTCTTATCTGTATTCTCGATACATTTTTATGGTTAAGTGATAAGTTGACATTCTTAGCGGATTCGCTACTGTGATTATTAATTTTGTTCTTTTTATTTTTGGAAATTCACAGCTGTTCTCGACTCTCTCTGAGTCTTCAAAAATTACGAAAAATGCCATTAGATGCAACTGAAGTGGCTAGAGCTGTGGCTTTTGCTGATGCTGGACACAGCCAACGTCAGATTGCTCACTTACTCGCTGTGCCTTGGACCACTGTTGAAGACGCCATCAGGAGATTTCGGGACACTGGTTCTTACACGTGGAGGCCAGGCCAAAGCCGAAAACGTTGCACTTCGGCTCGAGACGACCGCTTTGTTGTCCGTAGCGTGCTAAGAGACCGCTTTTGTACAGCTACTAAAGCTCGTAACCGACTTTCGAGGTGAGAAATGTTAGTATGAGTGAACGCACTGTAAGAAGAAGACATCGTACAGCGAGACTTCGTTTTGCGCGAGAATATGCCACATGGACTATCGAGCAGTGGAAGAACGTAATGTTCTCAGATGAAAGTAGAATAGGTTTGAGAGGTCCAGATGGGCGTCAGAGTGTGTACAGACGACTAAAGGGGAGGTTTGCTTCGTGCGCCATAGTTGAAACAGTCGGTTACCAGGGAGGCTCGATAATGATATGGGGCGGTATACATTATGAGGCTCGTACCGAACTTGTCGTCTTCGATAGAGGCAGTGTGAATGCTCAAAGATACGTGGAAGAAGTTCTCCAAGATCACGTGGTACCATTAGCCCCTTTTATTGGGGACCGTTTCATCTTTTGCACGATAACGCCCCTTGCCACGTCGCCAAGTCGGTCACTCAATATCTCAATGAGGTGGGGATTCAAACTTTACCATGGCCGGCACGCAGTCCTGATCTAAATCCCATAGAACACGTGTGGGACAATCTAAAGCCACGCGTTCGGGCTAGGGTACTAGCGCCAACAACCCTCGGAGAGCTCCGAATAGCCGTTTTCCACAATATCCCTCAATCGGATATCAAACACATCCTGAATTGACTCCCAAACAGGCTCCAGAAAGTCATTAGAGCAAGAGGGGGTAACACCCGTTATTAAACAGTTGTATCAAATTTGGTAATTTAAAGAACAACTGAAAATGTTACTTTTTATCAAAAGTTGTAATAAACATGTTTTAATGATTCAAGATCAATAAATCAATTTTTCAACAACTTTCACCTTTTGTTTTTCATTACCTAAGCATTGCTGAAAATAAAACTTGCGTTAAATTTGCTTATTATTACAGGATATCGACAAAAATGAAGAAAACTGGGTGGCCGGTTAATTGTGCCGGTGAGTGTATGTACGGAAATAAGCAACATCCGGGAATGCCGTCAAATTTCAATACAAGTATTCGGTGCACAACCGGCAGTCGAGATTCTTAGGTGCTTGAAGCTTTTCCTTTTTTTGTTGCCATCAGAATCATGCCAAAATATTTGTGAACCTTTGACAGCGTCTTTGAAATCGCCTGTTAAATTTCACCAGAGCTTATCAAACGATTCTTTATCTATGGCAGTGTTACTTTCGTATTGTATGTTCATCTGTATAGTTGGCCATCGTATTTTGAAGCGTCGTCGACCAGGTGCCTATACATCATTAACGAGTGTGTAATATACGTGTATATACGCACAGTCCCGTACAGTGATGTCTACACATTACATCTCGGATTGGGATAAAACACCAAGTGGTCGTGGTATTACGTATTTAGATTAGTTGACTCCAATTGCCGTGGTACCGTGAGAATTCCCTGTCTGCAGTCATATAGCAAAATACCATTGTGTATACACACACACACACACACACACACACACACACACACACACACACACACACACACACACACACATATATATATTTGTGTATAGAAGCAGTTCGCAAAGTAGCGAGACCAAATGACACCAAAAGTATATGTGCTCGCGGCATAAGTGTGTATTCCGCGTTGGTCGGGTATACACGTCTGCATCATCGTCCGGAACGTGCAGTACGTGTCCCGCTAAACGGGTCGTTAATCATGCAAATTGGGGTCTAGCTATGGCTCGGGAACGCGGCTCAGGACGCGCACGCATAACCTCATGTTTTCCGCCTCAAACTATTGCGCAACGATCAATTAACGCGAGGCACACGTGAAGCACGCCGTAGTTATAATATACTTGTCCTCAGGAAGCATGCATTTGTGGTACGATTTATTTTAAACTTATTCACATTTCTTTTTTCTCGTATCGGAAATCGTAGGGGGACGTTGTGCAAAGCACTTGGACGGGGCACCGCTGGTGTTGGGAAATTCTAGACGGTCAAATTTTGTGCGATGGTTTGAGCCATTCTTTGCTATCAATCGCAAGTTCTTTTTATGACGATGACGAGAAT
Organism: Ophion ellenae; assembly: GCA_963210295.1. Lineage (NCBI taxonomy): Eukaryota > Metazoa > Arthropoda > Insecta > Hymenoptera > Ichneumonidae > Ophion > Ophion ellenae. The sequence continues at coordinate 25,971,686 of OY723385.1, read as the reverse complement.
CCCAGATAGCGAGATGACACATGGGGGTTGGTCTCCACTGTGTTTTTTCGGTAGGCTGTCGGAATCCAGAAACTTCATGGACATACCACCTGGAATATTGCGGCGCATTTACTGCGCGAACTTGGGGCTCAAAACACAGGTCGGTTTTCAATATTTTTTTCTGATGGAGTATTGTGATGACGGAGTCGGGATTTTACACACAACTGATGCATAGTTTTGCCAATAGTGAGTTTTTGTCGATTTTTTTTACTCGTTCCGTTGGAACAAAACTAAATTTTGCTTAGAAATCGCTTTCTTGGGTTGACGGGTCTGCAAAAGATCGGGGCCCAAAAAAGATCGGTTTTCAATTTTTTTTAATGACACTATTGGGATGACGAGGTCGGGATTTTACACACAATTAATACATTGTCATGGCAGTTCCGAGTTTTTTTTTTCAAATTGTAAAATATTGATAAGCCTTGACGTCATTATTATTTGAACAAAGTGGTTGCCCCATGGCCAATTAATATGTGCGGTCTGGCCACTAAGGTGAAATGAAATTAACCAAAGAATATACTTTCAGTATAAGAATGGAACTTTCGTATGACCGTATGCGTTTGTGAAATTTTAAAAATTGGGAAAATGGCAAGCTGTAGAAAAAAGTTTGACTTTCCATTTTAAAAAATCTTCAATTATTCACAATTCACAATTAGGTGATATATCAACAAAATCATCTGGTAGGAATATCCAATAAAAAATCAATTTGTTAAAATCTCAAGCTTATGCAAACCTCTTGCCAGGCGTTGGCCTGGACAGATCTTGCTGTTAATAAGTTGATAACATCTTCTAAGTAAATAAAATATAACTGGTCAAATGTCTATTAATTTGAATGTACAGTAGACGCTCGATTATCCGAATCAATTGGGACTGGACCTGGTTCCGATAATCAAAACATCGGATAATCGAAGCGCAATTTTTTTCTGAAGAGATGATATACAAGAGAAATTCAAATAAATACGCAATCTATATATGTATATACACAAGCTTTTTTAAACATCGAACACTGATGTAATTTATTTGGTTTTATATAGTCGCGCATCGTCTAGTGTCTCGATTTCTCTTTATATAGGAGAACATGGTTTTTCAATCATCATAAAGATGTGCTAGAGTGGCGCTCGTTTCACCTGATCTAGCATCGAAAGAATTTCCAGTTTTTCCTTTGACGTAAGAACATGATGTTCACCCTTAGGAATCGAAGGACGGGGACTTGAAGTCCTGACGCATACGAACTACGCAAAATAAACAGGATGGAAACAATTAGCAAAAACTGCACATTTATCTGCGAAGACGAAAAACGCGCTCAAAGTCGTGCGGTTCTTGCAAGACCGCATAATACGGATAATTGAGCATTCGTATAAATCAAATCGTGGTTCGGATAATCGAGGTTCTACCGTATAAGGTGTTCTTTCCAATCATTTTTTTTTATTTAGAGGAACTCGGGCAAGACTAATGCGTGGGGTAAGATGAATCATAAGCCTAGCTACTACACAGTGTGTGCGAGCACAGTGCTCTCGTTGGAGGTTGGAGGGGCGACGGTGAGGTGAATGAGTGTGAGAGTATCAACTGTGGCAGAAGCACGCGTCTCGAGTAAAACAACAATATCGATTTTTTGACACAACGATCTTATTTTTGGTAAAGTTTAACATCGTTTCAAATCACTCGAGTTGCTGATATTGATTAGAGACAGGTAGGTAAACACAATAAAGGTACTAATTATTAATATAATGAGAACGGTTTGTCAAAAATTTTCAAGGATATTGCGTGATTTTTTTTTAATTCGTCAACCGTCTAATGGGGCGAGATGACTACAAGCTATTGCAAAGCCGCAATATTTCACAACGTATCACTATTTACGTTAGGAAGGGTGAAATGAAACTAGTAAAGCATTTGGTTCCTCTTTAACCGGTGTTTCTACCAAGGCAAGAAAAAGTACTTACAAATGATTAAAATGATATGGAAGCAAGGTTATTCGGACTAATCCTACAAAACTTAGACGATTGGCTTATCAAATTGCCGGTATTGAGAATGAAACCACTGTTATATGCGAAAGATGCCAATAATTCGTGTCTCATCATTCTCCCAGCGCTGTTTCATCTTGCCGTGCATACGGGGTAGGATGGGAAAAACAAACGTGTAATTAAAAATATATATTGTATGATACAAATCTGGAAGACTGATTTTTTTGCTCCAAAAATTAAAAGATTAATTAATATCGATTAGTTTAAAAAATAATTAAAGTTGACTGACTCATATATGTGTTGTTTTATTTGAACCTTCCTCTATTCACGTTCCCATATTCCGCATTATTACCGCGGAATGACACATGATTCCACCAGTAAAGAAAACCGTACAGAAAATTTGGAACCTTTCTTAAAAATGACTAGACCGCATGATTTGAAATTTGCCCAGAAAATGCCCAAAACTTTCTCAACGTGTGCCTTTTGCCTCGACCCGTAGAAACATCCTTACATTATACGAGCACATCGAAAGGGCTTGAAGTCACTGAAACATTTCACGAAACCCGTGGTAAACCGCGAACCTTAAAAATTGAATACTGCCTTAACGATAGTGTTCGATGGTGTTCAAGTTTCCATCGTTGGAATGCTACGAAAGATAACTTTTCTTCAACTGCTCTTGTTTTTTCAGCCGATTGTAGGTACAAAAATCACTCAAACGGTTTTTTATCCACATAAAAGAACCACGACCTTAATCTATACAAAAAATTGTAGGGCGTAATAAAAATTAAGAGAAAAAAATTAAAAAGAACTTTCGTTGCATTCGAACGATGCAAACTTCAACGCTATATAGTCCCAGGCCAGAAGCGCGTGTAAAGCAATAGCAAACGCATGCACGCAGTAGTCTAAAACGCGTTGCGACGCCCCAACCTTTCAAAAATGTCACAAGGGGTGTTTGATGGTTTCACCAGGAAATCGTTCCACCACCACAATGACCGCCAACTACGAGGAGGTATGTACCTGCTACCATTGGTCGGGGCAATCGGCCAATACGGAAGTTCCTGGGCCTTCCCTTCTCAGCTCCCCTGGCAGGCCGCGTGTGTACCAACAAGCATCGGTAATACATATTATGGAGGTGCGTACGCGCGCGCACCTTTTCCTATGTGTACCTATGATTTGCTATAACTCAAGTTATAACTCAACTTCAACACCAATCATGATGTTGAAGTTTCGCATCGTTGGAATGCAACGAAAATTCTCTTCAATTTTTTTTATTACTTCATTTTTTTGTTATCCAAACTCTTTTTTTTCCGGGTTAAGATTGTGCACCCCTCGAAAGGATCTTCAAAACATTTTCAGTGATTTTCATAGCCGAATGGTGGTGGTAATGAAAAATTAGGCAGTAGAAAAAAAAATTCGTTGCATCTCAACGATGCACTTTCAACAAACTTCAATACCAGCACTAATCAGGTTTTCGTAAAATTTTGGGTGGATATGCTTACGAAATTAGAATTGAAGGTGAGTTTGTACGATTTGATCACGCTGAGAGTGTGTTCCGACAAAACAAACCGAACCATCAAATTTTCGAAGTACACGCACATACTCCACACAAAGACGTCTGGCTACAGTCAAATCGATTGGACAAGATCGTATTGGATGCAAATCGTTCCATGATCACGAATATTCTGCGCGGAATTTAATCGGCGCAAAACTGATTTTTTAATGCAAATCACTATCTTGGGTTGACGGGTCTGCATAAGATCGGAGCCCAAAAAACAGGTCGAAGAAAAAAATCTGGTGAGAGTATTGGAATGACGAGGTCGGGATTTTACACACAATCGATACACTGTCCTACCAAATTTGAGTTTTTTTATCGACGAATATTGATAAGCAGTGAAGTCAGTATTATTTAAAGAAAGTGCCCCTGTGCCGTATGGCCAATTGGCATAGGTGGTTCTGAAAGTTAGAGTGTTCTAAAAGGAAAAATAAAAAATGTACTTTTTTATAATATCCGAACTTTCGTATTGCCAGACACTTTTTTAAAATTATAAAAATTACATGAATGGCAAGCTGTAAAAAGAAAGTTCGATTTTTTATAAAAAAATAACTTGATTAATTTGTTATTAACAAGTGGATGAGTATATGAGAAAATTACCTGGTCATACGACAGAAAATGTTATAAACTATGCTCTGCCCGAATTTGAAGTGAAACGGACAAATCGATTTTGAAATATTCAAGTAAGATGAGATATTCATAAAAATCTCGGTTAATTTTTGGAATTTTTGCAAAATCTTGGGTGCAAAAGTTAAGACCCTAGGCTAAAACTATGGAATAAAAAGCCATATTTTCAATATTTCAACCTTATGCAGACTCCTTCAATGCATACTTCAAAGCGAGGACGGTTTTGCGCCACCAATTGTTGGAGTTAGCAATCTCCGGCCGAGTATTTTCTTTACACGCTCACGGTCGTAGCCGAAGTATTTAAGCATCATCCAACCCAATTCTAAACGCGGTTCATATTTTATGCTCCGCGTAATCGCCATGTTGCATCAAGTATTGGAAAATCCGATGATCCTTTCGAAGCGAGGAAAACAGCTCGAAATTCAGTCGCAATGAACAGTCACGCGTCGTGAGTTCATAGTTTATCGAGTTGATGTAATGAACGAAGGGTGGAACGATCAATTTTAGAGGGACGTGTACCATGTGTGATAATGCGATCCCTCTGTAGAGTCCTGCCCGACTCTCTCTCTCTCTCTCTCTCTCTCTCTCTCTCTCCCTGCCTCCCTCCCGCCCCACCAGTGTCTCTGCCCGTGCTGTCATGAGATCATCAACGCTGCTCTTCGCCCCAAGTTACATAAGAGCACAAATATTACACTCATACACATCGACAGTCAGAGTAGCAACATTCTGAGCGACGCGGGAAGAATTCAATTCATAACCGTCAGACGCGACGGCCTCCCCGCGCTTCGAATCCAATTTTCCATTCAATCCAATCCCCATGCTCGATATACGCGCCCGACGTAAATCCTATAGCACCACCATACAGAAAGAGAGTGAGTAATATGCACGTAGGTATTATAACGCGTCGACGAACGACTGCTGTCTAAGCTTCGCTATCTTTGATACGATCGCGATAGTTACTTGGCGCCTTAGCCCGATGCCCCTTTCGATCGTTATCGCATATCGCATGCTGGAGATTCATTCACTCCGCATAGG